>CM055265.1:40771937-41295316 GCA_029237695.1 Conchocele bisecta | reverse complement strand
TAAGATACAATTGTCAGTACGGATCAGCTTGCCCCAATATTTTACAATTCGTATGTATCTCTGTATATACAATGGGTAACGTGCCAGTTCCCCATAAATGCCTGCGTTGCTAGTTGACGCCTTGACACCCAGAACAGACTTGCAGAATTTGAGCTGAATTCGTTCAAGCTCTTTTGATTTACTAAAACCCCAAACTTCACAAGCATAATTTAGCGTTATACCTGGGAATTAGACCGGAATTATACGTCCGATTCGTTGAATAGATCTAAAACCTGCTTTGTCCGCTGTGACCATCCGCCGTCCAGCCCTCAGATCAACCTGCACATCCGTGTAGGGCATGCACTATTTGCCATTCAGTCAATTTACTATATACTTAATGCTGTTAGTAGTAACCCGTTTGTGTCGTAATACGACCGAGTGACAGTGTAAAAGGATTGGCATCTACATGACGCAAACTAACTACTATACACCAATCAATGTCATACGGTAAGAAAGTTATAGCTGTATGGGATATCTGAAAAATACGCAATTCCTGATGAGACGAGCCGTCTCGTCTGGATCTACACTGTTTGAAAATGGTGACTGTATTATGGCCTGTAGTTTTTACAGGGTTAAAATTTGCCTGGTTCAACCATGTACTAGTAGTACTTAAAATCTTACAGCGGTGAATATAACATTGACATCTCTTGCTGTGTTCCCCCTACCCCTAACATGATTTATCGCCATATGAGAATCATCTCCATGTCAAAAACTATGATTTTGTTGAGAAATAATGGAATGTTGGAAGAGGACAAACCGATGGATATCAATATGTGTATTATTGCATTCAAATAGTTAAGAGAGAACAAATTTTAATGTGACACATGTGGCCCAATATAGACCTTGATCACCATACTGTGTAATCTCGTGAGTTTTTGTTCCGTATTTGGAAACATAGTACATGCCAATGGAGACAGAAATTGTTCAGCATACTTTGGAGTGTAACGAAACGTATTTTTAGCGAGTGTAGGACAAAATCCCCCCCACAGGACACCCCCCCCCCCCCCCCCCCCCCCCCACCCCCCCCCCCCACCCCGCTGATTTTTGACACAGGAGGACAAAATCCCCCCCGTCTAAAATCACAGGTAGGACATAATCCCCCCCCCCACACCCCCCCCCATCAAACATCAAGCACATTAAAATTTTAATGAAGTATTTTCAGTTGCACAATCAAAGAAACACATTTAATAAAGTAGTTTCTGTTGCCTAATAAACGTCAAACAAGAATATGTATATGTATCGTTTGTACATTTGTATACTGATGTCGGTCCCAAACCATATTGTTTTAGTGAAGAATCGATTTCAAAGAATTATTCGCCAAAACGATACTAGGTAAATCCTGTAACAATCATTCATTTCTGTTTGTTTTAATAAAACGTAATCCTTAATCAACTACACTTGAAAGAAATCTGGCAATTCAATTATCCTGATTGAAGAGGATTAGAGGGTGAAATATTTGAAAAACAATTAATGCAATGATTCTTTCAAAACATATTGATGGGGGAGGGGGAGGAATATGTCCTACCTGTGCTTTTGGACGGGGGGGGGGGGGGGTACTTTTTTGTCATACCTGCATTTTAGACAGGGGATTTTGTCCTCCTGTGTCAAAAATCATGGGGGGGGGGAGGGGGATTATGTCCGGGGGGGTGGGGGGGATTTTGTCCGTATCCCATTTTAGCCCATCATCGCGTAGCTAAATGGGATATATTGATGCAAAATTCGTCCGTCTGTCCGTCACGTTATCCATACTGCTATAACTGTGTTACCATATGACTGATTGGCTTCAGACTTCATGTGCATGTCTATTATCATTCATATTTTCATTACCCGCCCACCCATGCTCCCCATGCCCAAGGTCAAGGCCATATAACATGTGACCAATATATGAGCCCCGAATGCAACTGTGTGCGGATAAATTGGACTATTTATATATATATCTCGCTCTATCTCTCTCTCTATATATATATATCTCTCGCTCTCTCTGTCTCTCTATATATATATCTCGCTCTCTCTCTATATCTCTCTCTATATCTCTCTCTCTCTATATATATATATGTCTCGCTTTCTCTCTCCCTCTCTCTATATATATATATATATCTATATATATATCTCGCTCTCTCTCTACAATACCGTCCTGTCCACGTCTAAGTTATATCACCGTAGAATGCGTAAGGGATTGGAACTTGTTCAACTCCCGACTTATAGAGTCGCGCATGAATTCTGTTCCCCGCCATTCCTATCTCGTCTTATTGCCGCCGAATATATTTTTAATGTAGTCATTTGTAGCCCGTCACGTCCCAGCTAATTGAGAATAACGTAGCTATTCCAATGTCGTCCTGTCCGCGTTTATATTTTATATCACAGTAGAATGCGTAAGGGATTGGAACTTGTTCAACTCCCGACTTATAGAGTCGTGCATTAATTCAGTTCCCCGCCATTTCAATATCGTCTTATTACCGCCGAATGTAGATTTAATGTAATCACTTGTAGCCCGTCACGTCCCCACTAAATTCATAATAACGTAGTGTAAGGTCGTCCTGTCCGCGTCTAAGTTATAATATCGTAGAATGCGTAAGGGATTGGAACTTGTTCAACTCCCGACTTATAGAGTCGCGAATGAATTCTGTTCGCCGCCATTCCTATCTCGTCTTATAACCGCCGAATGTATATTTAATGTAGTCATTTGTAGCCCGTCACGTCCCCACTAAATTCATAATACCGTAGCCCGTCACGACACCGCTCATTGAGAATAACGTAGCTATTCCAATGCCGTCCTGTCCACGTCTAAGTTATATCACCGTAGAATGCGTAAGGGATTGGAACTTGTTCAATCTCCCGACTTATAGAGTCGCGCCATGCATTATGTTCGCCGCCATTCCTATCTTGTCTTATAAACCGCCGAATTTATATTTAATGTAGTCCCATCTGTAGCCCGTCACGTCACCGTCATTGAGAATAACGTAGCTATTCCAATGACGTCCTGTCCACGTCTAAGTTATATCACCGTGGAATGCGTAAGGGATTGGAACCTCTTCAACTCCCGACTTATAGAGTCGCGCATGAATTCCGTTCCCAACCATTCCTAAATTTCCCGTCTTATTAAAATGTATTTCGTCTTATTCTGTCCCCCCACCACACCCCCTCCCCCTCAATTTATATCTTGTCTTATTACCGCCGAATGTATATAAAATGTCGACACTTGTCGTCCGTCACGTCCGTGCTGATTTGAAAATAATGTAATAAGTACATATAGCCTTTGTGGTTCCTCCAGTCAGCCTTGGCCGTGTATATAATAATTACATATAGCCTTTGTGATTCCTCCAGTCGGCCTTTGTGGTCTATATAATCAGTAAATATAGCTTTTGTGGTTCCTTCAGTCAGCCTTTGTCGTGTATATAATCAGTATAGCCTTTGTGATCCCTCCAGTCGGCCTTTGTCGTCTATATAATACGTACATGTAGCCTTTGTGGTTCCTCCAGTCGGCCTTCGTGGTCTATATAATAAGTACATATAGCATTTGTGGTTCCTCCAATAAGCCTTTGGCGTCTATCTAAGTAAATATAGCCTTTGTGGTTCCTCCAGTGAACATTTGTCGTGTAATATATAAGTACATATAGCCTTGTGGTTCCTTCAGTCGCCTTTGTGGTCTATATAATAAGTACTTAAATAGCCTTTGTGTTCCTCCAGTGAGACTTTGTCGTCTATATAATAAGTATATAGCCTTTGTGGTTCCTCAAGTGAACCTTTGTCGTATATAATAAGTACATATTAGCCTTTGTGGTTCCACCAGTCGGCCTTTGTCGTCTATATATAAGTAAAATATACCTTTGTGTTCCTCCAGCGAACCTTTGGTCGTCTATATATAAAGTCAGTCATATATACCCAAAGATACCCCTTTGTGTTCCTCCAGTCAGCCTTGGACGTGTATATAATAATTACATATAGCCTTTGTGATTCCTCCAGTCGGCCTTTGTGGTCTATATAATCAGTAAATATAGCGTTTGTGGTTCCTTCAGTCAGCCTTTGTTGTCTATATAATCAGTATAGCCTTTGTGATCCCTCCAGTCGGCCTTTGTCGTCTATATAATACGTACATGTAGCCTTTGTGGTTCCTCCAGTCGGCCTTTGTGGTCTATATAATAAGTAAATATAGCCTTTGTGGTTCCTCCAGTGAACATTTGTCGTCTATATAATAAGTACATATAGCCTTTGTGGTTCCTCCAGTCGGCCTTTGTGGTCTATATAATAAGTACATATATCCTTTGTGGTTCCTCCAATGAGACTTTGTCGTCTATATAATAGTAAATATAGCCTTTGTGGTTCCTCCAGTGAACCTTTGTCGTCTATATAATAAGTACATATAACCTTTGTGGTTCCTCCAGTCGGCCTTTGTCGCCTATATAATCAGTACATATGGCCTTTGTGGTTCCTCCAGTCGGCCTTTGTGGTGTATATAATAAGTAAATATAGCCTTTGTGGTTCCTCCAGTCGGCCTTTGTCGTCTATATAATAAGTACATATAGCCTTTATGGTTCCTCCAGTCAGCCTTTTTTCTTCTATATAATAAGTACATATAGCCTTTGTGGTTCCTCCAGTCGGCATTTGTCGTCTATATAATAAGTACATATAGCCTTTATGGTTCCTCCAGTCAGCCTTTTTTCTTCTATATAATAAGTACATATAGTCTTTGTGGTTCCTCCAGTCGGCCTTTGTCGTCTATATAATAAGTACATATATCATTTGTCAACCCTCCAGTCGGCCTTTGTCGTCTATATAATAAGTACATGTAGCCTTTGTGGTTCCTCCAGTCGGCCTTTTTGGTCTATATAATAAGTAAATATAGCCTTTGTGATCCCTCCAGTCGGCCTTTGTCGTCTATATAATAAGTAAATATAGCCTTTGTGGTTCCTCCAGTCAGCCTTTGTCGTCTATATAATCAGTATAGCCTTTGTGATCCCTCCAGTCGGCCTTTTTCGTCTATATAATAAGTACATGTAGCCTTTGTGGTTCCTCCAGTCGGCCTTTGTGGTTTATATAATAAGTACATGTAGCCTTTGTGGTTCCTCCTGTCGGCCTTTGTGGTCTATATAATAAGTACATGTAGCCTTTGTGGTTCCTCCAGTCGGCCTTTGTAGTCTATATAATAATTACATATAGCCTTTGTGATCCCTCCAGTCGGCATTTGTCGTGTAAATAATAAGTGCATATAGCCTTTGTGGTTCCTCCAGTCAACCTTTGTCGTCTATATAATAAGTACATATGGCCTTTGTGACCCCTCCAGTCCGCCTTTGTCGTCTATATAATAAGTACATATGGCCTTTGTGACCCCTCCAGTCTGCCTTTGTCGTCTATATAATAAATACATATAGCCTTTGTGGTTCGTCCGGGCGGCCTTTGTCGTCTGTATATTAAGTATATATAGCCTGTGTGATCCCGTCAGTCGGCCTTTGTGGTCAATATAATAAAGAAATATATCCTTTGTGGTTCCTCCAGTCAGCCTTTTTCGTTTATATAATAAGTCCATATAGCCTTTCTGCTGCCTCCAGTCAGCCTGTGTCGTCTATATAATAATTACATATAGCCGGTGTGATCCCTCCTGTCGGCCTTTGTGGTCTATATAATAAGTAAAAAAGCGATATAAAATAAAATTTACAAATGAATTATTTTGCGTCATCTTTTTACTCGTTTCGTACGTAGCGCTTATAAACATATTTTGATCACCGTGTGGATACCCATTTTCAAGGTAGATAACTGATGTTTCAAAATTCGGCATTCGTCCGATGTTTACGTAATGTATTGATACATAAAGCATGTTTAAATGAATGTCATTGATTGATCATTGACTTATATTGATAATAATTCAATAAATATAATCGGTGTTTAGCTGCACCTGCTAAAATATATGTTAATAGGTGTTAATCACTCTTTGTCCAATTCCGCGCGGCGCGATCGGCGCAGGTGCGCGTTTATATAATTTAACAAAACACGTATATTTGTGGTAGATTATTGCATTCAAATGATTAAAATGATTAAAATGATCATAACACATACTAATTCAGTCAATTCAATGACAATGTATGGTATAAATATCCGCTAACGGACGTACAAGCCACTTCGAATAGCCTTTGTAGCCTTTCCCAGCCTTTCCCAGCCTTTGGGGTGTTTAGGGTGACCCTTGATACCACGAACTATAAACTAGACATTATGTTTGCAAAACATGGCATGGATATTCCCCCCGTGGCATACTGGGGGCAGTTTCACTAAACTTCCTACGACTAAAATGTTCGTAAGTGCAAAATTATGATAGTCTGTAAATTTCACATTAACTATGTTTTCTTGTAAATAATTGTTGGATTTACATTTATGGAGCATATGCTGCCTTATGCAGCCTATGCTCAATAAATGTAAATCCATCAATTGATTTTCGCAGATAATTCTAAATTTCCGCTTACGCACATTTTAGTCGTAAGTAGTTTAGTGAAACGGCCCCCTGGAGTCTAACTAGAGAGGGTGTGTAAACCAAAAAAGAAACTTTAAATTTACACAAATTTCAGTCATTGAGAAAGTTACAAACTGGCTAAAACAAGTATTCCAGCACCACCTTGAAGGTCACAAAGCTCAAGGTCATGTCATTGGTTGTGTGATTGCGGCACACTCTCACAAACTTTTCGAAGTAACAAAATGGCTAAAGTGATACAGCGACATTTCGAAGGTAACACATGTCAAAGTCGTGTTCATGGTGGCACAAATGTTCAGGTAATTCAAGTGTCCAAGTATTGAAGCAATCTTTCGCGTAATTATAAATAAATAATTCCAGCACAAAAATAGTTACACAATTCCCTAACATTTGATTGGCCCGTAGCAAGTCTCTGTCCAAAATTTATATCCCAGTAAACTCCCACGCCGAACTACTTTCCATAACCGTGAGGCGCAGTTAAAATAATTCTTAAGAAAACGGAAAATAAACACATTTTCTTGATGAATTTATTTCAAATGCTGGAATTATAAGGAATGAATGGCCTTTTTGTGGAATTTATCGGGGATACAAAAAGGCCATTCATTCCTATATTGAAGATATTACATGTTGGAGAAACTCTTACAATCTTTTTGACATAACAAAATAGTTATGTGTTTCAACAACATTTCGAAGGTGACAAAGGTCAAGGTCGTGTTAATGGTGGCGCTATCGTGTGAGAAATGTTCAGGTGGTCCAATAGTTCAAGTATTGAAGCAATCCATCGCGTAATATTGAAGATATTACATGTTGAAGAAACTCTTACAAACGTTTTTACGCAACAAAGTGTTTAAGGTGACAAAGGTGAAGGTCGTGCTAATGGTGGCGCGAGTGTATGAGAAATGTTCAGGTGATTCAAGTTTCCAAGTATCACACATATTAATGAACTGTCCACAAATTAAAGCAATCATTTGCGTAATATTGAAGATATTACATGTTGGAGAATCTCTTACAAACATTTCGACGTAAATTTACACGGACGGACGGGCGTACGAAACCTCAAGCGCAACACAATATGCCCCCCCCCCTTTTGCCATCGCATAGGTGGCATCAATATATAAACTGAACGCAAACACGTAATCTTGTTAATACCACATGTTACTCGTTCAATGATCGACACAGTCTGGCGTATATATTATATTATTATCGTACAGTTAAGTAGCAAAGTTGAATGACACTATTCATAATGTACATGTACAATAAACCAGAGCCCATAAACATGATCCCGTTTCCGGCCATGCAAGTACACGGAAGTACATTGACACGGCTCAAATTATGCCATGCATCTTTTAAAACCTATTCTTAATTAGACCGTGTGACAAAATCCTGAGATCCAAAGTAATCGCCGAACACGGCTACCAAACGCAGGGCTCTAGATAAGGAATTAGTAATTGAGTATTTGCACTCCAGCATTTCTGAAGCAATTGGGTATTTCAAAATTTTAATTGGGTAAAATAAAATCACACTACTGTTTACACATCAACAGACAGTATTTTGAATAGTTTGCTTCGAAATGAAAACATGTATTGGCATTTCATTAGAATTGTTGAGACAATTCTATTGAAATAGCAAGGTGTGTTTCGACTATTTTTCTCACACCCCAAGATGTACGTGGTGCCATATCCAACATCGACCCTTCTAAAGCATGTGGTCCCGACCTAATTAGCCCGCGCCTTCTTCGTGAAGGCTTCGAAGTCTTATCGCAGCCTCTAGCCACATACTTCAACAAGCTCATTGCATCTTCGTATTTCCCTGTTACATGGAAACTAGCAAACGTAGTTCCGATATTTAAAAAGGCTGACCCATCGAATCCGCAGAACTACCGACCCATATCCCTACTAAGCTGTATTGGTAAACTTATGGAGCGATGCATTCACAAGCATTTATACAATTATATAACTGTCAATAACATTCTCACGCCTCTTCAATCAGGATTCATTAAAGGAGACTCGACGATCAACCAGCTAACATATATATACAACGATATCATCAAAGCATTGGATGACGGTAAAGAAGTCCGAGCCGTTTTCTGCGATATCTCAAAAGCATTAGATAGAGTCTGGCACCGCGGCCTTATAATGAAACTCTCCTCAATCGGAATGACCGGGAACCTTCTTTCCTGGTTTAAATCGTACCTAGCAGATAGAAAACAGCGAGTAGTACACTTAAACGCATCTTCCGAATGGTCTAATGTAACCGCCGGAGTTCCCCAAGGATCCATGTTGGGCCCTTTACTCTTTCTTATCGATAGATATACATTAACGATATAGTTCAAACTATCAACTCTAAAATTCGACTATTTGCAGACGATACAAGCTTATACATCATTGTAGACGACCCATCAGAATCCGCAACACAACTAAATGCCGATCTTAACACAGTGCACCAATGGTCACAAAACTGGTTAGTAACATTTAATCCATCAAAAACCGAGTCCATGATATTTTCGAAAAAACAAAATAAGCCCTATCATCATGATCTGTATATGAACAATACTGTAATAAACACTGTAACCGAGCACAAACACTTAGGTTTAACGTTCTCTGACGATGGTAAATGGACAGCACACATTTCAAGTTCTTTAGAGAAAGCTTGGCAGAGGATAGGAATTCTAAGATCGCTCAAATTCACATTAACTAGAACAAGCATTGAACGCCTTTATATCATAACCATCCGCCCACTACTCGAATATGGAAACATTGTTTGGGACAACTGTACAAACTATCTAAAAAATGACCTCGATGCTATACAAACCGAGGCAGCACGCATTGTAACAGGTGCAACAAAACTTTGCAGCATTGACAACCTTTATAGAGACCTTAAACGGGAAACTCTCTCAATACGCCGAAACAAACACAAGTTCGTACAACTCTATAAAATGAAGAATGGCCTAACGCCAACATATTTAACAACACTTATACCTACCGAAACACAACAGCGTTACGCCCTTAGAAAGGTAAACAATATACCGTCACTATATGGTCGCACCCAGCAATATACCAATTCCTTCCTCCCATCCACTATCAGAGACTGGAACAGTCTACCAGAATCTACCAGATACGCCCCAACAATATCCAGCTTCAAATACAGACTTAACAAAGATACATCAAAATCATCCCCTCTGTTTAACGTGGGTACCCTAAAAGACCAAATCCTACACGCTCGATTACGGATGTCTTGTAGTTCCCTAAATTACGATCTCTACAGAAAATCAATAATAGACTCACCTCTCTGTACATGTGGCACCCCAGAGACTGTCAGTCACATTCTCACATCATGCAGACAATATCAACACCAACGACAATTGTACCTCACTGATATTCCATGTATTCCGTCAACTGAAAATCTTTTGAACGGAAACGAACACTTGACTTTCGATCAAAATAAAAAAATGTTTATAAGTGTCCAAAACTACATAACAGCAACAAATAGATTTTAGCATCATAATATCATTCCAACATAGACAACCAAAAGATACCATACATATCATCCTAACAATATACGACAACTTCCGGGCACTATCCATTTACGCCGCTCGGGGGCGACTCCCCGTCCACGGAACGTGAGAGGGAAATCGTGAGTGTTGGGAAAGGCATGGGCGATTCCCCATGTAACCCCACACTCTCGTGTCCCTGTCTCATTTGCTGGGTGACCATCTCTGAAGCACAGCCACACGCATTCTCATGTCATAAATCTAAGGTTTAAACACTGTCAATCTCGTTATGTAAGTACATCATTGTAAGACAAAGTTATTCCACTTAGACTATTTCAACATGTATATTCGCCTGTATGTGCACTTAACTATCTTGTACCACATTCGTGTCTTACATCCATCTTGTGGGAGACGAATTCATAGTAGCTTCACGCTTGTTTTCATATCCCTGTCATTGTATACCTTGTATTGTACCATATACTGTCGAATAAATATTGTTTAAACTAAGGTGTGTTTTCATGGAAAATAAAACAAATATGCTATATTTGTGGTCTGTTTATTGTTTTCTGCAGCATGATAAATGTACAACAAAATTGTAATTGCTTTTTGATACTCGCTACTCTTGATTTCAATTGGGTTTTTGTCAATTTTAATTGGGTATTTAAGCAAATACGCAGCTTATCTGGAACTCTGCAAAAGCAAGAACTCAGTAACACTATAGGAATGAATGGCCTTTTTGTGGAATTTATCGGGGTATAAACTTCCGGTCTTCGTCCAGTATTTCCGCGACTTTTCCAAGTTTATACCCCGATAAATTCCACAAAAAGGCCATTCATTCCTTATAATTCCAGCATTTGATAAATTCATCAAGAAAATATGTTTATTTTCCCTTTTCTTAATAATTATTTTAACTGCGCCTCACGGTTACGGAAAGTAGTTAGGCTTGGGAGTTTACTGGGATATAAATTTTGGACAGAGACTTGCTACGGGCCAATCAAATGTTAGGGAATTGTGTAAATATGGTTGTGCTGGAATTATTGATAGGTGTGCCCCTAAAACCTCTAACGCAAATTAACTTGACATATGAGACACGCCATGTGATTTTGTACCTTCGGACATCTGCGTAATTTCATGAAATACGTTTACAAAATTTACAATATCTTTCATAAATGACGTCATGAGTACATGCGGCCTTTTTGTGGAATGAATGGCCTTTTTGTGGAATTTATCGGGGTATAAACTTGGAAAAGTCACTGAATATATTGTCAACTTTTGACTTTAATCATGAAACATATTGTAAATTTTGTAAACGTATTTAATGAAATTACGCAGATGTGCGAAGATACAAAATTATGGACCCAGATCTGGTAATACATCCCTTATTTCATGACCGTATTTCGCCGATATTAATTTAAAAAATCGACCATAATCTCCGCAAATGACGTCGAAACTTGACAAAATATTCAGAGCGCATGCGGAATTTAATTCCGCATGAGCTCTGAATATTCTGTCAAGTTTCCACGACATTTATGGAAATTATTGCATATTGTTTATAAAATCGCATGGCGTGTCTCGTATGTGCACAGCGGCCGCATGTGTGACCTATAGAATAAAGACGGGAATTAAATGAGTATAAAATTGTGTCACTATTGAACCAGTTCTAAAAATCACGAGTGTCCGCTATTTAATCATTTACTAATATTTATTTTACTGATAGTGACTTGCGGTGGTATCAGGCTATTTTCATATGCAAATGAGGAATGTTATTTTTTAATTATTTATACTAATTAAATGCGTCATAATATTTTAATATTATATTTTCGACAGATTCTAAAGTATGATAATTGCACATCAAAAAATAAATACAGATAATATATAGTAATGTCCATTAACATAAGGAAAC
This sequence comes from Conchocele bisecta, assembly GCA_029237695.1. Lineage (NCBI taxonomy): Eukaryota > Metazoa > Mollusca > Bivalvia > Lucinida > Thyasiridae > Conchocele > Conchocele bisecta. Next base: position 41,283,427 of record CM055265.1, on the reverse strand, counting down.
ACGGTTATCGCCCCTGATATCAGTGTGGAAATTTACGTCCTATATAAACTGTATAATAATGCCATCAACACGTGGGGTAATGGTGAACGAATGTTTTGTTTGCCAGAAAATGTCTCAGATGATGTATCTGATATAAAACAAGAGCTGTAGGAGAACAGCATAGCTCGACTACGAGGCTTGACAAACAAGGTGGCTGCGGCCTGCATATAAACCTTAACCAAGGTTGACTAAAAAACTTAACCAAGGGAAATTAAGTAAGTAATTCAAGGTTAAATGTAGGTCAATGACAGATATAGGTCAGGGGTTATTGATGTACATCACTAGGAGATGAATTTTTCCAAGTATGGTTGCTGTAGGCCCAGGAGTATTCCATATACAAGCTTGACTAAAAACCTTAACCAAGGGGAAATAACTAAGTAATCCAAGGATAAAAGTAGGTCAAGGTCAAATATAGGTCAGGGATTATTGATGTACATCACTAGGAGATGAAGTTGTCCAAGTATGGTTGATGTAGGCCCAGGAGTATTCCATATACAAGCTTGACTATACACATTAACCAAGTAATTCAAGGTTAAATGTAGGTGAAGGTAAAATATAGGTCAGGGGTTATTGATGTACATCCTATGAGAAAAAGTTATCCAAGTATGGTGTCTGTATGCACAATAGTATTCCATATACAAGCTTGACTAAAAACCTTAACCAAGGTTGACTAAAAACCTTAACCAAGGGGGGGGGGATTAACTAATTAATTCAAGGTTAAAAGTAGGTCAAGGTGAAATATAGATCAGGGGTTGTTGATGTACATCACTAGGAGAAGAAGTTGTCCAAGTATGGTTGGTGTAGGGCCAGGAGTATTCCATCTACAAGGTTGACTAAAAACCTTAACCAAAGAGAATTAACTAAGTAATTGAAGAGGAAATGTAGGTGAAGGTCAAATATAGATCAGGGGTTATTGATGTACATCCCTATGAGAAAAGGGTTGGTTTCCAAGTATGAGGTGGCTTGTAATGCTACAATAAGTAATTTCCATGTACAAGCTTGAGTAAAAACCTTAACCAAGGTTGACTAAAAACCTTAACCAAGGTGACTTAAGTAAGTAATTAAAGAGGAAATATATGTCAAGGTGAAATATATATCAGGGGTTGTTGATGTACATCACTAGGAGATGAAGTTGTCCAAGTATGGTGGGTGTAGGGCCAGTAGTATTCCATATACAAGCTTGACTAAAAACCTTAACCAAGGGGAATTAACTAAGTAATTCAAGAGGAAATGTAGGTCAAGGTCAAATATAGATCAGGGGTTATTGATGTACATCGCTATGAGAAAAGGTTGTCCAAGTATGGTGTCTGTATGCACAATAGTATTCCATGTAGAAAGCTTGACTAAAAACCTTAACCAAGGTTGACTAAAAACCTTAACCAAGGGGAATTAACTAAGTAATTCAAGGTTAAATGTAGGTAAAATTCAAATATAGGTCAGTGGTTGTTGATGTACATCACTAGGAGATGAAGTTGTCCAAGTATGGTGGGTGTAGGGCCAGTAGTATTCCATATACAAGGTTGACTAAAAACCAACGCCGGGGTGACAACATAAGCTCTACTTATTCTTCGAATATTCGAGTTAAAAACATGTTGTGACGACTGAGTGGGTATGCACCTTTAATTTGGCAAAACTTTTTATTTTGAGGAAAATATATCAATTGATTATCTATCCAAATATCCTTTAATCGACAAATCAAAGTAACGTAGTCCATTTTTCGGTCATTGTGTTCACATATAGGGGTGTTCAATAACATGTCTACCTCCGTGTTGCGTTTTTAAACTCTGTTGCTATATGACGTTTCAAGCCACTCCGAATTACGCCAACAGAGATAGTACGCAACCGAAAATTTGACGCAAATCTCGGACAGACGAACATGTTGGTGACTACATGTACATCTACCCGGTTTTGTACATAAAATACATCGCAAGTGCGATTATACTGCGCCTGTTGATTTGTGACAAGAACTGCTTTCACAGTTAATGACAAGTGCTAGATTTTTTAAAACTTGAATGTGAACTTGTACGACTGTGCACGTGTTGTAGCTTTGCTTTATATAGGTTAGTAAATACAACTGTAAGCTGAAACTGACAGCCTGTATATAAACGTTGACTTTATTGTGTGTTTCAAGTCCATTTATTGACTTTGTTACGTGGACTGTTGTTGCTGCGGACCCAAATAATGCTTCCACCCTCCCCCCCCCCCCCCCCTCATACAATGTATGTAAACTGCTATTGAACTTGTATTTATTATCTAGATGCATGCCCGAGACATACAATACATGCGTTACTTAACTGTTAGGTAAATTCTCATAATTGTGTGAAATACTCCGATAACGTCAATACACAAATCAATGGTAGCGGATTCATATTCTTCAAGATAAGGTCATTAAGCTTCCGATAATCAACACAAACTTTCGTATATTACATGCTATCCAGAGATGTACAATTATTCTGGAGTGATTTATTTCCTTGAAGGAAATATCCCCCCCTCCCCCTAGACGTTCGCGAGACGTAATTAACGTCACGGTTGACGTCATTTCCGGTGAAGAAACAATTCATACGTTAACGTCAAAATTGTTAATTTTGACAACGTTTCACACTTTTTGAAGAGCATGCAATATACAATTTATTCAACTACCTTTTTGAAATAGAGGATTCATTTCCCTTGACATCTGTTTATCCGACAAAGAAACGAGTTTCTTTGTCGGATAAACAGATGTCAAGAGAAATGAATCCGGTATTTCGAAATGGCAGTTGAATAAACCTTATTTATCAAGCATTTACATTGTGGAACAACTTGAAGTCGTGCGAAACTTGCCGAAATATTATTAAATAAAATGTAGTGTACGTTTAATAGATGAGGTGTGAATACGAATGTTGAACAATGGTAGTCACAAATACACTTTTAATTGCTGACTATCTGGGTCCCGTTTCACTAAACTTCGTACGACTAAAATGTTCGTAAGTGCAAATTTAGAATCGTCTGGAAATTTCAATTGATGGATTTACATTTATTGAGCATAGGCTCAGACTGCGCGAACTGATGAAATGTGAGTACGTGGTCGCAACATATGTGGAACATTCCAACTCTATTTGCACGGAGACGTAAATAGCCCGCAGTGCATTCGGAATTGGTGTTAATTTGTTAACGTGGAAATGTCTGCAACAATGTATAGTGGTGCTACCTGTGAGACAAGTGACATATAACTGGTGTAACCCAATGACATTGCATGTGAAATGTGCATATTGCCAGAATATACGATCTGCCATTTATAGAATATAATGTACGCAGACAACCAACATAATCATAATCCAGAGTATACAAACTTGGTTAACTCAAACTACAAATTTCGAAATATTGTCGTTCGCACACTAATAACATTAGCAACTTTTAAACATCAGACGATGTGTCACGATAACGTTTTGGCCGGCATATTGATACTACAGGTAGTGGTCATTTAGCGAGTCTGCCGTGGGACATTTCTAGTTTGCCTCCCAACCGTTTCAGTGAAAGAAATGTCTGGATATAAAAAAGGACCTGTATTATTTTCCGATCCTTGTTGGTTGTATAACCGCATATTGTTCATCAACGCTTAGTGTCCATGTACAGCCGGCTTCTTTTCACACGTGGGAACTAAGCGTTGATGTCAACCCCTAGTGTTCACCGGTTTAAACATTCTATGAACTTTTTCTATGTTCTTCAGAGACCAACGATACTGGTAATAGCACGTACAGGCAGGACCACATTATTCGAGCCTACATCGTCGGCCTCTTTTACACGTGGACTCGACCCTGATGTGTCAACCCCTAGTGTTCACCAGTTTAACAAGTCTATGATTTTTTTCTCTTTCTATGTTCTTCGGAGATCAACGAGACTGGTAATAAAACGTCCAGAAATGAAGTTATTCGAGCCTACATTGTCGGTTTCTTTTCACACGTGAACACTAAGCGTTGATGAACAATATGCGGTTCTACAGGCACTGCTGTTGTTCTGACAGTTCTGCATGTTTTCACTGTATGTGTATATGTGTCATTCTGTAAGTTGAGAAGCGCTTAAGCCGGTGTTATGTGGCGTTTATGCCATTTACTGTGCCTATATTTGCAAAGTCTGTGACACAATGTAGTTGTTTTCTGCGATTTGCAAGGATCGATCTACCTTGACTAGTGTGTTGCCTTTACGAGCCATGTATATCATTTAATATAATGTCTCACGTTGGGCAATGGGCGAAATGGACGAATTAAAATCAAATGCCTTTTTCTGTAAAGGGGGTCTTATGTTTCTGAAATTTCTTGGTAATCGACTATTTGTTCTGAAATATAATACCATCACTTCCAGCGGTAATACTTTAATACAGTGAAACCTCTCTAAACCGGACACCATGTGAGGTCCCCATGGTGTCCGCTTAGTGAGGTTTCACTGCAAATCAATCACTTGATCATTCTGAGCCATAGTTGTGTGCTATGCGATCAAGAACAGGCATTATCAACCAAGATAAATGACTCATCAAAATAGGATCAGTAGCCGATTTCATCAAAATTGCAAAGTATACTTATCTAGAAAAGTATACTTTGAGGGAATAATCATTGATTTTTCCGAAATGCATTATTTCATACAGAACTAACGATTTCATATATTTGATGATTAAAACTATGCAGAACTATTATACTGAATGTATTATATTATCACACCCAAAATGGCTGTGATAATGTAATAAATTCAGTATAAAAATAATTAATAAATTTATCCTAAAATTTATAATTTCTCCCTCAAAGTATACTTTGCTAGGAAAGTATACTTTGCAATGTTGGTGAAATAGGCTACAGATGTGTTTTCGGATGTAGTTGACTGGGTCAGTGGGTTTGTGGTTAGCCCCATATTCCGCTGACCCCTTCAATCAGAGCTCCAGATAAGGTGCGTATTGGCATAAATACCCAATTAAAATTGCCAAAAACCCAATTGAAATCAGAAGTAGTGAGTATCAAAAAGCAATGAAAAAGTTGTGGTGCTACAGAAAACAATAAACAGACCACAAATATAGCACGTTTTCTTATTTTTCCATGAAAACACATCTTGGTATTTCATTAGAATTGTCTCCAAGGAGACAATTCTAATGAAATACCAAGATGTGTTTTCATTTAGAAGCAAACTATTCAATAAGTGCGGTCTGCTGATGTGTAAACAGTAGTGTGATTCTATTTTACATAATTAAAATTTTGAATTACCCAATTGCTTCAGAAATGATGGAGTGACAATACTCAATTACTAATTCCTTATCTGGAGCGTGGTATTCTAAATCATTTTGCGGACCATAGCGACGTTAATGCAGGAAGGCACATTATTACATGGATATATACAAATCAGATAGATAGATTGCCTGTGGTACGGTATGTCTGCAATTTAATTGCTCCCGCTGCAATAGTGATGCTTCCTTTCTGGAGTCAAGTCTGTGTCTGCTTTGTTGCATAATGGAACTGTCTGTCAGATCCAGAATATCCTTGTATACTGTTTATACGTTTTCCGTAAATGACGGCACACATTCGATAAAAGACCAGAGATCATACGGAAGTGTATTCCAAGGGTCTTGAACTTTTCACACATGTTGCGTCATTTGCGGACTTAATGACAAATATATGGCCGATTATGCTCCAGCCACATTATCTCATGGGCGAGTTCATATGTTCGTGATGGAAAACTAATGGATGACAGAGGTGTTTACATGCTGCAGGAACCAATCAGAAACGAATCGGTTCTCTAATCATATTGTGTTCAAGGTTGCATAATATTTCTAGACATAATACAAGTTCAGCATTTAAAAAAAAACAAACGTACGTGTTGTCACATTGAACTGTATTGATAAATATTGGTTTGTTGAGTTTGCAACATGTGAAATAACTTTAGCAAGCGCATGCGCGTATTTACAGCCACACAAGAACCTTATCGTTTACCCTAGTTTCTCGACCAATGTAAGAACGGCATTTTGTCTCAGTTAATCGCATATTGCGACGCTTTCGCCAATATGTATTAAATTAATCATTAAATATTCAGCGCTATATTTAGAACCGATTGTATGCCTTGTCATCAGTTCACGAGACGCAAATCATATTACCGCACACACACGCGCTCACTTCGTGTCACACCGCCAATCACATACTAGTAGTGATTCGAAATCACTAATAACAAACAACTTATCCGATGATTTGACCGCAGGCAAATAGGGAAGTGGATCTTGGGACAGGTGTATTCTGAATGAAATGAAGCCACACCTATTCTATGCTGATTGGTTGAACCATGTCTGTCACATTGGACTCAACCAATCAGCTTGGCATAGGTGTGGCCTCGCGGATTCAATATACACCTGCCGCATTATTGTTGACATCCGTTTGAGCGTAGCTTCACACGTCTGTCACTGACTAGGACAGATAAACAAAATGGATGTAACCAATCAGCATAGAATAGGTGTGGCTTCATTGAATTCAGAATACACCTGTCTCAAGATCCACCTCCCTATTTGCCTGCGGTCAAATCATCGGATAAGTTGTTTGCTATTAACGACCTCCAGCGGCATCCGTTTGAACATAGCTACACACGCGTGTCACTGATTATTTCAACTCGAAATTGTCAAAGCACAAGTATGCTGAAGTAACATTATGCAAAGCATTGCAGAATCAATTTACGAAATGTCGGAGATTAGCATTTTGTAAAAAGAAAATATAAATATAACATTTAATTTCACATTTTTTTCTGATTCTGGCTGTGCTGTCTGTTTGACCGTGAATTACATCCGACTTCCGCACAGATAGTCGTCGCCGATGATTGCAACCAACGTATAAATAATCCAAGTATAACTAGGCGAAGGAAAAAATAACGATTAACGTATATATTAAACGACACAAACGAAGAAATTATGCAACAAATACATGATGTCCGTAAATCCAAACGATATTATATAAGAAACCTTCATCCACCAATCAGGTAAGCTGTTCTACTGCCACGTCATAGCGGTTATCTTTACAGCGCCACCACGCGCCAGTAGGTCGCAGTAACAGGAGAGATAAGCGATGACCAATTGATTGCATGGCTCTGTATAGGTGTCAGATAAGGTGCGATATGAGAAATCTCAATATCACGAAAAATACAAACGAACCGGAAATCGATTATTAGGGTCGCCGTTGTTGTTTTTAGCGCGTTTTGAAGAAAATAAGTGATAGTTTGTAATGTGACCTTTAAGGAATAAAAGCATGAGCTATTGAGTTTACAAATGTTTTTCGTAATAGTTACAAACGTTTTTCGTAATAGTTATTTCATGGTAATTCGGGAAACAGCCAAAACATATTGTCCCTCCGTGCTGTGGACGACCCGAATAGTGCATCGGGTCGTCCACAGCATCTCGGGGCAATAGTATACAGTTATTTCATGGTCATTCGGCCGCAGGCCTCGGGCAATAGTTCATCGGGTCGTCCACAGCATCTCGGGGCAATAGTATACGGTTATTTCATGGTCATTCGGCCGCAGGCCTCGGGCAATAGTTCATCGGGTTGTCCACAGCATCTCGGGGCAATAGTTTTGACTGTTCCCCGAATGGCAATGCAATAATTGTTTTATTACGCAACAAAGTTCTAAAACGCTACTAGAATGAATAGTCATACTTCCGCTCTAGGTAATAGCCGATTACCGCTACGCATATTGTAGCTAAAACGCTACTAGAATGAATAGTCATACTTCCTTCCGCTCTAGCTACAGTATGAAAGCGGTGCTCTATAAATACGTTAGCAACTTTCTTGGTTTGCGACGCGATTCGAGATGCGGCATTTTGGAACACGATTATGATCGAACTAGTGTACAAACGGTCCTGAAATTATCTCTACAAGTACAATAAATCATTATTTTCTGACCTGCGCACATCAAAACAGCATGGTATGGCGATGTTGTGCTTTTAAACGCGGGTTTTAAAAACGACCATCATATTTTCTGTGTGTTCTCCCATAAGCCGATTCATTCGGATATCCTCGCATGTGAAACATTCAAATCTGTACCTAATCACGTGTTTAGTGAGCGGGGCTATAGCGACATACACATGACGTCATCCTACAACTTTTACTACGAACCCACCCGGAAATAGTAAATAGTAAGCGCGTTTGCTTCTGTTCGGGTGTCAGTAATACGTCAAATTCGGCTTCAATAACTTCCTTTATTGTTTGGTCAATCACACTTAATTTTGAATTCAAGCTTTTTCTTCTAAAACCTTTGCCTTTGGTTGTAAATTGCTTGTCACAATGAACACATGTTGTGGCGGCCATTGTTTCGCGCGGTATGTCAGCCTTCCAAATATGGCCGCCGCTACCATATATGGAAACTAGAGTAATCATGAGAGATCGCGTGACTAAAGATGGCGGCGGATGGAAACGGCTGCAACGTCCAGACAATAATTTTGCGAATAAAGTCAAATATATCAACAAATAAACATATTTTTGGGCTGATTTTGCGAAATTGTTTATTTATATACATATACATATATGTGTAGATTATTTTTGTCACTTTTATCGATGTTTATGGGGAAGTATATTTTGCTAACGTTAATAATGAATAGAGCATTGTAGCGGTAATAGCCGATTACCGCTACGCATATTGTAGCTAAAACGCTACAAGCCACAACTGCCAAATATGGGCACACATTTATTACCCAAACAATTTGAACCAACTTATAACAGACATAATTCGAGTTCTGTATAATATTAATAGTGGTTGTGAATGTGTACTTCTTTTCAATTAATTCGTTTAATTCCGCAACACTAACACTCGCAAAGCGCTACATTTTTTCCTTTTTGTTGACGTTTGACAGTTCTGTGCAATACCAATGTTTACATCTGTCCGCGTTCCATGAAACGGAAATGACGATTCGCGTGCTCAAACGCGTTTTCATTGGCTCGATTTATCATGTGATTCGATCCGAGGCAAAGCAAGTCACATGACCAGTCAATAATAGGGTGAAGAAATTAAAGTACTATTGCCTGCGCGTGAAACTGTTTCATAGTCAAGCGGCCGAATGTCAAAACTAACGAATTACAATTTATATAGTAGGTTGGGTAATAAATTTGACTATTGACCGAGCACACGTAACTATTGCCCGGCACGCGGAACTATTGACCGGGCACTTGCGAACCATGCACAATGGTGTCGGCTAATTCTGCGCACCAAACAAATGTATATGGCATTACCATCTGCATATTCAGTCAAACTTTCTTGAATATTCAACGCAGTTCAAAGATGTTTGTGCAGGTAGAATGGCATAACGTTCTGACGTCAGTAAGTGACGTAAAGTGTGTGATGTATGACATCACATGCGTGTTTGCAACGTCACATTTATTTCGGCTAATGCTGCGCATCTGGTAGTGTAAACAAAATGGCGAGCAGCATACTGGATCAGCATAGCAAAATTGGTATTAAATTTGAAGCAGAACTATCCAGTGACTTGATGGCAGGTTAGTTTCTTCGTTCAACAGTTAATTTAGTAAATAAGATATTCCATCGTGGTCCCGCCATTTGGTATTGTGGTCCCGTCATTTGGCAATGTGGTCCCGTCACTTGGTAATGAGGTCCCGTCGCTTGGTAATGTGGTCCCGTCATTTGGAGCTCTATGATATCAAAGCCATTAGTTCCCCACCGTCGCTGGATTAACCAAAATTTCTATCGCGACCCATATGGCCTCGTTTGGTGGCTACGTTAAACAACAAGAATGACGGTGTTTTATCAGTGGTGATCACGCTAATAATTGCTCTCATACATCATCATACCAGGAATCACAATAAATGTCTTTCCTAAGGATAGGCGTCGCCAGGGGGGGGGGGGGGGGGTGTTTTGGGGGGTGCGATCGAACCCCCTTTTCAGTTTTAACTTTTGGATGCAAATACGACTATTGGTAAGGAAAGTACATAATACGTCTCTGCTATTGGATATAGACTGTTTCTATTTCAGGAATACATGTTGAATATGTATGATCGCGATGTCCACTAGTCTAGAATTGGCTTCGCCCTCCAATTTAACCAGTCTCTGTGGCTGTTGAGAGATTGTGGCGAAAAATAAGCGCCTGAATTATAGACATACAACAACAGCAACAACAGCAACAACAGCAACAACAACAACAATAATTTGTCTGCATCATGAAAAACTCTAAAGATAAAAGCCAACGGAAGTTGGACTCCTACTTTGTACCCGGGTAAATGATATTTTCATATGTGTACATATTCATCCCCCACCCAAACAAGAATTCCGCGGAATCAAATGTCTCGCCTTGTCCCGCCGCCTTGACCTCGAGCCTGGGCCAGAAAGCAATTTTCACTGGCCCGAACATATTATACAATTGACTAGTGAGCCATAGAATATCAGATTATATTCTATGGCTCACTAGTCAATAATTGTTTTAGTATATGATAATAGTCGGTATATAGCACTTACGACCTTATGCTACTAGACAAAAATGGAAAAAGAATTTGAAAAAAAAAACACAAGAAACGAGGCCACTTTTTGCAGACTAGGTGGCCGTGGCCTGCATGTCGCGCCTTGGGGCGAGGCATGGACACTAAAAAAAGAGATATAGTAGATGGAAAAACTTTAACCGGACACACGGACGGACGGACGGACGTATGCCAAAATGCCGACTACATCGCGCTTTCCGCAAGCGGGCGCGACAATGATGATAAACACCCATGTGAAGTATCAAGGTAATGGGTGAAGCAGTTGCAGAGATATAGTACACAAACAAATGAAAGTAATTTGACCTTGACATTGGGCACAGGGGCCGCACGGTTTTGGGGGTAAAATGAAAATATGGATGATGATAAACACCCATGTAAAGTTTCAAGGTAATGGGCGAAGCAGTTGCAGAGATATAGTATAACAAAAAACTTTAACCAAAAACTTTAAAAAAAATGGTCACATGTTGGATAGTTGTATGTGGTGGGCACCCTTTGGTTATGAAGCTGTGACAGTTTGGTGGTCCTAGGTGGTACAGTACCAAAGAAATGGACTTAAACACGAAAACTTAACATTGTAAATGCGAAAAGTTAACATTGACTGCGCGGAAAAAATGGGTCAAGTTCAAAAAGGTAACATGTTGGATAGTGATATGTGGTGGGCACCCCTTGGTTATGAAGCTGTGAAAGTTTGGTGGTCCTAGGTGGTACAGTACCAAAGAAATGGACTTAAACACGAAAACTTAACATTGTAAACGCGAAAACTTAACATTGACTGCGCGGAAAAAATGGGTCAAGTTCAAAAAAGGTAACATGTTGGATAGTGATATGTGGTGGGCACCCCTTGGTTATGAAGCTGTGAAAGTTTGTTGGTCCTATGTTTTACAGTAACAAAGAAATGGACTGAAACACGAAAACTTAACATTGATTGTGGACGCCGCCCGCCCGCCTGGCTTTCGCCAATCCAATAGCGTGGATTTTTTTCCCAAAAAAACCTGGCTAAAAATGGAAAACAAGTTTAAAAAAAAATATTTTAAAATGAATTTTTTTCCAAAAAAACCTGGCTAAAAATGGAAAAAAAGTTAAAAATTTATCTACATATCATATCTGCACAGGTCCACATATTGCCACAATATTGTCAACACAGTTTACGGAAATGTAATACCCAGGTATAATAATTTACCTGTATAAACTAGATTGGTCAGTAAGCGAGGCTTACGGAATACCCCCCGCGTGGGCCCAGGTACCCCTAAAATATGTACAAATTTCCAAGTGTGTGGGCTTGTGACCTTGACTCTGGGATTAGCGCGAGTGGCATGAACGTGAATTTGTCACAGGGTGGTAGAGGTCCATTGGAGCAATGAGTGTGTGAAATGTGAAGCAAATTCGAGCAAGGAAATAGAAGTTATAACCGATTTCTCTGATGTTAAGTTTTGTAAAGAGACTACCGTATAACCTCGAATTAACGTCCCCAGAGGCATTACATTTTACAAAAGGGGGAGGGGGGCGTTTATTTGTCACAGGGTGGTAGAGGTCCATTGGAGCAATGAGTGTGTGAAATGTGAAGCAGATCCGAGCAAGGAAATAGAAGTTATAACCGATTTCTTGATGTTAAGTTTTGTTTTAAAGCGATACCGTATAACCTCGAATTAACGCCACCCCCGGAGGCGTTACATTTTACAAAGGGGGGGGGGGGGGGGGGGGGGGGTGGGGGGGGGTTTTGGGGGGGGGGGGGGGGGGGGGGGGGGGGGGGTGGCGTTTATTAGCCATTAAAAAAAAAATAATAATAAATAAAAAAAATAACAAAAAATAAAAAAATTACCAAGGACCGCCAATTTCAAACACAAATAAGGATTTAAGGATTATTTGTGTTTCAAATTGGCGGTCACTGGTAAAAAAAAAAAAAAAAAAATTATTTGGGGGGGGGGGAGGGGGGGGGGGGGCATTTATAGGAGGGGGGCGTTAAGCCGAGGTTATACGGTGTATGTGACGTTGACCTCGAGATCAGCGGGGATTTGTCACAGCATATGAAATATTAAATATTTTCAATGAAAGAAATAGAAGTTATAACATATTTCTCTGATGTTAAGTTTTGTAAAGAGACTAAGTATGTGACCTTGACCTTGGGATCAGCGGGGGTCGGACATTCGTAGATTTGTCACAGCATGATAGTACAACCTTAGAGGAATGCACAAGTGAAATAATAAGAATTTTCAATGAAGGAAATAGAAGTTATAACTTATTTCTCTGATGTTAAATTTTGTAAAGAGTATTTGACCTTGACATTGGGATCAGCGGGGGTTGGACGGTCATGGATTTTGCACAGCATGGTAGTAGAGCCTTACAGGAATGCATGTGTGAAATATTAAGCATTTTAGATGAAGGAAATAGAAGTTATAACAGAGCCTTACAGGAATGCATGTGTGAAATATTAAGCATTTTACATGCTTGCACATGCAGAAGTGTTCAACTGGAGAAGGCTATTGTTCTCTCTACAGGTAAGGTGTACAGAGCACACGAGAAAACGGGTCTTCATGCATTAATGTTCAGTTTGTAGCATAGAAAGAAATAGAGTTTGACCTTGACCCTGGAGCCCGGAATTTTTTTTAATAGTCCTATAATCATCTACATATCATAGTAAAGGTATGTATAAAGTTTGATGACTGTAGCTGATAAGGTGTTGTAAGTAATGACCGTAACACGAAAACTTAACATTGAATGATGACGACGACGACTCCGACTCCGGAAAAGCAAAACCTATGTCTCGCTTTCCGCTTCGCGGGCGAGACAAAAACCACATCTACAGACCCCCCCCGCCCCCCCCCCGCTCCCTGGCCAGATTAAATTCATGTCGTGTTTGGACCCCACCACATAGACACGACACGCAGCAATTCCACTACGATTCAACAACCAAAATAAATGAAAATGACCGATGTGAAATGTAAAAGTTGAAAAATGATTTAGGGACCTGGCTTGCAAGAGTTGTCTGAGACGCAAGTTCGGGTCGATTTCCTTGGAGGAGTGTTGAAAGTCATTTTCTACGATTTATCTAAGATTTACAGATATTTTTCTTACGGAAATTCGGTGGTGCGATTGTGGAAATTATAGCTCTAAAATGCATTAGAACGTCGGAAATTGCACATAGAAATCAACAATTTTCAGGGGGAGGACCCCCGTACACCCCCCCCCCCTCCCGTCTAACGACAGGGGACACCCCTCTCGTGCACTCCCCGTCTCCAGCCTTCGGCTGTCGGCGTCTACCGTTGGTAGACGAAACGCGCTGGAAAATTCCTGGCGATGCCTATGCTAAGTTACTTAATACTTCAGCGGGGTGCATCAATTAGGTGTGCATAGATTACCCCCGCCGCCGGAAGAGTTATCAGGTGTATATGGCGGGGGTAACACACAAGTAACAATTTTGCATGAAAATGGGTTTAAACCTGTATTAAATTTATAGTACATGTAATAGTAACTGTATATATATATTAAAGGCATTTCGACAACATTTACAAGAAATAAATAGAATATAATAGGCAAAAACGAGTTGAGTGACTACCCCCGCCAAAGATAAACCACTGGGCTCGTTATATAAAACGCTTTATATATTCATCACAAATGTTGTTTCCAAATTAATTCATTTATAACATCATGTATACACATAATAAGTTTGCAAATAACGAAAAAAGCGCATATATCACACTGAAAGTGTCTTTAAAGATGGGTGGTCCGGCACATCACATCAAAATAACAATAAATAATATTTATTCATCAGACGTGGCTATTTAGTCATCCAGTGCATTTTCGGATGTACAATAATGATACATAATTGGATATCGACAGCAGTCGTAATGAACTTGATACACATTACATAATTGATTTATATAATTAAAACTGATCACCATTTCTCAATATGTACATTCACTAGCGGTCACTACTGTCCAAACGGTGTTGAACTATTAGCTAATATTGTGTAAAAACGAAGGCTTCCTATGTTAAAAACATGTGGAATAGTTACATAATTAGTTACCCGTGTAATTTCTGTAAAAAAACACATTTGTAATAGGTACCCCCGCGACCTACTGCTACCCCCGTCATTTACACTCGACCCTCTTCGCGGGAACTGTCTCAGTTATTATTATATAATTGCTTGATATTTCCGGTGCTACGTGTCAAATCCCTCAGTATAATTTATCCGGAATTTATCCGGAACCACCGAATGAAGTTAGCACCAAATGACGGGATCACATTACCAAGTGATGGGACCACATTACCAAATGACGGCACCACATTACCAAGTGACGGGACCACATTACCAAATGACGGAACCTCATTACCAAGTGACGGGACCACAATACCACATGACGGGACCACAATACCAAATGGCGGGACCACATTACCAAATGACTTGATCGCATTACCAAATGGCGGGACCACATTACCAAATGGTGGGACCACATTACCGAATGACAGGACCACATTAGCAACTGATGTAAGCCTACATAAGACAGTCATGGCGTTCCATACACCGGTATATCCGTGCCATGGTTATCTATGATAAATGTGTCAGCTTTTGTGCTTTACTGGCTCTTTGGTATATATTTCACTATTTCATTTAGGATTATATTAATGTACCATGTCTCATACGAATGTTTTAGTATAGAACTATCGCCAGCTCAATTTTCCAATGTGTCTTGAAGGTCGTCTCTATAGTTCATTTACAATACTTTACCAGAATTAGCGTCAGCTATATAGGCTTCGCATAACAATAACATGCCCATAAGTAACATATGTGTGGCATGTGCATACTTTCTCCAGACATTTTTATGTGTTCTGCGAGAATTTACGGTAAAACTTACGCACTATACTAGCCGACACATTTTGGCCATCCATAATTATATCTCCGTTTCCTGTAACCCGACCGACCCGCTAAAAACGGTACGACCCGATTTTTTTTATTGCAATTTCGTTTACAATTTTTTTTATTTTATTTTTTACAATTTTTTTTACATTTTTTGTTTTATTTTTTATTTTTTTCAATTTAGTGCTACAGTGGGTTAAAAAGGCTAACATAATCTCTGGCCCTAAATGGCATACATGTTCATACAACAACACATACAGCAATTGACATACTTTTATTGCAAGACATGCAATATTCAATTTAAAATTATTAATATTAAAAAGGTACAATATTTTAACACTTGAAATGCAAGTGTTAAAATATTGTACCTTTTAATATTAATAATTTTTAAATTCAATATGTCATGTGACAGAACAAAAAAGAAATTGCCTACCGACCGACCCACTTATAAAATTCTGGGTCGGGTTACAGGAAACAAACGATTTTTTAAGGACGGCCTTGTCCGCACAGAAATACAAGAATTCCACCACGGAAGTGGTGTCGCGCCTGCAGCGGCATTTGACTGCAACATGAGCATGGGCATGTGCTAACGTACGCATCTCGGAAACTGTCAGAGAAATGCATGCTTAAAACACGAATAAGGTAAAGGTTGAAGAAACTTGTTTGACATAAAATAAAATGGCTGAGTGTTTCCACAACCATGTGAAGGTCAAACATGTCTAGGTCATGTTAATGGCGGCATGAGTGTGTTCCAATTGCTCGCATGTATCAAGTGTCCAAATATTGAAGCAATCCGTCATGTAATATTAAAGTTATACCATGATGACGAAGCTTGTGCACACTTGTTGACATTTCGGACGACGACGATGCGGACGACAACAATGATGGAAAAAGCGGCGACTAAAGTAGCGTCTTCTGAAAGCAGGCGCGACAAAAATGGAGATAGACCTTTTTTTCTTTTGCGGACTGGCATCATTGTCTAGATGAATAGCACATGTGTATAGTCATTCCAAACCCGACCAACTAAGTTTTAATAGCTTGGGAATATATGTTTACGTGCATGTCCACCAGTAGTTTAAACTTATACTTATAAAGATAAATTACACCACCGGATATGTAGAGCGGAAATGATTTATATCACATTCTTGGTTTCGATATATGGAGAAATGATATCAGTAACGTCACAATGACGTGATACCTCAGGAATTTAATTAGCACAACTCTTCAGGCTTTTGTTGTCGTTCATTCACTCGCATAATCAATGTGTATGATCACGTGGTTACAGCAACAACAACAACAACAAGTACTGAAACTTACAGAAGCCCTCCGATTCAAAGTAGGTATTCCTTTATTTTGGCCTTATTATGTAACGGATTTTGATGAAATATGGCGCATCAAACGCGTCTTGTTAAGCTGCATCTGGTGGTCTCGGTACTTTGCCCCAAACTTCTGTCGTTTTTGCGAAGAATCGATTTCCGTGTCGACTGACACGGAAATCTATTATTCGAAAAAACGACATACGTATGTGCCGAACTCATGGGACTACCAAATGCATCTCATGAAGATGCGTTTGCTGGCCATATTTCATTTCATTTCATGTCCGTTGTCTATTAAGGAAAATATCAAATACTACTTACTTTGGAGTGGGCGCGCTTTTAACACGTTCGGCCATTGTTGTTGTTGTTGTTGTTGTAACCACGTGATCATGTACCTTGATCAGAAAATTCAAACAAATATTTAACCAGGTAAACTGATTAATGCACTCCTGATTGATACTATGTAACCAACTAGGTTCGCTTCTGACACAGTTTTATTCAGCCATTTTTTGGAATTCATTTCAATGTTGATATGTTGAACACATTTTGTCCCATATGTTATTGTTTGTTGTGCTATGTCGGAGCCCATTGGACTAGAAGTCGGTATAGTTCTGTTCCACGAGGTTGTCAATAAATGCACGCTATTGACTGGCAACATCGCTGGTCCAGGAATTGCGACAAAATGACGTAAAACAAGATTATTATGAAATTTAACGCCATATTTGGGTATTTACAGTTTTGAAACTATCAGAAAATATAGTGTAAATATAAATAATAATAAAACCATGGGCTGTTGCGTTTTATGGGGTTTACAGTACATTTGGTCTGTTTAAAGTTTGCGAGGAGACCAAAGGTATTGAACCGCCCAGTAACCGCAACAGCCCATGGTTTTATTCCTTAATTCGACTGCGACTGTAGAAAGGTGCATGTTGGTCAGAATTTAAACCAATGGCGTACTGGTGCTCTTTATCATCGAACCACCTAGTTATCTGACCGATTATTATTATTCGAGCGCTAGCGAAGAATTTTACAACCAACTTCCAAATTTGATTGTCTGACCGATTTTATGCAAAAGAGCATATGTCGGTCGCATCACATAGTTTGTTGGTTGAACTTTGAACAAGAAGGGTCTTGTGCCATAAGCTAGTTCCAACAGCTTGATCGAATTTTCAATGTGATAAATGTTTTGTTTGCTTTTTTTGTGCTAAATTTATGTTATTGCAAATATTTCCGTAGTTTTCGGTTTCGGTTTCCATCCTCTTGTTGTTGCTGTGAAATTCCCGCGCTTATTTTTCGCGAAACGCTTTCCACTCTAGATTAATTATTATTAGTTTATTTGTCATCCACAAACACATACTGCGAAGAATTTCAGAACGTTCAGTCCTTCGATTATGATCTTACAGCGAAAAGGGAAGGACAAAAAGTGAAAGTGAATGGGTTTAACGTCCCATCAATAACTAATGGCATATAGAGACGGGACCACAGTTCAAACTCTCATCCGACTGACCAGTGGAATGAAAATAGTATGAAAGTATTTTTGATGCCCAATGCGAGGTTTGAACCTACAACCTCCGGATTGGAAGTCCTAGGCCACAACCCATCCCTAGGGAAGGACAACTAATTTCTACTATTATGGCAGCAAATGACAGAAAATTACATTTAGCCTCCGGCTTTGCATCAAGTGAAATCTTCCCTATTTGTGGCTGTGACTGGAGAAATGGGGCTTCTGAGCTTTGCGATCAGTGCATATCCAGACCATCCTCCGCAGTCTGATCAGAATATGCACTGTTATCCATTCCATCATTGAAAAATCCATCATGATTCTAACAAGGAATATATATCATAATCAGGCTACATGAGTGAGCTATTTGATCTGGAGATACACTGCCGCAAGTTCCATTAGCGACATTTCTCCAGTCACAGCCACAATTGCCTGAGAGCCGAGACAGACCACGTGGGACCGTCAGTAGGCTTTGTGTACTTTTCACACGCACTAACTTGACAACATAACCGCATTTAGGCCTCGTGATCTGTAGTATAAATTCACCAAGTTTCAGTAGAATCTGTAAGACTGCTATGTTGTTATTTAGTCAGTTAACTCTTTCAACACCACAGGCCACGGGAAGGACAGTGGTATTGGCAAAAACTGTACATCCAGATGAGTCGTCTCGTGGCGAGCCGTCTCAACAGGGTCTGCACTTTTTGCAAGTAATTTTGTTATTTTTGAGAACAAAAACTTTTCATAAATGGACTAGTTTCAAAATCATTTTGTGACGATTGGATTGGTAGGAAAATGAACATAATCACAGTCCATTCCAGTTACTTACGGGTGAAAGGGTTAAACAGCAGTATAGACAGACCTGTTATGTAGACCAGTATTTATCAGACAACGAGGTACGCGTTGAATAAATACACGTTGATTGGTTGAATGACGTCACATAGTGATGCCGAATGATGCCACTGTACGTAATGAATGATGCAACGTAAATAAGTTTGTATTAATTTCAATGAAAATAGCATTACCCTTTCACATTTCATAATATAATGTGTTATCTCAGGGCATGGGGTCACGTGGTTTCAGAACATTTCCGAACTTTTTTTTCTTCAAATATAATCTGTGACGTCATTTCTAACAAACTGGCAGATGATATATAGCGCACCAGACGATGACTGATATGCTTATGGGTGCTCGAAGAATTATTTACAACTAGATTGGTCAGTAGGCGAGGCTTACCGAATACCACCGCGTGGGCCCAGGTACCCCTAAATATGTAAACAAAATCCAAGTGTGTGGGCTTGTGACCTTGACTCGGGGTGGTAGAGGTCCATTGGAGCAATGCATGTGTGAAATGTGAAGCAGATCTGAAAAAGGAAATAAAAGTTATAACTGATTTCTCTGATGTTAAGTTTTGTAAAGAGACTAAGTATGCGACCTTGACCTCGAGATCAGCGGGGATTTGTCACAGCATGATAGTAGAGCCTTAGAGGAATGAAAACATAAAATATTAAGAATTTTCGATGAAAGAACTAGAAGTTATAACATATTTCTCTGATATTAAGTTTTGAAAAGAGACTAAGTATGTGACCTTGACTTTGGGATCAGCGGGGGCTGGACGGTCGTGGATTTGTCACAGCATGATAGTACAACCTTAGAGGAATGCACGAGTGAAATATTAAGAATGTTCAATGAAGGAACTAGAAGTTATAACTTATTTCTCTGATGTTAAGTTTTGTAAAGAGACCAAGTATTTGACATTGACCTTGGGAACATCGGGGGTTGGACGGTCGTGGATTTGGCACAGCATGGTAGTAGAGCCTTACAGGAATGCATGTGTGGAATATTAAGCATTTTGGATGAAGGAAATAGAAGTTATAACATATTTCTCTGATGTTAAGTTTAGTGACAGACGGACGGACAGACGGACGGACAACCTGACTCCAGTATACCCACCCACCCTCCACACAACTCATTGCGGGGGTATAATAACATTCACGAAGAATCAATTACCGTTTATCTCTTACATTCACGTGTCCAACATTTTTATTTATTGACGGTATTAAACCGATTCATTGTCAAAACGATAGAATTATAAGATTAATATAAAACTTTGCATAAAGCGCAACTTGTCCTGCATTTGCTGCGCTATCTTTCATAAACATCCGTCTTCCGTAAAACCAAATATTAATATTGTAAAGCAAATCTACTGCAAATACATCTACCAAACTAGATTGGTCAGTAAGCGAGGCTTACAGAATACCCCCCGCGTGGGCCCAGGTACCCCTAAAATATGTAAAAATTTCCAAGTGTGTGGGCTTGTGACATTGACTCTGGGATTAGCAGGAGCGGCATGAACGTGAATTTGTCACAGGGTGGTAGAGGTCCATTGGAGCAATGAGTGTGTGAAATGTGAAGCAGATCCGAGCAAGGAAATAGAAGTTATAACCGATTTCTCTGATGTTAAGTTTTGTAAAGAGACTACCGTATAACCTCGAATTAACGCCCCCGGGGGCGTTACATTTTACAAAAGGGGGGCGTTTAAAAAAAATAAATTAAAAAAATAATAAAAATTACCAAAGACCGCCAATTTCAAACTCAAATATTAAGGATTTAAGGATTATTTGTGTTTGAAATTGGCGGTCCTTGGTAATTTATTTATTTTTTATTTTTCATTAGGGGGGGGGCGTTAATTCGAGGTTATACGTTAAGTATGTGACGTTGACCTCGAGATCAGCGGGGATTTGTCACAGCATATGAAATATTAGGAATTTTCAATGAAAGAAATAGAAGTTATAACATATTTCTCTGATGTTAAGTTTTGTAAAGAGACTAAGTATGTGACCTTGACCTTGGGATCAGCGGGGGTTGGACAGTCGTAGATTTGTCACAGCATGATAGTACAACCTTAGAGGAATGCACAAGTGAAATAATAAGAATTTTCAATGAAGGAAATAGAAGTTATAACTTATTTCTCTGATGTTAAGTTTTGTAAAGAGACGGGGGTTGGACGGTCGTGGATTTGGCACAGCATGGTAGTAGAGCCTTACAGGAATGCATGTGTGAAATATTAAGCATTTTAGATGAAGGAAATAGAAGTTATAACAATATTTCTCTGCTGTTAAGTTTTGTAAAGGGACTAAGTATTTGACCTTGACCTTGGGATCTGCGGGGGTTGGACGGTCATGGATTTGGCACAGCATGGTAGTAGAGCCTTACAGGAATGCATGTGTGAAATATTAAGCATTTTAGATGAAGGAAATAGAAGTTATAACACTATTTCTCTGATGTTAAGTTTACGGACTAAGTATTTGACATTGACCTTGGGATCTGCGGGGGTTGGACGGTCGTGGATTTGGCACAGCATGGTAGTAGAGCCTTACAGGAATGCATGTGTGAAATATTAAGCATTTTAGATGAAGGAAATAGAAGTTATAACAATATTTCTCTGATGTTAAGTTTACGGACTAAGTATTTGACCTTGACCTTGGGATCTGCGGGGGTTGGACGGTCGTGGATTCGGCACAGCATGGTAGTAGAGCCTTACAGGAATGCATGTGTGAAATATGAAGCATTTTAGATGAAGGAAATAGAAGTTATAACAATATTTCTCTGATGTTAAGTTTACGGACGCACGGACGGGAGGACGGACGGACAACCCGACTCCAGTATACCCCCCCCCACCCACAACTCGTTGCGGGGGGGTATAACAAGACATCACACGGTTCGTAAACCACGTGATCCCACACCCGGTATTATATGGGAAAAATAGAAAACACGGCTAGTATGGAAGGTGTTCGAGCCAATTCCCACCCCTAAATATAAGCTGAAACGAATAGAGTGTTTTTCTGATATCGATGAGCCTCAGTTTTCCATATAAAAAGATATGCCATATGTGTATCAGGCTGATGGAGTGTGATATTGGATTTAAGCTAGACTGGCAACACAGTATTAGTCCACATTTAATTGAATTCGAAATGAACCATTGGAGAATTAAGTACCCTTGGACATTTTCATTACTTGTAGTTCCTGTTCTCCACACACTTTCATACAATCGGGCCAGACCAGACAGTCAAGAACATGTGCATGCTTCTTCAGAGGCATTAAGTGACCAACAATGACAAAGTGCGGTTTATTTTAACAGTGGCTCCTAATGAGGACCGATGCGTTGAAAACTTTCTAAGCACGTTCTCCGAATTTGTACCCAGCATCACAGGTGGAAGACTCGGACCTGTGGCACAAAAAGAAGTGCCCATTAAAAAGTCCCATTACCCCACCCACTTGGTCTCGTACTGTAATGTCCATTAACAAATCCCATTACCCCACCCATTGGTCTCGTACTGTAATGTCCATTAACAAATCCCATTACCCCACCCACTTGGTCTCGTACTGTACTGCGCAGTACAGTACGATACCAAGTAGGTGGGGTAATGGGATTTTTTTTAATGGGCATTCTTTTGGGTCACAGGTCCGAGTCTTCCATCTGTGCTCAGAGTTTGCTTAATCGAGAATAAGACCAATCGTAACTCTCATTTCTAGCATGGAAACATAGGACGTACTCAGAAATGTGACGGTGACTGGAGAAATAAGACTTATGGGATTTGTGACTATAAGTGTAGCTCCTGATCAAATAGCACACCCCTGTGAATTGATAACGATCTGCATTGGTTGTTAGAGGCATGATGGGTGTTTCATTGATGGATTGGCGAACACTGCAGATCCTGATTAGACTTTGCGGATGCATACACCGTTCACCAGCTGGTCTTATTATAGAGTGGAACTCCATGTCAGTTACTGCGGGGTGAAAGCGTTAAGGTGTGCTGTGTGTCCGGTTTACAGATGATCCATTGTAAATATTCTATCATTTCAGCTAACATAACAGAGACATGGAAGAAAACGAGTCCATCTACGACACGAATGAAAGCAGTGCGGCTGTGGACCAGTGCGACTCGCAGTCCGTGATTACATTCCAGTACTATGCGTGGGGCGTGGTCGCCAACATCGTCACATGTTACGGAATAATCGCCAATCTCCTCTCCATACTAGTGCTAAGGCATCGCCAAATGAGAAACTCAACGTCATACTATTTGATATCGTTAGCAGTTTATGACATACTGATACTGCTGTCCATGTCATTGTTCTTGGCTCTACCAACGATCTACTTGGAGAAAAATGTACTCGAGAGTTACTACTTCGCCTACTCGTACATGCACCCTTTTGTATACCCCATGGCACTTATCGCGCAGACTGGAGCCGTATACACCACTCTTGCCTTCACCGTGGAACGCTACATCGCCGTCTGCCGGCCGCTACACGCCGCCAACACGTGCACAATGTCAAGGACGAAACGCGTCATTCTTGTCATATTCCTCGCATCCGTGACGTACAATATCCCGCGTTTTCTGGAGTTCCGAACGACACACGAGTGGGATTCGTCCAACAATCGCACCATACCGGTGATTAGCCCCACGGAGATCGGACAGAACCAACTGTTCAAGGAAGTGTACTTTATTTACGCATACCTGCTTATCATGTTCCTTTTGCCGTTCAGTCTTCTGACAATCCTCAACATTCTTCTTATCCGAGCGGTAAACCGCGCGCGGGCAAAACGAAATTCCATCAGTTCGTCGAGCATCAAAGAAACCAACTTGACTGTCATGTTAATAGTCGTGATTAACGTGTTTCTCGGCTGTCAGTTTCCCGCACTCGTAGACAACATCCTCGTCGCCATAGTTGGACAGGAAACATTAAACTGTTCTGCCAGTTGGGTTCGCTTCACCACCATCAGTAATCTACTAATCGTATTCAATTCGGCCATTAATTTTATTCTGTACTGTGCATTAGGCAAGCGATTCAGACGTGTATTTTTAAAGATCTTCGGTTCAAAGACGAAAAAGCCACAGTTCAAATACACAGTGCAGCTCAGTCAACAAAGCTCAATGTACCGTAAAAACACATGTGTTAATGGGTATGTGACCAAGGTGGTTGATGTCGAGGGCGCGACTTCGTCCCTCTTGTAAACGAGAAATCATGCTGGAGTACATGTATCACACTTTCACGTTACGTCGTCCACAACGAACGTGTGTCCTTTATACATGGTGTGAAAGGGCTAACGCACACAGAGTGTTAGCCCTTTCACACCACGTTTAAAGGCAAATTGGTGATTCTGTTAAAACTCGGACAACGTTCCCTAACGGTACATTCCGACCCATCTCATATACATGTACATATATATCTACTGTTTGTGTGATCATAGCTATTATTGTATGTATTATTGACAGAGTGAATGCGGTACATGTATGAACTGACAAGATATTGCGTTTGCAATTTGATCAGAGCAGCTATCATTTCATATGGCATGGTATAAAATATTGAGTAGATGAATGTGCAGACTGATCTGAATCAACACTAGTGTATGGCATCCTCGATGAATGGCGTTTCCTGAATTTCAGGTTTCTAGCCAGTTCCCCAAATACGTCAACACATTTTTTTCATTGAGTGTTGTCAACTTTATCACCATGCAGTATCCGAGTACATGTATTTTAAAAAGTGTGTTGAAATGTTTCAAACTGCTTCAAAACTGTGCACATGTCGATTCCTTTCTGTGAGAATGTTGAAATACTAGTAAGACATCTCATCAATCATGGAATAGTTCATCCTTGTGAATTGTGTTCTCAGTATATGATGTGCTCAAAGTGTTTTGTTGTAAAGCTAATTGTGATATTGTTATTGCATTATATTGTGTTGCTGCACAACGACTGCACGATTGCGTTCAAGTGTTATATGGTCAAATGTGAAAAACAGCTAATACCATTCTAGTGTAAGCTGGCATGGCGTCTATCAGACTCCAATATATTCCGAGCAGTCAGATAAAATTGATATCAAAAGACACTGCCATGCTATTATAGTTATCAAGTAGCGCTTGGTATTAAATAAATAACAAATATATAGACAATCCATAGCAGACGATTGTATATTGGGAAAACAGTTGTCTTCCATGAAAAGGTGCTTTGGAATTGTAATAACACGGTGGATATAGAATAAAATAATGAAATAGAACAGTTCATTTCATCGAGCCAACTTTCTCATGAGTATACGTGCGATATGAGTGAAGTAATACCTGTATAACGAAAGATAGCGTGCATGGCCATCTTAACCCTTCCTACGCTGTTGACGGAAATTGGCGTCTGCTGTTTAATTTTTGCTGGTTTTTACTGGTTTTGACAGCACATGAGAATTGTCTCCAGTATCATATGCTGTCAAAACCAGGTTTTTGTCGAGAAATATTGAAAACTAGAAATGTGGTCTGTCGGCACACGAATGCCCCTGCTGGCAGCCAAAGAAAACGAGGCATATTTGATTATAAGCCATTTATTTGAGCGTTAAGGTTTCGAACGCACCAAGTCTGTGAGCTTGACCCTGAGCTTAGCGGGGGCGGGATGAATGTGGATTTGTCACATGGCGGTAGAGGACCATTGGAGCAATGCATGTGTGAAATGTGAAGCAGATCTGAGCAAAGAAATATAAATTATAAGCCGTTTACCCGAGCGTTAAGGTTTCAAGCGCACCAAGTCTGTGACCTTGACCCTGGGCTTAGCGGGGGCGGGACGAATGTGGATTTGTCACAGGGCGGTAGAGGACCATTGGAGCACTGCGTGTGTGAAATGTGAAGCAGATCCAAGCAAGGAAACAGAAATTATAAGCCATTTACCCGAGCAGTAGGGTTTCGAACGCACAAAGTCTGTGACCTTGACCCTGGACTTAGTGGGGGCGGGACGAATGTGGATTTGTCACAGGGCGGTAGAGGACCATTGGAGCAAAGCGTGTGTGAAATGTGAAGCAGATCCAAGCAAGGAAACAGAAATTATAAGCCATTTACCCGAGCGTTAAGGTTTCGAACGAACCAAGTTTGTGACCTTGACCCTAGGCTTAGCGGGGGCGGGACGAATGTGGATTTGTCACAGAGCAGTACAGGACCATCGGAGCAATGCATATGTGAAATGTGAAGCAGATCTAAGCAAGGAAACATAAATTATAAGCCATTTACCCGAGCGTTAAGGTTTCGAACGCACCAAGTCTGTGACCTTGACCCTGAGCTTAGCGGGGGCGGGACGAATGTGGATTTGTGACAGGATGGTAGAGGAGCATTGGAGCAATGTGTGTGTGAAATGTGAAGCAGATCCGAGCAAGGAAACAGAAATTATAAGCCATTTACCCGAGCGTTAAGGTTTCGGGACTTACGTACGTCGGTGGCGGGGGCATAATAAAACATTTCCAGCAGACGGCAACATTTAATTCAGCATAGTAAGGGTTAATACGCCACTGTGCTGCATATGTAAATGAGATCGCTACATAAGACACGCTAGGTGACCAGTAGCCTATGTCACCAACATTGAAAAGTATACTTATCTAACAAAGTATACTTTGCGGGAGTAATCATTTATTTTTCCCGAAATGCATTATTTCATATAGAACTAATGACTGCATACAGTTGATTGTATGCAGAATTATTATACTGAATTCATTACATTATCACAGCCAAAATTGATGGCTGTGATAATGTAATAAATTCAGTATAATACAAATTAATAAATTTATCTTTAAATTGAAAATGATTCCCTCAAAGTGTACTTAGCAAGATAAGTATACTTAGCAACATTGGTGAAATAGGCTACAGTTTCACGTATGCCATTGTGTTTTTTGCAATAAATAGATAATGCAATGTTTATGTCGATGTAATATATTTGGTAAACTAGTTAACTGATTTCATAACAAATTCGGTCTCGTTTCTTATTAAGACAGAACAATCCAAGTAAATATCATATTAACTCATCACACATGTACGATCAGAGCTCCAGATAAGCTGCATATTTGCGTAAATACCCAATTAAAATTTCCAAAATCCCAATTGAAATCAGAAGTAGCGAGTATCAAAAAGCAATACCAAATTCTGCGGTACCTTTATCATGCTACATAAAACAATAACCTGACCACAAATATAGTATATTTTTCTTATTTTTCATGAAAACACATCTTGGTATTTCATTAGAATTGTCTCCAAGGAGACAATTCTAATGGAATGCCAAGACATGTTTTAATTTCGAAGCAAACTATTCAATAATTGCTGTCTGTTGATGTGTAAATAGTAGTGAGATTTTATTTAACCCAATTAAAATATTGAAATACCCAATTGCTTCATATTGATCAAAACAAAACACTTCTATGTTTGACCCCCTGTGAGACTATTTGATGTACCATGTTGTAAAACAACCCTTAGTCAGTCAATCAATCAATCAGTTATTCATTATGGATTACTTACTGCTGGCTAGTTTACTCTTTTCTTGCATTGAAATTGACAATCACTTGTTTGTATAAGGGATCGTACAGTGCTCCAGATAAGGAAATACTAATTGAGTATTTTCACTCCATCATATATGCTTGATTGATTGACTGACTGATTGATTGAGTGTGGTTCACATCCGTTCAGCAGCTAGACAATATGCAGACCTAAGAAGATCTGCGCGGCGAGTATTGCATGTTCAGTAGTCAGTACTGCCATTATGATATATTTACAGCTAGGAAATAACACTAGTAAGACTAGACCATATTGTTATCAACTCCACGATGTTCGTCACCCATCCAGCATAGTACATATTTAAAATGTGCATCCCCTGCACTGTTCGCCATTCCATAAACGAAACATTCGTCATGCTTCTAACATGCATATACATATATAGCGTTATCAGGTGACATGAGTGTGCTATTCGATCAGGGACTACCATGGTCACAAATGTCATAAGCACCATTTTCTCACAGCCACGTATTCGTATAGTGTCTCCTGTTGGGAAAACTTTACGATCCAAAAGAGAAACAGCATTACATCGGATATACAACACTCAAATAAATGCAATAAAATGGATTTCAAGAATACACAATCCCTGGCCAATGAATCAATGGACAACCTCTAAAATTTAACTAATTTACAAAGAAATCGAGGGAACAACACAGTTTTTGTTCTATCGAATTTCGCGTAAATGTTTCAAATCCGACAAGTTTTCAGGAGCAATATCGATTATCTGTATATAGGCTTAACCACACTAAAGCATCAGATATTTATGTGCGGTGTAGTCAAAGTAGTACGTTACAAAAAAAATAATCCAGATTTGTTATGCCATAGACACTCTTTTCCTGCAGAAACCGGTCAATTGATGTACAGGCATGTTAATGTATAATTTACATCAGTTTCAAGCATATATCAAGCTTTGGGATTATTTTGTAAGTCGGAACATGTTTGTCATGTGAGGCGGTTTCAATTTCAGCTGCCGACTTTTTGCGCCACCACCAGGGTGGTACAGACCTCTCAGGTGAAATGGGCCGGAGCGAATGTTTCCCTATACGCCAAGGGGTACGCCAAGGAGGTATCCTTTCAACGTTCCTATATAAAATATATCTCAACGACCTGCTGGAGGAATTAAGTGCCAACGATGTCGTTCTAAACTCTGACAACCAACATGAAATGCAGGCCATGCTGAGGTCTGCATATAGATATTCAACCCAGCATCGCTATAATCTTCATCCCATACAAAGCTGTGTTATCAAATATGCTGCAAGTAACAGTCGAACATTTACAAATGATGGAAATTAGGCAACAATGAACTGAACATTTCTCCCTCAACTACACATCTAGAACAGACACCCGCATCTTCTATATGGTCTGGAAGTATTGCCACTTATGAGCCGATAGATGCAACAACGTGGAACCTTCCACAAAGACTTTTAGGGGCACATCCCATAGAAGCAGAGCTCCATCGACGACAACACAGTCTTCTACATACCGTAATCAGGTGTGACAACACAACAATACAATACTTAAAGGTACATGCCCACTCAGTAGGTACAAAATGTTCAATATATCCCAATTCAGCACTGTAAGGGTTAAATCCGGATAGACAATGATGAACCGATTCATTGTAGCCAATTACTGATACTACAACCGTTTATTATCGGACAATGCGAGCTAAACATCTGAGAAATCTGGGTCTCAAGTTCTTGGGGCCCAGGACCAATCAAACATACACAATGTATACATTCGGTTATTCTCACTATAGACCAGGGGCCCGTTTCACTAACCTTCGTACGACTCAAAGTGTTAAAGTGTATGATGTTACTACTCAGTTTAACCCTTACTATGCTGAATTAAATGTCGTCTGCTGGAAATGTTTTATTTTCAATATTTCTCGACAAAAACCTGGTTTTGACAGCACATGAGAATCGTCTCCACTGGAGACGATTCTCATGTGCTGTCAAAACCAGTTTTTTGTTATGAATTAAAGCAAAAATGAAAAACAGTAGACGGCCATTTCCGTCAACAGCGTAGGAAGGGTTAACCGGACGGTTCAACTGAGTGGTAACAACATAAACTTTAATTATCGATAATAAAAAGTATATTCATTACCGTTTTTGTTTTGTATAATATGTATATGAATTCTAAATATTTCAATAAAAAGTCATAGTCTTGTCAAAGTTATAGGTCCGGCAGTCGCCTGACCTGCCGAACCCGTTCCGACGCCCCTGCTAAAGCCAAGAACCGTTCAATAAACACCAATATGTCAAGGCAATCAGACTACCTCTTGTAAATTGCAGCATACACTATTTCACAATCAAAGAATACGATGTTGAGTATTTACATGCTACATTTGTACTTGTTATTGTTGCTTGTTATTTTGTCAAGAAGTTTTGATATGTAACACTATTTTCCTCTGAAAATAAAAGTCAGTTACAGTTATGTTCGTATTTTATTTGACTGGGATGTTAAACAAATACAATGAAAAGTCATGCAGAGCATGATGTTATTAGCCGATCAAATCAGGGTAAAGTGCATCGAACATATGTAGGTGTCTCTGGTAACATTGTCAATGGTAAACTATTTTCGACCACAGTTCTGTACCCAGCGTTGACATTTTTCTCGATTTTGTGCAGGTTTTGGAAACCCGTTCCCAAATCCATCCAATAGCAGCAATGCCATAGCAGCAATGTTTTGTTGTCACCATTATGTTGCGAAATATTCCAGCGTAACACCTGTACTGTATGCTCTATTTATCTACAAATTACACTCCGCAATACACAAAGTTGTAGTCACTATGTGTTTGTCCTAATTCTGTGGTAGCACGCTAGTGGGCGGAGCTACCAGGGCTATATATATCTAGCGGTTACAGTGTCATCTAAAAATAGACGCAAGCTCCTGCGTATTCAGGCACATGCCCAGACTGGCCTAATGTGCCCCATCCGTGATTTTTTGCGCGATGTCGGGCGCAAGACAATCAATAATTTGCGGCATTGACAATAATTAAGGGGGATTGCCGCAATCGCGCGTGCTGGATGCATCCCTGCCATCCCTGCATGATACGTAAACAAATCAAAGTTCGCTATGAAAGGCAATTCTTCGTTTTGATTGGTGGAAAATTTTGTGAATATTAGACGCGCATACGCGATCCAATGGGATAAACCCGAGATGCTGGGATAAACCCGAAAATGCTGGGGTCGCTAGTAAGGAGATTTTGAGCAGAGGTCGATTATAAATTAGCCGAATAAACACATTTTACGCGATTATACGTGGCTGAAACTTGTTCTGTTTAATAAATAAAAGCTTTAAATTAGCCCAATAATCGGCGTATGTTGGCGTATATGGCCATTAGAGCCAACTATGGACTTCAACAACAATAACTTCCGGGTTAAATCTCTTCCAGCGTTCAGCTCATTACGTATTCAAAATTGTGTTATTTGGCTATAAGTAAAGTTTTAAACGGAGATAATTGCCAAAAATGCAAACTTTATCGGTTGATGCAATTTGGAAGTGATACAGAAAAATTCGCGTTCGTAGATTACCGAATAGCGGAGAAAAGGGTTGCTACAAACTTTTTCAGAATTCGATGGATAACCAATATATTAGCCGATCTATAAATAGATCGGCTAATAATAACGCGGTTGACATTTTACATGTACTAGTAAGGACAGGCATACCCGTGGTTAGACTAACTGTATTTGAGAAAGCATATGTAAAACGTATACATGTAGTACCGCATTATATTATAGTATTATATATATATACAGGGCTCCAGATAAGGAATTAGTAATTGAGTATTGTCACTCCATCATTTCTGAAGCAATTGGTATTTCAAAATTTGAATTGTGTAAAATAGAATCACACTACTGTTTACTGTTTACATATCAGCAGACCGCACATATTGAATAGTTTGCTTCTAAATGAAAAAACAGCTTGGTATTTCATTAGAATTGTCTCCAAGCAAACTATTCAATATGTGAAATACCAAGATGTGTTTTCATGGAAAAATAAGAAAATATGCTATATTAGTGGTCTGTTTATTGTTTTCTGTAGCATGGTAAAGATACCACACATTTTTCATTGCTTTTTGATACTCAATTGGGGTTTTGGCAATTTTAATTGGGTATTTACGCAAATACGCACCTTATCTGGAGCTCTGTATATATAGTGTGTACAATTCTGTTAGCATTGCATACAGGGATGTGGGATTCGAGTATTAATAAATCACAGAATACGCATTGTTTCATAGGTGACACATGTCCCATATCAGCCGCGGTATTTGGCGTGTTGTGATTAATAAACCCATATGGTCGTAAAGGACTTGGGGTCCGTTTCACTAAACTTCGTACTACTAAAATGAGCCTATGCTCAATAAATGTAAATCCAATAATTGTTTACAAGAAAACATTGTTAACGTGAAATTTACAGACTATCATAATTTGGCACTTACGAACATTTTAGTCGTACGAAGCTTAGTGAAACGGGCCCCAGTTCTATACCTGATCATCGTTTGATTCAAAGATAATTGCTTCGTAAATGTGATGGAATATATATAACATATATATGAACGCTGCCTCGTTACTGTATCCTATATGGCACATGGAGTTACCAACACGGCCATATTTGTGTCTTCAAGTCATTAGCCACTTTCACGTCTTCTGATGTTTGACACAAAACGGAAAATTTGAAGTAGAACATGTGATATAGTGTAGTTAATCACATGTAGAAAAGCCAGGACAACGGACTCCTATCAATTATTTACCTGAAACAGTAAAATATGCCAGTTTTCTGGACAGGTTTGTGCCTGTGTTTTTAACAACATGAAACACCATGGTAAATTAAATAGCCTCATACACAGAAAATCTCACAGTGTATCATTTTTACCTGGCATACCACACAACACATACCATATATACCCACTACAGTTAAGTCATCTGTTGTTATAGCTATCAAATCCAGTGACATGTAAGTATTGTAAGTGTCTACTCACCTACTATACGAGTAAATATGGATTTAGCTATGGGTAATGTGTACACTAACAATAGACTGTACATCAGATTGAAAAGTTTACACATCAAATTTATTTTCAGATTGATGCGAGAAATGCTCAGTTTTGTTTGTTTGTTTGTTGGGGTTTAACGGCCTATCAACAGCTAAGGTCATTTAAGGCTGGGTCAATGGGTTTAGTACTAAATCCCATATATTACCTGTAAGAGTACATGTTCATGTTCAAGTACATGTACAAATGGGGGGAAAATCCCAAAATCAGAACAGAATATTTACAAAAACAATTATTTTAAGATTGATGTAGAAATGCTCAGATATCTTGTCTTTTGTACAGTGTGCTGGCAGAATATTCATAGCACGCTGTTATCATATATCTGTCTATGATGTACTGTACCAAGTTTTATTTGGTTTACTGTCATATTATTTGCTGTATGTGTCAAACGCACAAAGTGATGAAACTGTACAATGGCGTGTACATACAAAGATGGCGTAGATATATAGTATACAGTTTGTTTGTTTATTGGTGTTTAACAGCCTATCAACACTAAGGTCATGTAAGGCCGGGCAAACAGGTTCGATCCCGTTTTAACCTGCTGCATTGGGGGGAAAATCACAAAATCAGAACGGAATATTTACATCGAGAAAAATATATTCAGCCCTGAAATTAGAATAACCTGACCGGGTGCCAGGTCCATACCACACCCAAGTCACTTGACCCCTTCCCTATTAAAAAGTATTACCGGTAGGATTACTCTCATATTCAACTGTCACATACAAAATGCCAAAGACATATGTGAGGGCCAAACCCGGTCTCCAGTCAGTTTTCAGTAACAAGATGACATTCACATATGTTATATTCATATATCGCATCACTCTTATGAAGCAATTATCATTGAAGCCAAGTGTATCTTATCTATCTATGACCTAATAATACCTTAACGCGAAATGTCTGTTTATTGGTGTTTAACAGCCTATCAACACTAAGGTCATGCAAGGCCGGGCAAACAGGTTCGATCCCGTTTTAACCTGCTGCATTGGGGGGGAAATCAAAAAATCAGAACGGAATATTTACATCGAGAAAAATATATTCAGCCCTGAAATTAGAATAACCTGACCGGGTGCCAGGTCCATACCACACCCAAGTCACACAGGGTGACTAGACAGAACATTCTGATAGTCTGTTACAATTGAAATAATCAGGTATCTCTTGACTGGTAATGCTATATTGCTGTCGCTGTGATTCTCTGCTGGGTCCTAGTACACGTACAGTTCTCTGTAATTAAGTTACAATTAATAACAATATCCCAGCCACATTTGCC
Source organism: Conchocele bisecta (assembly GCA_029237695.1). Lineage (NCBI taxonomy): Eukaryota > Metazoa > Mollusca > Bivalvia > Lucinida > Thyasiridae > Conchocele > Conchocele bisecta. The sequence continues at coordinate 41,249,578 of CM055265.1, read as the reverse complement.
TCACAATAATTATAGCATATCGACTGTCTGGCCGTGGCTTTACGTCCGTTCAAGAACAATGCCATATGGAATGAAATCAACAAGGATTACAGAAAAACAAAAACGTCCATTTCCAATCGGCGCATGATGACCCCGTCGCAGCAGACAATGATATGATCAACAACTATGTTCCAGATACAGAACAGATACACATATACAGTGGAACGTCTCTAAACCGGACACCCTGGGAGGCCCCCAGGGTGTCCGGTTTAGAGATGTTCCACTGTAAATCAGACATATGACTATGCCAAGGTATGCGGCTGTGCTTTGCGAACTTGAAAAGGCATTATCATCATAAAAAGACACCAATGAAACCCATAAAATTAAGGATACACAAACTGCCTGAGTGTCCGGTTTAGCGAGGTTCTACTGTACACAAATACAAAGTACAGACACATATATTGACAGGGACTTCAGCGAGTACCGGTTATCTGCTGTTAGTGACTCCTTGAAATTGGGCAACTGTGCTGGCTAAGATAAACTGTCTGCTGAAATTCTTACAGATACAGAAAACATTGATAGGGATCGACTTCAGTGAGTTATTGACTCCTTGAAATTGGGCAAACGCAGTCAGAATTTCAGAAGACAGTTTATCTTAGCCAGCATGCTAAGATAAACTGTCTGCTGAAATTCTTACTGCTGCGAATAATGTTAACAACTTGCTTATTGTTAAAACTACATGTATATACCTACATGTAATAAAATGTTCAGATCAGGTGAATTTCCCAACTACATGTAATGGTATATCAGAGTAATGGCACTCATCTAAAGAGAGCTGAACTAGACGCAACACATAATTATAGGGGAATCACGATAAAATAAACATTCTCAGTAAAATATATTCTCGGCTTATAATTAATCGGCTTAATAAATGATATTAAAGCACACAACACTATATGTCCAAACCAATTCAGGTGCCAGAAAGGAAAGTCATTTAAGCATGATTTTACATGTAAGGCTTCTACAGTGGTTCATGCAGGTAGACGTCTCCACGTGGATTAATTGTATATTTAACACTGAAACAATAATAGTTCTCAACACTGAAACTACACTATCTGACCTGGTGCTATGTCTTTTTGTAAACTGAATACTAGATCCACCTTCTACTTTTCCTTCGACATGAGTAACTGTCACCATTTGAATGGTGATGTTCTTCGTGCCACATGTATGTCGCACGAGGTCTTCACCTCTTACCTCTGCCATGGCATGTGGCGAAATATCATAATAATGACATACCGGTAATATCAAATCTCCTCAGTCAGGTTAACATTTGCATATATTGATAAAATCTTGTAATTTCACGTTTTACTACTGTCATGGTTACCTTGTCCAAAAGGGTGCGGTCAAAAAGTTTTAAAAACTTTGTAAGATTAAGGGAAAGTGTATCTTTCATGACACATTTAGGAAGATTATCACCAAATGTTTCAACAGAAGTTTACAATTTATTACGTCTATTGAAGTCTTTGACTTCGCAACAAGCCGTTGCCTAGCATGTAAGCCGATACATGTAGACCCTGTACGAAGTGTAACTTGTACAATGAACATCTCCATTCAACTGCGGATAGCCAATGATGTCAAAGGAAAGAAAGACGTCTTTCTCGTTATAAGTTTTGGTTACTATAGATCCATTAACTATAGGCAGAATAATGGATAGACACACTTCATCAGAATCATAACGATTCGCTGAGATATCTCGAATTGTTATTGTAAGAGTCAATACTATCTGGTGACAAACCAGGAATATGCCCCCTTGCCATAGCATAACATAAGTGGGGCGGGGTGCACAATTAGTACCCATAGGAATGACCACAACCTGACGGGTAACAATGCAACAATATCTGATAAATATAGTATCAAGTAGAAATGTATTGGATTTAACTCTGCATGCTAGCGGCGAAAATATCCGCCAAACAAATTAGGACTATATGTTTTATTTCTCTCTGTAAATATGTCTTGGAATTTCATTAGAATTGAGTCCTCTCAGGACTCAATTCTAATGAAATTCTAAGACATATTAACGATATTTACAAGGAGAAATAAAAGAAAATATGATGAATTTTTGTCCACTAGCTTTGAACTATTTATAGCCCACAAGTTTCCCAGCATGCAAAGAGTTAAAAGGATGACATCACCCATTCGAATATGTGACGTCATCCATTCAAACAGGTGAAATCACCTACTGGTATTTGCTTCTAAATGGGTGATATCACCTATAATAATATGTAAAATCACACATTCGAGTAGGTGATATCACCCATTCAAATAGGTGTATCACAATTTGTGTTGAATCAATGATATCACTATTTCGAATCAGTGTTGTCACCTATTTAAATATGTGATATCACCCTTTCAATTGAGAGATATCACTGATTCAAAACGAAAGGGTAATATCACCCATTCAAATAGGTTATATCACCACAATGGGCGTTTATGTTGAATTGGTGATATCACTCATTTGAATAGGTGATATCACTGATTTGACGTGAAGGTGTGATATCACTCATACAGTAGTTGCACGTTTTCTGTTTATAGGCAACAGGTTGAACAATATCGCTACACCACGCTCAACAGTATAAATTTGCATACTAGCATTTACATTTCACGCAATCATAGAAAAAAACTGCAGGGCGTTGACTTTCATACTTCGCTATATTGTTATTGAGAGACAATTATACAATATCACTCAAATATATTCCCATGAATGTACCTAATAAAGTGTGTATTAGCAACATTCTTAGGTCACTCTCCACGAAGGGTACAGTAAGCAAAGAACACTTCAAACACACATTTGGAAAGACCATTCCGTCATAACGCTTATGTAATGCAGTGTAATGAAATGTAATTAGAGTTATGTACTCACAACTAACAAATGAGTGATATCACCTATTCAAATCAGTGATATCATCCTTACGAATATGTGATGTCATTCGAATGAGTGAGTGAGTGAGTGAATAGGGTTTAACGTCCGCTTTTCTGACATAGAGGTACAAGCCTCAGGGAGTCTACACGCAGACGGGTCAACGGGGTCGAGTCCCATATCCACCTGTCCAAGGGGGGTAAATCCCAACTTCAGAACTCAATATTTACAATCAAAATATATATTCAGTCCTGAAATTAGAACAACCTGATCTGGTGCCAGGCCCTCGCCACACCAGCATCATTTATCCCATCCCCTAAAAGTAATAGGATTAGCGCTAATCTTACTTTTATATATGGGGCATAGCCCGACTCAACTCTCACATACAAGAAAGCCAAAAATGTACATGAGGGCCAAATCCGGTATAGTGGGTTCCGGAAAGTATGAACCCAATCGTTAAGCCAGTTTAGTCGCCTTTTACGACAAGCAATGGCTACTGCAGCACTATTCTCAGGATCAGTTGATCCCGCCCCGGTGCCTGCACGGGGCGTCATTCGAATGAGTGATTACTGATATCACCTATTCAAATGGGTGATATCACCATTTCAAATGGGTGATATCACTGATTCAACTTAAATGGTGATATCACCCATTTGAATAATAGATATTATTCAAATGGGTGATATCACCCTTTCGTGTTGAATCAGTGATATCACCTATTTAAAAGGATGATATCACCCATTTGAATATGTGATATCACACAAAGTGTTATTAAGGTCCAAAACGGCGTCACATATACATATATTTGTGATTCGATGTATCAATACTTTTTGTTATTTATTTATTTTTATTTTTTACTTTTACTGCACATGGTACATTTTGTTATAATTCCAGCACAAAAATATTTACACAATTCCCTAACATTTGATTGGCCCGTAGCAAGTCTCTGTCCAGCATTTATATCCCAGTAAACTCCCACGCTGAACTACTTTCCGTAACCGTGAGGCACAGTTAAAATAATTCTTAAGAAAACTGAAAATAAACACATTTTCTTGATGACTGTGTTCCAAATGCTGGAATTATAAGGAATGAATGGCCTTTTTGTGGAATTTATCGGAGATATAAACTTGGAAAAGTCGCGGGAATACTGGACGAGGCCTTCCGGCCTTCGTCCAGTATTCCTGCGACTTTTCCAAGTTTATACCCTGATAACTTCCACAAAAAGGCCATTCATTCCTATAATAACCAATATAATAATAATAGGATAAAAATAAACAATTGGCGATAAAAAATTACAATTTTCGAAAAAAATTAATTGTAATTTTTTATCGCCAATTGTTTATTTTTATCGCCAATTGCGAAAGTGGCTTTTCCAAGTTTATACCCCGATAAATTCCACAAAAAGGCCATTCATTCCTATAATGATGTTCTATTATGGGAATTCTGTGTTTGTGTGCATTGTCCGATTGATTGGGTAACTCAGCTTCTCAATACATTTTGACAAGGTTATTCTTTTTTCTTTCTCGCATATCTGATTTCGTATTACTTGCGCTTCCATTTTTTCTTTCTTCTTTCTAGTCCTAGAGTGAATCACGGTGCCTGTTAAACACTCTACACCGCTTGCTTTATATGGTCTGAAATGGTTATAGTTTGGCCTGACAGAGCTCCAGATAAGCTTTGTGTCTAAAGCGTACTATACCCCCTGATTTCAAAATCATTGCGTATTTTACTTTTACTAATGGATTATTGATTTGCTTCATTACTAAATAGGGAACAAATGATAAAAAAAATATAACAAATTTAAACATTCACTTATTTGAGCTGCAAAAAGCAAACATTATTTGCTTTTTGCAGCTCAACTAAGTGAATTTTCAACTTTATGACAGTAGTTTCACTACTCAATTTGAAAATCAATGCATATTTTCACATTGCTGTGCATATTTGTACTCCCACTTTTGATAATCAATGCCTATTCAGCTAAAATAATTGCGTAAAAATATGCCAATACGCAAGTTACCTGGAGCTCTGACATGAACGATTAGGTCTGCATTGGGTATACTGTTTCTATTTTCATAAGGCGATAGAAACTATTGTTTGCATATTAATTGTAACACACATTGCTTCTCTTGCAACCAAGATATGTCGAGATATAAGCAAGGTACATACATATCTGTGCTAGGTGCTACTGTGTTACAATGTCGGATTATACGGATAGAAATCATTACAAATAGCTGAATTTATTCACCTCACATTATTAAGGAACCAATTGTTTAGGGGAACAAACGTTTGCAAATGGCATACCATTTACTAATCATAATTAAAACAAAGGAACTGGTAATCAATTACAATCTCCAACTAAAATAAGCATCACTGCCACAATAATCAAGCACACTTCTCTTTTCAAAAGCATGAGAAATAGACACTCACAAATTAATACTAAATTCAATTGCGACATTAACTCACAATCGCATCATTTGAAACATTACTGTGAAATGTTTAGGTGATGAATAAGGTAATTAAGAAACCATAGGCGACGTGCAGCTACCGTAATGACCAAAGTGTTGCTCACTTGCAGGAAACCCACCGCATGTGATTTAACTCCTTAACACTTTTCATGCTGAGGATACTGCATTTTGTTTGCGGAAAATCCTAAATATTTTCCTTCTATGCGCTCAGAAGTACATGTCATGACCCCCATTTGAACCGTCTCGTTGAGACGGTTCAAATGAGTGGTCACAACATATACTTTCATTGAGAAATAATAAAAATAAAATATTTAATAAATTTCATGCCTGTAAAGGCGTATATTCCGAAAGAAATGGGTTAATTGGATCTAAAATGAATTGGCTCACTGAATGATAGCAATAGAGGATCTTGCATGATCGATGATTAACTGTGGTATTTATTAAAGGAGTTTACTAATGTCATAAGAAACAAGGCTATGCTTGCGGAATCATAAAATTTAATAAATATTGCATTAAAGCATCACAACTGTTGGATTATATTTATTGAATAAGTATAGCATCATATATTGAAATTACTGTTTGCTGTATATATAATGATTGCGTCTTATATAGTAGTACTGTGTACTTGTGTCGGAGCGACACGATGACAAGAGCTAATTATAAGTGGGAGAATTATTAGTCCTGCCTATATATGGCCATTTTTTATCGAACCCGGACTTGGCGTATATACAATAGATATTTGGTGATTTTGCATCTACGGGTATAGACCATATATTATTCGAATCCGACGAAGGACACTGTCATCCTTGAGCATTTTCCAAAATCCAAGATGGCATCCAAGATGGCTACCCAAAACAGCCAAACCAGGTATTTACCTACCGGTATTAATAGTGTGAAATATACCGTTTTCAGTCTGTATATAGCTCAAACGAATCCGTGTATTTGGTTAAGCGAAACCATGTAAATGGGGCATAATACCGATCAGCAGATAAAATGTGTACAGATTCCGATATGACAGTCGTGCTCATCGACCACCAAGGAGCTGGGAGTTCTCATCATAGAATGCATAGTCTTAGTACCGTCATATATCTTCAATTAAACCACTTTACACGTTTTTATTTTTTATAAAATATTATTTTCAAAACACCCTGATATGCTCCTTTAATTCCATCCCCAGGACTGTGACAGTATTATAAAAGTCAATTAAAAATGCAAGCTAGAAAACTGCTAAAAAAAGACAGGACAATGGTGAGCAATTAACATCATCAAGGATCTGGAATATATTAACCCTTTCAATACAACGGATCTGTATAGTGGTATTGGCAAACAGTGTACATCCAGATGAGCCGGCTCGTGACGAGCCGTCTCATCAGGATCTGCACTTTTTGCAAGTAATTTTCATAGTTTTGAGAACAAAAAACACCCCCGTTTTCATAAATGGACAAGTCTGAAAATCAATGGGTAAAGATTGGATTCACCAGTAGCCTATTTCATCAACATTGCAAAGTATACTTTACTACCAAAGTATACTTTGAGGGAGTAATCATTTATTTTTCCTGAAATACATAATTTCACATAGAACTAACAAATGCATATATTTCATGATTAAAAGTATGCAGAATTATTATACTGAATTTATTACATTATCACAGCCATTAAATGGCTGTGATAATGTAATAAATTCCGTATAATAAAAATTAATAAATTTAAAAAAAAAATGAAAATTTCTCCCTCAAAGTATACTTTGCTACTAAAGTATACTGGTTGCAAAATTAACGTATCAGAATTCCTTCCAGTTACTATACTGAATACTCAAAATTACAAGACAAAGTCAAAAGATGATATGCATTGCAAGTACGGTTTTTAATGTACTCTCAATACATACGGCTTCTCTGAACTGAACTCTATGCGGTACAAATCACATCAGCTCTTACAATTATCTTACGGATGCTACGTGTAATTATACCAATTTAATGCTATCTGTCTTTTGACTCTACGTTATATTATCAACTTGTCTGTTACTGTTTTATCTGACCTGATACATTATTATTACCTTGACAAATTTTCAATTGTCTCTCCAAATTTGGGATTCTAACTACATGTATAAGAAGAAATTCTATCAATACATGTAACAAATCCACTCTGCAGCAACCTAATTCCCCACATACGTGTAACAACAAAGTAGCATTGACCTTGGGCATTGATACATGTCGGTGGGGCATGCACAAAGCATTATTTATAGGCACACATTGTTGCTGTATATTATAAATATTGGTCAATGAATTAAAGCAATTGTGAAACCGTGTTTGCTAAACACATGGTGAACAGAACAACTGGGCATTGGGCCATTAAGTGTATGCACAACAGCATTATAATAGGGGCGTAACAGGGTTATTTCATCTTGTTTATGCTGTCAAAGTCTGGCAGCCACAGAAAACAGTTTGGACAGCAAAATAATCAAACAACAAATAATTCTAGCACAAAAATATTTACACAATTTCCTAACATTTGATTGGCCCGTAGCAAGTCTCTGTCCAAAATTTATACGGAAAACGGAAAATAAACACATTTTCTTGATGAATTTATTTCAAATGCTGGAATTATAAGGAATGGCCTTTTTGTGGAATTTATCGGGGATATAAACTTGGAAAAGTCGCGGGAATACTGGACGAGGCCTTCCGGCCTTCGTCCAGTATTCCCGCGACTTTTCCAAGTTTATATACCCCGATAAATTCCACAACAATGCCATTCATTCCTATAATGACCCTGACATGTCTTCTACAGATGGGGGATACATGATCAATCATATTACAGTATACTTGTTGGAGAAACTGTGGCAAAGTAAATTAACCAAAAGTTATATATATATATATATATTCATAAGCACAGTTGTGAAGGTCAAATGGTGAAGGTCATAATTAGGGCAGCATGATTGTGTGACATTTGTGCACAAGTCTGATGTATACACATATTAAAGTACCAGTAATCCTTCAAGGTATATATACTGAGCAAAACTAGAAACGTCCCTCCATGTTTAAGGAAAGATTCATCAAAAACCAAAAGGGTTACTTTTAAAAATCAAAATGGAAAAACAAGTTCATTCATTTCTGTATCAAAGCCAATAAATTGCATTTGGATATCTTGTTAAATATTCGAGAGATAACCGGCCAAGGGCGGTAGGGGTCAAAATCAAAAATCACAAAAACTCAGAAATGTGTTACTTAATGTTTAGAGATGGAATTTCAATAAGTAATGTGGCAAATTCAGTAAATCTCGTTAGTACCGAGTGTGGCCACCATTTGCATGAATGCATGCAATGATCCTACGCCGCATCGACGTGACGTAGCGCAATACCAGTGCGTTGGGCAAATTCCTCCATTCCCGTTGTAACGCCCGTGTAAGATCGCGAACATTGTCAATCTGATGGTTAGCTCGTGCTTTGCGGCCCAGCTCATCCCATATGTGCTCAATGGGATTGAGATCCGGGGAGACGCGGGCCATGGCATGACGTCGACGTTGTTTTGCTGTAAGTATTGAGTGGTGACCCTGGCTACGTGAGGGCGGGCATTGTCGTGCATCAATGTCACACCAGGACCATGCTGACGGATAAATGGTAAGGCATGTGCATTTAGCACATCTGCAACATAACGTTGTGCATTGATGTTGCCCTGTACAACAACCAAATCTGTCTTCCGGTTTCCCATGATCCCACCCCAGACCATTACGCTCCCTCCCCCAAACCTGTTCTTCTCAACAATGCAACAATCGGTGAATCTTTCATTTTTACGCCTGTATACCCGTAATCTTCCGTCAGCCTGACTAACTGTGAACCGAGATTCATCAGTGAACAAAACTCGGTTTCAGTCAGCCCTTCTCCAGTTCAGATGACGTCGCGCCCATAACAGTCTGGCAGCACGGTGACGTTGGGTCATTATCTGACCAGTGTACGGGCGGCGTGCCCGGATTGGTTGGGCGTTACGACGTAACCGGTTGCGAATGGTCTGCCCTGAGACACCGTATCGCCTAGCAGTGACTGTGGCTGCCAATCGACGTTGACGTAAGTGCGTCAACGCAATGTAACGATCGGCTCTAGCCGTCGTTACACGAGGCCTACCAGGTCGCTGCCGGTCGTGAACAGCCCCAGTCTGCTGGTACCGGGCTGCAAGACGATCAATCGTCTTCCGACAGCAACCAAACCGAGGCGCGACCGCCCTGGCGGCCATCCCACCCGCAAGCATCCCAATTGCCTGATTTCGCTCGTTTTCGGAAAGCCGTGGCATATCGAAAACAGTGAAATATTAAAAAGTTTTTTAATTTTCCGAATAGCCCCTATCGCATGAATGGTACGACATGAACTGAATCACCTTATCGATGACAAGTATAGCGTGCACGTGCAAAAAGTGGAAATCAACGTTCCGGTCACTGGCCGCTATGCAAACCGTGTGTATCGGCTAAACTCTACACGATCGTATTCTGAACATCGCCACGGTTTAAAATACATGTACTTTGAACATGTGGTACATACATAGACAGAGCTACACCGGCTATAAAACAGGGACGTTTCTAGTTTTGTTGAGTATAGAAGATATGACAGAATTGAGAAACTGTTTGTTTGTTTGTTTGTTTGCTAGGGTTTAACGGCCTATCAACAGCTAAGGCCATTTAAGGCCGGGTCAATCGGTTTAGTACTAAATCCCATATATTACCTGTACAAATACATGATCAAGTACATGCACAAATGGGGGGAAAATCCCCAAATCCGAACTGAATATTTACAAAAAAAAATAAAAATATATTCAGCCCTGAAATCAGACTAATCCTGATCTGATGCCAGGTCCTCGCCACACCAGAATCAAATGGTCCCCTCCCAAAAGCAGTAGGATCAGTAATAATCTTACTACTTTTATAATGGGCAATAACCCAATTCAACTCCCATGTAACAAAAGAGCCAAAGATAAAAACGTACCTGAGGGTCAAACCAGGGGGCTGTTTCACTAAACTTCTTACGACTAAAATGTTTGTAAGTGCAAATTTAGGATCGTCTGGAAATATCAATTGATGGATTTACATTTATTGAGCATAGGCTGCATATGCAGCCTATGCTCAATAAATGTAAATCCAATAATTGTTAACAAGAAAACATTGTTAATGTGAAATTTACAGACTATAATAATTTTGCACTTACGAACATTTTAGTCGTAAGAAGTTTAGTGAAACGGCCCCCAGGCAAATCGTGATTCCTATAAAGAGGAACCCCTACCATTAATTTGCGCCGTAAATTGAGAAACTACGACAAAGTTCTTAGTGTTTGAAAAAGTTAAAAGTTGTGAAAGTCAAAAGGTCAAGGTCATATTACGGGCAGATTGGACGTGTGGTATTTGTCCACAGGTCTGATGTTGAAATATTAAAATAATCCATCAAGGGATATAGAAGTTACAACAGAATTTAGAAACTCCGGCGAACTTATTAATGTGTGAAAATGTTCAAAGGTGTCATGATGATATTAAGTGCAGCATGGATGATGTATTGAAATAGTAAAGTAATCCATCAAGGGATATAGAAGTTAACAGAATTGAGAAACTCCGGCAAACTTATTAATGTGTGAAAAAGTGAAAGTGAATGAGTTTAACATCCCAGCAACAGCTAAGGTCATATAGAGACGGGACCACAGTTTAAAGTCTCATCCGACAGACCAGTGGGATGGAATTACTATGAAAGTATCATTGATGCCCAAGGCGAGGTTTGAACCCACAACCTCCGGATTGGAAGTCAGGTGTTCTAACAGTAACAACCCATCCTTTTATTAATGTGTGACAAAAAGTGTAGATCCAGATGAGCCGGCTCGTGACGAGCCGTCTCATCAGGATCTGCACTTTTTGCAAGTAATTTTCATAATTTTGAGAACAAAAACACCCCATGTTCATAAATGGACTGGTCTGAAAATCATTTGGTGATGATTGGATTGGTTGAAAAATTAACATAGGGTTAATCTGCCGAGATCTGTCCGATGACACATAGTACAAACACAATACGCCCGACAATGCGACAATAAAATTTCTTATGATGGTGTGCAATTGTCATACATGTAGTAGGATCTTCAGTCCCGCACGAAAAAGCACTCCGCAACAAGGGATCGTAGCTAGTTATTTACCTTTGCAATATATTTATAGTCCTATGCTGCATTTCAGCGATTATTTCTCACTGAAAATCAAAACAAAATGTTTTGCGAACAGAGTAATCCAGATCAGACTGCACATTTCTCCAGTCAGAGCAATATATTATATGAACTGCATGCAGATGAAATTGAAGTCTCCATAACCGTGTAAACTAAACTTCTGATCACCGAGCATCCGTGCAAATAGCTACTGCGGAGGAAATTACGCCATACCATATCTTGTCTATGCGTCCACCCAGTTGACGAAAACCTACCTACGTATCCGGTAAAAACAAACAAGATCTTGAAAGAAAACGAAGGCAAATTTATGTTAAAAACTTCCTCAACCCTGCAGGCAGGGTTGAGGAAGTTTTTAGCATAAATTTAAATTTCAGCCAGTAAACTTTAGAAAGAAGAAACAATAAAGTTTTTTCACAGAACCACTTTCAAAACCTACCCGCACGCGGACGCTTAATAGGGAAAGAACTTCATATGACTGTGACACCGGTTGAATGAAATTATTCACTGCCGCGATCGAAAATGAAAGTGACAGTTGATATTTAATTGTAATGTTCTTCGATTAACAAGGAATTCTAAATACGACTATGAAAAGTAGTGCAGTTTGAAAATTCACTTCATAACCTTGTTCCATGCACTGACGGCCATGGGTGTTCAATTTATTATTGGTAATTAACTCTTTGTATGCTGGGAAACTTGTGGGCTATAAATAGTTCAAAACTAGCGGACAAAAATCATCATATTTTCTTGTATTTCTCCCCGTAAATATCATGAATATGTCTTGGAATTTCATTAGAATTGAGTCCTGAGAACTCAATTCTAATGAAATTTCAAGACATATTTACAGAGAGAAATAAAACATATACTCCTAATTCGTTAGGCGGATATTTTCGCCGCCAGCATGCAAAGAGTTAATATTAATTATTTGATAAAATCTGTGATGTTCAGTGTCAAAACTGGAGCCCCCCCCCCCCCCCCCGGCGTTTATATTACAGCATGTGCCCTTAACTAGACTCCTTACTTTTCCTGTAATAATTGTGGCTGGCACTGGAAAAATGGGACCTATGGGTTTTTCAATCACTGTTCGTCATTCTATCATTATTTCTCATGTGCTGTACATACGATTTATATGGCCCACTAATGACCCGTGGATCAAACTTCACAGAAGGAGACACAAAATTAGGGAAGGAGCCAGAGATGATTGCAAACCTATAACAAGAGAAGCAAATGAATATTAATTTGCACAACAAGAAACATTCTAAATTATATCAGTTCATACAGTGTGGATATTAATGAGTTAAGAAGGAGCATCTGGAGCCCAGTAGTTACAGAGAAAAGTAATCATATTAACCCTTAATTAGACCGCTACTCACAACAATTGTCGTCTGCTGTTGCTTGTATATCTTGCCTTATTTCTCAATAAAAACATGGTTTGACAGCAGTTCAGAATCATTTCCAAAGGAAATGATTCTGAAGTGCTGTCAAAGCATGTTGTAAATTATTCTAAAGTGTTGTCAAGCATGTTTTTGATGATAAAAATGGAAAATAAACAGCAGACGACAAAAAAAATAAGATAGCGGTCTAAGGGTTAATAAAGATAAACTCTTATATCAGTCTCGTTAACAACCGATGGTAGGTGATATATCTGTAAGGAGTGTATGAGGGTACAGTTCATTTACTGGCAGGTCTAGGACTTTCGGTTCATCGACGTTGGACCAATATTCTCTAGATGTGTGTAAGCACTTAAATCTGCATTGTTGGCCAACTGCTACAGTGCCTGCAAAATGCACACAAATGCCATCAAATGTGTGGGTGAAAAAATAATGGTAAAAGAAAATTCTGAAAATATCAGACTTTGCGAACATTGGTACATGTAACACGAGCGAACAAGAGAACAGAAGAATTATCTAAATAACTGAAAAAACAACAGTGTGCGTAATGTGTGGCTTATACTTCATTAAAAGTACACTTATCGGCAAAGTACAATGGGCTGTGTCACGGATAACCAGGGCTCCAGATAAGGAATTAGTAATTGAGTATTGTCACTCCATCATTTCTGAAGCAATTGGGTATTTCAAAATATTAATTGAGTAAAATAAAATCACACTACTGTTTACACATCAACAGACAGCAATTATTGAATAGTTTGCTTCGAAATGAAAACAAGTCTTGGTATTTCATTAGAATTGTCTCCTTGGAGAGAATTCTAATGAAATACCAAGATGTGTTTTCATGGAAAATAAGAAAAATATGCTATATTTGTGGTCTGTTTATTGTTTTCTGCAGATTGATAAAGGTACCACAAAATTTGCTATATTTTTGGTTTGTTTATTGTTTTTTTGCAGCACGATGAAGGTAACACAACATTTTTATTGCTTTTTCGCTACTTCGGATTTCAATTGGGTTTTTGGCAATTTTAATTAGGTATTTAAGCAAATACGCAGCTTATCTGGAGCTCTGGACAATAACAACACACTTTTACCTTTGAACGGTAAACACACTGCTGACACACAACCATCGGCTGGAGTTTTAATTACCAGTAGCCGATTTCATCAATCTAGCAAAGTATACTTTGAGGGAGAAATTTTCAATATTTTATTATTTTTTTATTATACTGAATTTATTACATTATCACAGCCATTTTGGCTGTGATAATGTAATAAATTCAGTATAATAATTCTGCATACGTTTAATCATCAAATATATGCAGTTCTATATGAAATAATGCATTCAGAAAAATAAATGATTACTCCCTCAAAGTATACTTTGCTAGATAAGTATACTTTGCAATGTTGGTGAAATAGGCTACAGTTCATTGAATGGAAGCCATCTTTGCCCCGGATCCAGAAAGGGTTTAACGTCACAGCTAAGGTCATATAGAGACGGGACCACAGTTTAAAGTCTCATCTCATTAAAGTATTTTTGATTCCCAAGGCGAGGGTTGAACCCACAACCTCCAGATTGGAAGTCAGGTGTTCTAACCCCTCGGCCGAAACCCTCCCTCAAATGCAACAAGTAACTGTTGCACGAAGCATATGCCATCACATGGTGTCCAATGTGAAGTAAATGGTTAAGGGAGTGATGGCAATCACAGTACATGACTGATAACAGAACAAAAAGACTAGAAAATGTGTTCAGAGAACACGGATGCCCTATACATCATTTTGATAGTAAACGAGGCAAAATTTCAAGTCCAAAAGGGGGAGATATTCCATGGCTCAGTATCAAAGCAAAAATAGAAATTCACATTGTGCATCTACACAGCATAAATAATACATACCAAAAATCAAGCCTCCAGCTACTACAAAGTTTTACAAGGCAAAATGGTAAAATTCAAAGTCGAAAAGGGGGAGATAATCCATGACCCGGAGTCGAATAAAAAATGAAAACTATAAAATGTGGTCTGTCGATGCATTTAGGGTGATTTGAGAAACTCTTACAAAAAGTTCCAAAAGCTAGTACAGTTTTACGAGTTACAAGGCAAAATTGGGAAATTCTAAGTCGAAATGAGGGAGATAATCCATGGCCCGGGGGTCGAATAAAATATTTAAGTAAACTTTGCGCATCTACTCATAATAAGGAAGTTACATACCAAGTTTCAGGTCTGTATCTAGTACGGTTTAAAAGGTTTACGAGATACAATGCAAAATTGGGAAATGGGGAGATAGTCCATGACATCGGCGTCGAATCAAAATTGAAATAAACATTGCGCATTTACAAGTTTTAGGAGTTACAAGCCAAAATTGAACAATTTTAAGTTGAAAAGGGGGAAATGATCCATGAACAGGGGATCAAATCAAAAATCAAAATAAACTGTGCACATCAACTCATCATAAGGAAGCTACATACCAAGTTTAAGGTCTGTAGCCAGTAGTTTAAAAGTTTTATGAGTTACAAGGTTGGTGACGGACAAGGACAACACTAAATGCCCCCTCCACTATTGTGGTGGGACATAAAAACAGATTGCAAGTGTGGGTTGATTGGTAGATCAGTTGAGGATACCACAGTCCAACAAAGCTCGACAACGGGTACCTATTGTTCACAGGCAGATTGCACCGTGACAATGGGTACCTATTGTTCAGGCAGATTGCACCGTGACAACGGGTACCTATTGTTCAGGCAGATTGCACCGTGACAACGGGTACTATTGTTCACAGGCAGATTGCACCGTGGCAACGGGTACTATTGTTCATAGGCAGATTGGAGGCAGATTGCACCGTGACAACAGGTACCTATTGTTCATAGGCAAATTGCACCGTGACAACGGGTACCTATTGTTCACAGGAAGATTGCACCGTGACAACGGGTACCTATTGTTCATAGGCAGATTGCACCGTGACAACGGGTACCTATTGTTTACAGGCAGATTGCACCGTGACAACGGGTACCTATTGTTTACAGGCAGATTGCACCATGACAACTGGTACCTATTGTTTACAGGCAGATTGCACCGTGACAACGGGTACCTATTGTTTACAGGCAGATTGCACCGTGACAACGGGTACCTATTGTTCACAGGCAGATTGCACCGTGACAACGGGTACCTATTGTTTACAGGCAGATTGCACCATGACAACTGGTACCTATTGTTTACAGGCAGATTGCACCGTGACAACGGATCCTATTGTTCACAGGCAAATTGCACCATGACAACGGGTACCTATTGTTCACAGGCAGATTGCACCGTGACAACGGGTACCTATTGTTCACAGGCAGATTACACCGTGACAACGGGTACCTATTGTTCACAGGCAGATTACACCGTGACAACGGGTACCTATTGTTCAGGCAAATTGCACTGTGACAACGGATACCTATTGTTCACAGGTTCAACCAGAAATAATTCACTTTCTATATGTATAATATCATGAGCAAGGTAGCCCCAAATCAAGCCGGTCTAATCGAGACATAAATTGTCACAAAATAATGACCTACTTGTTGTTCAATATAGGAATTAATGGCCTTTTTGTGGAATTTATCGGGGATATAAACTTGGAAAAGTCGCGGGAATACTGGACGAAGCGATAAAAAATGACAATTTTCGAAAAAAAATCCTATTATTATTATATTGGTTATTATAGGAATGAATGGCCTTTTTGTGGAAGTTATCAGGGTATAAACTTGGAAAAGTCGCGGGAATACTGGACGAAGGCCGGAAGGCCTCATCCAGTATTCCCGCGACTTTTCCAAGTTTATATCCCCGATAAATTCCACAAAAAGGCCATTCATTCCTTATAATTCCAGCATTTGAAATAAATTCATCAAGAAAAATGTGTTTATTTTCCATTTTCTTAAGAATTATTTTAACTGCGCCTCACGATTACAGAAAGTAGCTCGGCGTGGGAGTTTACTGTGATAAAAATTTTGGACAGAGACTTGCTACGGACCAATCAAATGTTAGGGAAATGTGTAAATATTTTTGTGCTGGAATTATTCATACATGTATTTCAGTTACATCTGGGGTGCAATATACAATGTACAGTGTTCAATATACTCGTATTAACTGTTTCAACCAGAAAGCCCGCTATAGCGGTTTATACAAACAGTGCAGATCCAGATGAGCCGGCTCATAACGAGCCGTCTCATCAGGATCTGCACTTTTTGAAAGTAATTTTCTTTTCGTATGTTTGAGAACAAAAATACCCACTTTTCATAAATCGACGAGTCTGAAAACCATTTTGTGACGGTTGGATTGGTTGCAAAAACAACATATGAAAATGCATTCCAGTTACTTAAGTGTGAAAGGGTTAAGTATTTGGTTCCAGCTTCCAGAAATAATTTCGGCCAAATATTTGTCCTTGTACATTACTTTCCTATATTTAGCAAATGTACTGTAATTACATTTCAGCAAGACACTGTTGCTTTTCATCAATAAGGCTTCGTGATTTGCTGTCTGATTCGTCTGATTCAATTCTTCCACCATAGCAATGAATGTGTGTAGCAACGTAAACTAAATTGTTGGGGAATGTTAGAAATTGCTGGAGGTGTACGGACACCGATCATTTGGAGACGTCCGGTGGACTTAGTATAGGAACCTTAAATGTAACGAGAGTGCCAAAGGTCATAATATGACCTTTGGAACTCTTGTTACATCGAAGGTTGAGGCAAGGACAAGGGGAGATAACTCATTGAAAACCAATAGGGTTCTTCTTCTTGCCATGATAAACATGTATACCAAATTTGGTTATGATCCGTCCTGTAAAACGTAAGTTATTGTGTGGACAAGGATACAGAGTGCGAAAATTGAAAATGTCCACCAAAGAGAATCAAAATCAATAGGGTTATTAATGTCTTGCCATGATAAAGATGTGTACCAAATTTAGTTATGATCCGTCAAGTAGAACGCTAAGTTATTGAACGGACAAGGATTCATAATGCAAAAATTAAAAATGGCCGGCAAGGGAAGATAAGTCATTCGACAATTTTAAAAATTAATAGGATTCCTACTCACTTAGCACAATATATATTTCCCATTAGATATAACGATGATTTCCAGAAATCTATTGCCATACCGTCAGTGAATACTAATTGTCACTTAAGCCGATGCTGTGTCACTGTGACAATATTGGTTTTGTCCTTAACTCTTTGCATGCTAGCGGTGAAAATATCCGCCAAACAAATTAGGAGTACCGTATTTAGCTGTGTATTGCACGCACTGGTGTACAACGCGCATCTATATTTTGGGGGGAAAAATCAGGGAAAAAAATAGTACCCGTACACGTCTATAGCGCTCAACAAAAAAAAAAAAAAAGAAAAAAAAAAAAAAAGAAAAAAAAATTATTGATTAGGTTTAACAATATACATAGGTACTACCTGAATACACGACATTCCAGCATAGCCCCATATCAGTGTATGCGCAGATGAATCAGGGGCTATGCTGGTCGCACATGTCATAAGGTATTGATGCGTGAATAATTGTCAATACTTTACAAAAATAGTAACACAGTCAGTCGGCACCTAGCAACGAAAAACGACCATTAACGAGTGTTACCGAATGCGATCTGAATGTGCGCGACGCTTGATTTAGCATCTAAAATCTTACATTAAGCGCTTATGGGATTGAGATGATCTGCCCTCATTAATTATTCACAGAATGGCAGACGTGTGACGTCACTTTGAAAATGTACAACCAAACAATACCCGACAGGCAACATTTGACCGATATGAGATCGGTACACCAGCATAAATACAGAAAACACGTAAATTTCCTCTAATACACGTAGCCTCTTATGTTACGAGCCTGGCTATATTAAATCCCAAAATATACCAATTTACCATCAATCTATACTTACCGCACCCATTCATATCGATTGATTCGTTTTCTCTTGTTTCACACTATGCGTATTTCAACGTCATAGCGGACACCTGTCAAAAATTGATATTTCCGTTTCCGGGCTTGTTTTGTTTGCGTAAAACTGGCAGAAATCAGCTGGAAAAAATGTTTGAAATTTATGTTCCTACTTATAATGCGCAGGGTGACTTCTGGATTGAAAATGAGGCTGAAAAAAATGCGCGTAATACACAGCTAAATACAGTATATGTTTTATTTCTCTCTATAAATATGTCTTGGAATTTCATTAGAATCGAGTCCTCAGTACTCAATTCTAATGAAATTCCAAGACATATTCATGATATTTACAAGGAGAAATACAAGAAAATAGGATGAATTTTTGTCCGCTAGTTTTGAACTATTTAGAGCCCACAAGTTTCTCAGCATGCAAAGAGATAAAACAAAGTGTTACAAATACAACGCCCCATTCCTCATGTGGTCATATTGTAACAAACGTATGATATATATTGCTCTGGTAGTCGTGTTTGCCAATTATAATTCATCTATTTATCAATACATTTTATCTATCAACATTTTAGTAACTCGAGGCAGCAATAATTTCATCTCACAAGGGTGTACACTATTTTGTTTCAGCAAACTAGGCTATTCAAGTCTACTGACATGAAAACAAATCTGCACACAAGTATTAACCCATTCACCCCTGAATAACTAGAATGGACTATTGACATGTTAATTTTGCAACCAATCCAATTATCACAAAATGGTTTTCAGACTACCGGTAGTCCATTTATGAAAACGGGGTGTTTTTGGTCTCAAAAAGATGAAAATTACTTGAAAAAAGTGCAGATCCTGATGAGACGGCTCGTCACGAGCCGGCTCATCTGGATCTACACTGTTTGCCTAGGCCTCTTTTACAGGCCTGTGGGGTTGAAAGGGTTAATTGAGACAAGCCATGTGATTTTGTACCTAAGAAGATGGGTGATATCGTGTGAAATATATTAACAAAATTTATGATATTTTCCGTAAATACATCAAAAATTTCAAAGCGAATGCGGTATAGAATTGAATAGAATTCCGTAATTGCCATGAAAATGTTGTCAAATATCGATGTCATTTACAGAATATGTAATCCCATATATTACCTGTGTACATTTCCAAGTACATGTACAAATGGAGAGAAATTCCCAAAATCAGAACTGAATATTTACATTAACAAAACTATATATTCAGCCCTGACATCAGAATAATCCTGATCTGATGCCAGGTCCTCGCCACACCAGATCACTTGGCCCCTCCCAAAAGCAGTAGGATCAGTAATAATCGTACTACTTTTATAATGGGCAATAACCCAATTCAACTCCCAGGTAACAAAAGAGCCAAAGATAACAAGAGCTGTAGGAGAACAGCATAGCTCGACTACGAGGGTTGTCGATGTACACATAGCTTGACAAAGAAGGTGGCTGAGGCCTGCATAAAAACCTTAACCAAGGTTGACTAAAAACATTAACCAAGGGATTATTGATGTACGTCACTAGGAGATAAAGTTTTCCAAGTATGGTTGCTGTAGGCCCAGGAGTATTCCATATACAAGCTTGACTAAAAACCGTAACCAAGGGGAGATAACTAAGTAATCCAAGGATAAAAGTAGGTCAAGGTCAAATATAGGTCAGGGATTATTGATGTACATCATTAGGAGATGAAGTTGTCCAAGTATGGTTGATATAGACCCAGAAGTATTCCATATACAAGCTTGACTATAAACATTAACCAAGTAATTGAAGGTTAAATGTAGGTGAAGGTAAAATAAAGGTCAGGGGTTATTGATGTACATCCCTATGATGGGCTGTGATAATGTAATAAATTCAGTATAATAATTCTGCATAGTTTTAATCATCAAATATATGCAGTCGTTAGTTATATACGATACATTTCAGGAAAAATAAATGATTACTCCCTCAAAGTATACTTTGCTAGAAAAGTATACTTTGCAATGTTGGTGAAATAGGCTACAGGTACTGCTGAGTTTCTTATGAAATCAGTCGATGACTTTATTGTTAAACTAGAGAAAGTGAGCAGGGGCTCACGTATACCCCATTGACCTTGGACATGAAGGCCGCATGGGTGTGGAAGGAAGTATATGTAGTTTGATGTCAATCCGACTTACCGTTGCAGAGATAATGTGTACCCGAAAACATTAACGCAAATCTTACGGATGCAAATTCTAAGTAATTTGATCCTGACGTTGGACATGAAGGTCGCATGGGTGTGGTATGGAATGAACATATGGATGATGATAAGGAAGTACATGTATACGAAGTTTAAGGGCATTCCGACTTACCGTTACCCCTCGACATACTTCGTATGCCTGGGGTATAATCACTTGTGTAAGAGAACCTCTATAATACTTTGTTGAATTTCACTGACTATCTGAGGCTCAGGGCCGTTGATTACCAGCAGGTTTGTCTGTAAACTAAAATCTAACACATATAACCTTTAAGTCAGTAACATTATTTTGTGAGTATTAGTACTTTTCTCCACAAAAACTTTCACCCTTTCACCCCTAAGTTACTGGAACTGATTTGTATATGTTAATGTTTCAACCAATCCTATTGTCACAAAATGATTTTCAGACCATTCCATGTATGAAAATGGGGTGTTTTTGTCTTCAAAAACACGAAAATTACTTTAAAAAAGTGCAGATCCTGATGAGACGGCTCGTCATGAGCTACACTGTTTGCCAATACCACTTGAGATGTCAACACTTCTCTCATACTGACCACAACACACTCACCTGTATCTGTGATATATGTTTGCTTCTTGTTTGTTTGTTTGTTTGTTTGTTTGTTTGTTGGGGTTTAACGGCCTATCAACAGCTACGGTCATTTAATGCCGGGTCAATGGGTCCTGATCTGATGCCAGGTCCTCACCACACCAGAATCACTTTGCCCTCCGAAAAGCAGTAGGATCAGTAATAAGCTTACTACTCTTATAATGGGCAATAACCCAATTCAACTCACAGGTAACAAAAGAGCCAAAGATAAAAACGTACCTGAGGGCCGAACCAGGCATATCGTGATTCCTATAAGGAGGAACCTCTACCATTAATTTACGCCGTCACATTCGCGCGACCAACCACCCACGCCACAAAGACCTTTTAGATAAAATAATAGACACGCGTTTGCATTGTAGTTGTACTGGTTGGTTAACCCATTTCAGTCTAAGGATACTATGATTTTTGTTGAAAAAATCTCATTATTTTGTTCATTCATCGATAAAGGTTTATGTTGTTACCACTCATTTGAACCGTTCTCATTGAGACGGTTCAAATGAGTGGTAACAACATATACTTTCGAAAGGATATAAAGAAAATAGGGATATTTTTCTCTCAAAAGGTTCATACTACTAAAAGCGTATCCCGTCTGTAATGGGTTAAAGGTACATGCCCACTCAGTAGGCACAAACTGTTCTATATATCAGAGACATCATGTTAGGCATTTTCTGGCAAAATAAACATTCATTCACCATTACCCCACATATTGATTGGCATTATTATACATTTTATATCAGCCGTTTCTACATATTTCCACACTGATATCAAGGGCTATAACCGTATTTCCTTTAAATGTTAACGGACATTACTATTTATTCTCAGTATTTATTTTTTGATGTGCAAGATCATACTTTATAATCTGTCAATTTTTTATTTTTTTTCATGTAACGCATTTAATTAGTATAAATAATTAACAAGAGCTGTATGAGAACAGCATAGCTCGACTACGAGGGTTGTCGATGTACACATGTTAAATGTAGGTCAAGGTCAAATATAGGTCAGCGGTTGTTGATGTACATCACTAGGAGATGAAGTTGTCCAAGTATGGTGGGTGTAGGGCCAGGAGTATTGCATATACAAGCTTGACTAAAAACCTTAACCAAGGTGACGCCGACGCCGACGAATAGTCGAGCTAAAAACCTTAACCAAGGTTGACTAAAAACCATAACCAACGGGAATTAACAAAGTAATTCAAGAGAAAATGTAGGTGAAGGTCAAATATAAGTTATTGATGTACATCCGTATGAGAAAAAGTTGTCGAAGTATAGTGTCTGTATGCACAATAGTATTCCATCTACAAGCTTGACTAAAAACCTTAACCAAGGTTGACTAAAAACTTTAACCAAGGGGAATAAACTAAGTAATTCAAGGTTAAATGTAGGTCAAGATCATATATAGGTCAGGGGTTGTTGATGTACATCACTAGGAGATGAAGTTGTCCAAGTATGGTTGGTGTAGGGCCATGAGTATTCCATATACAAGCTTGACTAAAAACCTTAACCAAGGGGAATTAACTAAGTAATTAAAGAGGAAATGTAGGTCAAGGTCAAATATAGATCGGGGGTTATTGATGTACATCCCTATGAGAAAAGGTTGTGTAAGTATGGTGTCTGTATGCACAATAGTATTCCATCTACAAGCTTGACACAAAACCTTAACCAAGGGGAATTAACTAAGTAATTCAAGGTTAAATGTAGGTCAAGGTCAAATATAGGTCATGGGTTGTTGATGTACATCACTAGGAGATGAAGTTGTCCAAGTATGGTGGGTGTAGGGCCAGGAGTATTCCATATACAAGCTTGACTAAAAACCTTGACGCCGACGCCGGGGTGACTACAAAAGCTGTCACTATTCTTCATTTGCATATGAAAATAGCCTGATACCACCGCGAGTCACTATCAGTAAAATAAATATTACTAAATGATTATATCTGTATATAGGGCACTCATAATTTTTAGAACTTGTGGACACGATTATACACCTATTTAATTCCTATAAAGAACAGATTATGCCTACTGTCTCAGTGGGCAAGTACCTTTAATGGACAATACTGAAAATTTACATTGAACATGACAGGTACTTTGTTGTATGTGTAAAAAAGTGAAAGTGAATGGGCCGGTTTAACGTCCCAGTAACAGCTAAGGTCATATAAGAGACGTAACCACAGTTTAAAGTCTGAGACCATTGGGATGGAAATACTACTTAAGTATTTTTCACGCCTAAGGGGAGATTTGAACCCACAACCTCCGGATTTGAAGTCCGGTGTCAAAATCCATCTATCCCGTTGCATGAATATGTGGCTGTGATAGGAGAAATTGGGCTAATGGGTTCTGCACTGTTCGCATGCCATCAATTCACCAGTCGCCAGATCTACACTGTTCGGTTCCATCAATTGAACACCCAGTATGCTTCTAAGAAGGAATATACATGTAGATTGTTATCAGGCTACATTTCATGAATGTCCTATTTGATCAGGAGCCACACTGGCTACAAATCACATAGGCCCCAAAGTGCATTTCCGGACATCTAGATTTCAAATATTTTTTGGGGGGGGGGGGGGGGGGGGTAATAGGACAACCCCCCCGTTCCCCAAATGCTGCATCCGCCCCTGGTATTTTGCTTTCCTGTATTCAATCAATCTGGCACATACCAATGTGTAGTCATACAGTGTGGTCGTGTGTTTTCATATATCAGTAATATCTTCCAATATATCATTCCACCCAATGTAAATGTAATTTTTTGCCTATTTTGAATCATTTACTCCCGATTGAAAAAAAATACATGGGAAAAGATTATGTAAAAGTGGTTATTTTTATGTGTTTCATGGTCAATTGATGTCTCCACCCACTATAAAGTTGTGAGTCGAAATTGACTCTGACTTTCAACATCACTCAATCCAACATTCTAATACTATCGATAGACAACTGCCTGCATTAACCCTTTCACCCCTAAGTAGCTGGAATGGATTTTGTTAATTTTGCAACCAATTCAACCGTCATAAAATGATTTTCAGACTAGTCCATTTATGAAAAGGGGGTGTTTTTGTTCTAAACTAGAAAATGTGTTCATAGAACACGGATGCCCCACATATCGCTTTGATAATAAATGAGGCCAAATTCCAAGTAAAATTTCTTTTTTACCTGTTGCTATTTACCCGAGTGTTAAAGTTTTTGAAGCACCAAGTATGTGACCTTGACCCTGGGCTTGGCGGGGGCAGGACGAACGTGGATTTGGCACAGGGTGGTAGAGGACCATTAGAGCAATGTGTATATGAAATATGAAGCAGATCGGTCGAAGGATGAAGAAATTATGAGACATTTACCCAAGCGTTAAACTTTTGTGACGGACGGACGGACGGACGGACGGATGGGACGAGACGGGACAGACACGGGTAACACTAAATGCCCCCTCCACTATCGTGGTGGGGCATAAAAATATTAAAATTAGCTGCAAAAAGTACAGATCCTAATGTCGTGACGAGCCGGCTCATCTGGATCTACACTTTTTTTCCCAATAGTACACTATACAGGCCTGTGGTGTTGAAAAGGTTAATATTGACAAAATTATCAACATCTAATTAACACAGCTCAGGCTCAGCCAATCAAGTTGCGTGATTTTAAGCACAATATTCAAGTATATGTATTTTAAAATAAAGACAGACACATAATGGCAAGATTAGCGCAAGCGATCGTGTACTAGAGTGTGTTCATAATTCTGTAAAATAATCAGATTTTCATAACGACATCATACACTTACAGGGCTAATATTGTAAATGTAATTATTGTATCATATGTACACGTATGTCACTTACACATTCGTTTGGAGCAATGGTGCGTCCGTTCTGTAAGCAGTCGGAGAACGAACTGCAGGCGGTAATTTTGTTAAACAACTTGCACACAAATGTTACAAATTTTAGACACACATTTCTTGACAACTGACAAGCAAGGAAATACAGCCACAATCCAAGAAAGCCCACATGTTTTGTTCCGACAGTGGCAATACGAGACTCGGGTCTTTGATATAGGATACTATCAGCCCATGGTCACCAGTCCAATTAACCAAGGTTGATTGGTAATCATGACGAGGATACGATATTTTGTTTGTGGAAAATCATACATATTGTCTTTATATGTGTTCAGAAGTATATGTGGCGACCACCATTTGAACCGTCTCGTTGAGACGGTTCAAATGGGTGGTCACAACATATACGGTCATTGAGAAATAACTGGAAATGATTCTAAAGTGCTGTCAAATCACGTTAAAGAAGACAAAATATAAAACAGCAAGTCCTGGCGATGTACACGTAGCCGCAAAAGAAACGATACACATTTTGAAAGCATAAAGCATCAAAACCGGCAAACGTACGCATTTGGTCAGAGTATACATTGTTGTACAAGTCGTGTCGCAAGGGAATGTCCGAATTTGAACCGTATCCACTTAACCGTTCTTCAGTTACGTCAAGTTTAATGATTTGTACGAGCTCCCTGATATCCACACTCTCGGGTACATGTTCAGGTAAAACGACCGGTGTGATACAGGGCTTGTACCAAAACGCAAGAAAAACATCAAACGTTGAGGAAAAGTTGTTAAACGGAATGCCGAGATTAAATGAAAATCAGCGACTTCGAGCGATTGGAATGTTGGACTCTGGTCGGCATCACGTTGACGTCGCCGCTCAATTTGGAGTGTCGCGCATTACAATAACGCGTCTGGCAGTACGATACAGAACACGTGGATCAGTTGATGATCGCCCCCGTTATGGATGCAAATGGTGGCCATACGCGCTATTGACTTCTGTGCGACTTCGTATGATGACCCCTAAGTGATTCATGCACAACGGTATGACGTCAAAATCTGGTGGTTAACTTGCCATTTTATTAATGTTATTTCATGTTATATTTGAGAATAAAGTCAAATGTAATGTTTACAATACATTTATTCACAATCATATGTATGTATCGTTTCTTTTGTGACTACGTATATTTTTGTTGCCCGCATTCTAAGGGTTAATGTTTTTTTATGGCACAATAGTCTCCCCTAGGGATTCTATGCCAATTATTTTTCCTGGCCACTGGTTAGGATTAAATACCTATATGTCTATATGTCACTATGACACGAGACATGGGGCATATGAGATTTACAACCAGTATCAGCATGCTCATCCAGTCTGATCCGGGTCTGCACTGTTTGCCTGTGACGTGAGAATGGGGTGTATGACATGTGTAACCAGTATCATGCTCATCTAGTCTGATCAGGGTCTGCACTGTGTGCCAATTAGTCAATAAAACACCTGCCACGCTTTCAACATATCGATGGTCTAGTAACATAAGGTCGTAAGTGCTATGCTTTAGCATAGCACTTACGACCTTATGTTACTAGACCATCGATATGACATTCAGTTGGTATATCCTCTCTAAACCGGACACATGTGTGTGTCTAATTTGATCGATTTCTTATGATACTGTCTAATTCATGATTGTAAATAAAATACACACGCATGTCTTGGATGACTCATATGCCATAATTGCCATAATGGTGTTTAACGGACTATCAACAGCTAAGGTCAAGTAAGGCCGGGCAAATGGGTTCGATCCCGTGTTAACCTGCTGCATTGGGGAGAAAATCCCAAAATCAGAACGGAATATTTATATCGATAAAAATATAATTAGCTGGTGCCAGGTCCACACCACACCAAAGTCACTTGGCCCCACCCCCTAAAATAGGATTACAAATAATTGTAATACTCACATAAGGGGTATAACCAGATTCAACTGTCACATACAAAATGCCAAAGACGTATGTGAGGGCCAAACCAGGTCTCCAGTCGGAATTCCAGTAAGGATGAACCCCGATCGTTAAATTACCCATCGCATGCTCCCACCTGCCACCCACATAATTGCAGTGGAACCTCTCTAAACCGGACACCCGGGGAGGACCCAGGGTGCCCGGTTTAGAGAGGTTCCACTGTATATGACTGTCAGGTTGTTGAGTGTGTCAGCGGATCAGGAGCTTAACCCTTACTACGCTGAATTAAATGTCGTCGTCTGCTGGAAATGTTTTATTTTCAATATTTCTCGACAAAAACCTGGTTTTGACAGCACATGAGAATCGTCTCCAGTGGATACGATTCTCATGTGCTGTCAAAACCAGTTTTTTTGTTAAGAATTAAAGCAAAAATGAAAAACAGCAGACGGCAGTTTCCGTCAACAGCGTAGGAAAGGTTAATGCCCACGCAGCAGGTTACACTGTACTACTACTTTTCATTTTCTGTCATGCCTTATATGAGTCATTTGTCTACCCACTAACGAGCCGGAACAAAATCTCTGTTCGAGTCCAAATCTAAATCTCCACGTAACTCTTTCCATTTGGTGATCTGGTCGCCAATATTAACCACTCTCTCTCTGTACTGCCTGTCCCTCAGACATTTCGCCTTTTTTTTGGCCGACGCCGTTTCATACAATTTCCGTCCTGGACGTTTCAACATATTGGGAAGCCTACTGGCGGGCGTAGTATACTGCGCATGCGCACCGCGATGTGAAAGTCGTCGTGCCCGCACATTATCAAAATAGACTGTTACCGCCCCGCGTCGCTAACAGTAAATTGATAATTAATAAATGATTATATTTGTATAGCGGGCACTCGTAATTTTTAGAACTGGTGGAATAGTGACATAATTATATACACTTATTTAATTCCTATAAAGAACATTTTGTGCCTACTGCGTGGGCATGTACCTTTAAACTGGAAACAATGCCACAAAACTCAGTTCTCCACTCACAGGCCACATAAGATTATGTGCCGCACCATGATCAAATACACAATTGATGTTGTGGCCAGTGTAGCTCCTCATCTGATCATCTGCCACACTCCCGCTGACGGATACAGCTATGTGGATGTGACCAGATAAAATGGAGTTTATGGGTTTTGTGACCAGTGTAGATGCAGATCAGGGGATGCACAGGTTGATCAGGATCTACCCGATATGCCATTCTATCACAAAATCGACAATCATACTTCTAACAAGAAATATAGATCGTAATCAGTCTACAAACCTCATTGTAATGGATTTATGCACAGTCAAATTATCTCCTCTGCTAATCGCATGTACTTGAATATAACGCATGTTTTTGAGAATGTGATGAAATAAAATGGCGCGATTTATTTATATACAGTCAAACCTGTGCTAAAGACCACCTCCGAATAGCAATCACCTGGCTGTAAAGGCCACACTTTTGTTGTCCCAATTACACAATTACTATATAAATGACCCTGGAATAAAGACCACCAGATTTCTCACTTCCCATGGCTGGCCTTTATTCACAGGTCTGAATGACATGGCAAAAATCCACAGATAGGATATCGGAGACATAATTTTAGACATAGTCACTTTAACCCTTAGACCGCTACACACAATAATTGTCGTCTGCTGTTGCTTTATATCTAGCCTGATTTCTCAATGAAAACATGGTTTAACAGCACTTTAGAATCATTTCAATGGAAATGATTCTGAAGTGCTGTCAAAACATGTCCAAAATGATTCTGAATTGCTGTCAAAGCATGTCGGAAATGATTTTAAAGTGCTGTCAAAGCACGTTTTTGGTCATAAAAAAAGAAAATAAACGGCAGACGACAAAAAATAATATATTAGTGCAGGGAAAAATCGCCACTTCAAAAAAAAAAAAAAAAAAAAAAAAAATTATCACCAATTGTTTATTTTTATCGCCAATTGCGAAAGTGGAGATCGCCAGCGGAATCCCTGGCAGTGTAAGGGTGAAATCACTAAAGCCTAATATAAATCCTGATGTTAATGGCATGTTTTATAATTGTAGCAGCTTTCTGCAAGACATTTCAAACTCGTCGCAGAACACAGCACTGCTTGTGTAAAAATTTCTTCATACTATCTTAACCCTTACAATGCTGAATAAAAAATTAGCGTCTGCCGTTTATTTTTTATTTCCATTTTTTCTCATCAAAAACATGGTTTGACAGCACTTTAGAATCATTTCCAAAATGCTGTCAAACCATGTTTTTACTGAGAAAAGAGATCAAATATGACACAGCAGCAGACGACTATTTTCGGTTCCCGCATTCTAAGGGTTAACATACTGGCGTTTCCAACAGAGCAGGTACGTTGCTGTGCCAACTGCAAACAGTGTAGACTCTGATCAGAATGTACCTGGGACTAAACGGTAACATTCTTCCACCCAGTGGAAAAAATACATGTACCATAATGACCCTAAATATTCGAACACAATTTGCTTAGGGGAAATATTAAATAGGGGTTTCCCAAAACAAATTGTACCCAAATATACTGTTATTGTGATTAAACCAGTACTGCCATACTACCTCTAAACATTGGCACGCTCTCTGATATGGGGGAAACCATGTATGCGTTTCCCCAAGTATGGTGTCTGAATATTTCGGGTTATTGCGGTATATCTTGCTAGACGTGTATGCACATTGTATTGTAACAAACCAAGAAACGTGGTAATTATCCGGCTTATAGATGGATAATGCATGTTTTGATCATAAATCAGATAATACATTGACCCAATATCTGGCTGTGACTGGAAAAATGGGGCTTATGGGTTTTGCGACCAGAGAAGATCCAGATCAGCCTGTGCATCCACACAGTCTGATCACAGGATCTGCACTGCTCGCTATTCTATCAATAAGACACCCTTTATGCTTCTAACAAGCAATTTAGACTGTTACGAGTGTGCTATGTGATCAGAATTTACACTGGTTAATCCCATAAGCCCCATTTCTCCAGTCACAGCCACATATACTCATCATATGAGAAGCAACTAAGTGCTACACGGTATAACCTCATTGTAACCTCACAGCCTCATTGTAACCTCACAGCCTCATTGTCTTGGAATGGAGAAAAGACCAGTAGCTCACATATGACACACGCCATGTGATTTGGTACGTACTTCGAACATCTGCGTAATTTCATGAAATACGTTTACAAAATTTTAAATATTTTCCATAAATGGCGTCAAAAGTTGACAAAATTTTATTGCGCATGTACTCTGAAAAGTTTGCCAACTTTTGACTTTATGAAAAATATTGTAAATTTTGTAAACGTATTTAATGAAATTACGCAGATGTCCGAAAAAAGGTACAAAATCTCATGCCGTGTCTCATGGAAACAGACAGCAGGGGTATATGTGGCTGTGACTTGAGAAATGGGGCTTATGGGATTTGTGACCAGAGTAGCTCCCAATCAAATAGCACATTCCTATAGGTAGCCTGATAACGATCTATGATGTTTGTTAGAAGCATGCAGGTGTCTCATTGATGGAATGGTTAACAATGCAGATCCTGGTCAGACTGTGCAGATGCACAGGCTGATTCGGAGGTACATTGGTTGCAAAATCCATAAGCCCAATTTCTCCAGTCACATCCACATAGTAAGTACTTTGTGAGCAGTTTTAAAAAACTCATAAATTGGCGTGATAAAGTTGTCAAAAAAGTTCCAAGGTATTTGGAAAACTGATTGGAAAGATCAGGAAACGACAGTCACAAATTTGTGGCTTTGTCACTGCACGACGGATGAGGAATGCATGTGTGAATTACGTGAAAGGAATTATAGGACATTTACCCGAGCGTTAAGTCTGTGACGTATGTACGATACGTACAGACGTATGGGATGTACGGATGCAATAATTCAGTCGCGGGGGAGGGCATCAATAATATCCGAGTTGAGGTAAAATTGGTCTCTTTTGACTGTTCACATATCCAAAACATGCACCTGCATTCGGGTTGATTCCTGTATATGTTTGTGCTTGATCCCATGTACATGGTGGACTTAGACAAATACTATAGGAATGAATGGCCTTTTTGTGGAATTTATCGGGGTATAAACTTGGAAAAGTCGCGGGAATACTGGACGAAGGCCAGAAGGCCTCGTCCAGTATTCCTGCGACTTTTCCAAGTTTATATCCCCAATAAATTCCACAAAAAGGCCATTCATTCCTTATAATTCCAGCATTTGAAATAAATTCATCAAGAAAATGTGTTCATTTTGACAGATATGTTTGTGCTTGATCCCATGAGATATACATGTTGGACAGAGATATGTCTCAATACAATACAGTATAATTCTAGCATGTTGCAAAAGGCAACTAAAATGGGCTTTAACCCTTATGTGCCCAACCGCGCCAATTGGCGCGGTTTTGGCACCGTCCATTTTGAATGGGGGAAATCATTATTCCACATTGTTTATCTTGATAATTTAGCATAAATATACTTCAGAATGCATAGGTAAATGATTTTCTGGAGTTTTACTGCTAAATAAACATTGTTTGACATGAAAACATGGCTTTGGAATGTGATGGAATGTGATGTTTACAAATCAGCTGTCAAAAACCAGGAAGTAAAAAATGTATTTTATTCCTGGTGCGGGGCGAAAAATCAGCGGCTGGATTTCTCCCTGTAAAAGCTCTCCTATATTGGAAATGCGATATAGTTGTCCCTGATAACCACTTCCGGAAAAATGTTTGTGCAAAATTGTTAATTTTGAGTGGATTTTTTTGCAATTTTCGATGTCATGCCTCCAAAACGAGCTACATATTCAACACAGGAAGTTGTTGACATTCTATTCCGTGTTCCTGGAGATGGAAACGTGTCAGATGACCCAGATTTTAGTGGTTCTGATGGTGAATTCGATTGTGTCAGTGATAATGATTCCTGTACTACAGAAGATAGTGATCATGATTCTGCTGTCAGTGAAAATGTACCGAGTGACTCGACTGTCAACAGAAACCCACAGCCACCTGTTCTTGGAAGAAGACGCGGTCGCGGTCGCGGCTGTGGCGGTAGAGGGAATTCCAGGCTGCCAAGGAGTGCCAGTGCTGGTTTGACACAGGACAACAGTGTCCTTGATGAACAGGTTAATGTCCTATATCCCCAATTTTCTCCAGCAGATAGAAATTATGTTCCAGGTGGAACGACAATGCTTTCATCAACGGCGCGCCCATTAGAGTTTTGGAAGTTATTATTTCCTGACGATTTGTTACAGACCATTGTCAATGAAACAAACCGATATGCCAATCAGCGTAACTACAAGCGCTGGTATAATACCAGTGCAGAGGAACTGATATGCTTCTTTGGACTAATATCCGCCCTTGGAATTCACAAACTTCCTTCCATGCGGGACATCTGGTCCGGCGACTGGGTTTTGGGACTACCTGCGTTAGCGAAATATATGACGAAGAACAGGTTTGTTGCATTGTGGGGATGCTTACATATAGTGGACAATGTTGCTTATCTTCAAGGAAATCCACCAGGAAGTGCAACATACGACAAACTATATAAGCTTAGGCCTGCCCTAGTGACACTAAATGAAACATTCAAGGGTCATTACAATCTGCATCAAAATATCTCCGTCGACGAGGCGATGGTAAAGGGAAAAGGGAAAAATCCGGTAAAACAATATATGCCTATGAAACCGATAAAGAGGGGAACAAAAATCTGGTGTATTGCCGATTCACATACTGGCTATTTATACAGCTTCCAAATTTATGCTGGAAAGCAGGGAGAAGTTACAGAAGTGGGACTCGGTGGACGTGTGGTAATGGACTTGTGTCAGGGACTCGGCGGTCGAAACCACGTACTATACACTGACAATTTTTTCACAAATGTGCCATTGGCTAAGCAGCTAAGTACCATAGATGTATTTATTTGTGGAACAATTCGAGCAAACAGAGTTGGATTCCCAGCAGTCCTGAAGACTACTGATATGGCAAAAGTGGACCGCGGCGTGTTTCATACAGTGAGAATTGAGAACGACCTACATGCTGTAACCTGGAAGGACACGAAACTTGTCAGTCTTATTTCAAATATAAGCTCTTCAAGGTCAAATACTACAGTAATGAGAAGGAAGGGTGATGGAACAATGACAGCAATACCTTGTCCTCCATGCATACCACTCTACAATAAGAACATGGGAGCCGTGGATAGAAGTGATGCTGCTGTCCGGCCTTATCATGTTGACCGCAAGTGCCGACGCTGGTGGATGCGTCCTTTCCTCTCCCTTGTCCTTGACCGTGTGCGAGTCAACTCCTACATTCTCTATGTTGATAACTTTGGGAAATGGCCTGTGACATCCAAGCTTATGTCACACAAAGAGTATGTTTGTGAGCTCACACATGACATGTTGGGTACATTCTGTGGAAGAAAAACTCCTGGACGGAAATCCAATCGTGTAGTGCCCATGGTACGGGAGCGTGGGCATGAAAATGTCAATGTTGTGCGGCTAGGACTCCTGAAAAAGGGACGTTGCGAACATTGCTGCAAACACGGAGGTCCTCGTGTGCGACAGGAAACACGTATGGGATGTGAAGTCTGTACCGTACGGCTGTGTCCAAGTTATTGTCACGACGCATATCACAGAAGAATCACTGGTGTTTTATCACCACCAACAAGTGCTGATGAGAGCACTGAAGACTCTGGTAGTGACTAGGACCTGCAGTAAGCTTATTTGTGAAGGTCCCTTCTGTATGCTTGTATATATTTGTGTTCTTGGAACTTTAGTGTTCATATATGAAGCGACGTACATGTACGTGAACATGGGCACAACAAAAAGTAATTTATGTATGCAAATTTTATGCAAATTTTATGCAAATTTTATGCAAATATGTTTTCGGCTTGTGCCAATTGGATTTCAAATGACAGCATACACTCACTATAGTATCTAAGAACACAAATATATATAATATGAGGGTTATCAATGCACTACAACTAAATATTTTGACGGATACAAACATTCTGTAAGGGGCAAAGATTTCTGGAAATTCTCGTCAAATGTCTGATATATCCATATGCAATCATGAATCCTACCCCAAACAAAGTATGTATATCATATTATGATGTTCCTATTCATTGAGCAAGTAAAACCTGCCAAATAATCAACATTTTGCTTTAAACTTGCATGAATTTAATGATTTTTTCATATTTTTTATATAAATTGGCTAATTTGCATATGCAAATGAGCTCATTAATATGCAAATTGTATGCAACACATATGTTCTAATGTTCAATATGCAATACCCTTCCAGAATATATATGGTTTCATGGCCTTTATTTCAGAAGTAAAAGGTCTTGACCATATATACATTGGTTACCCATTTTCGAGAAGTTTTCCGGAAATTCTCGTCAAATGACGGTTATATCTGTATATCCATAAAAAGGTATACACTCTTGAATCCTACCCCAAACAAATTATGTAGATCATATTATGATGTTCCTGTAAATTGGGAAAGTAAAACATGCTAAATACTGCACAGTTTGCCTGAAACTTGCATGAATTTCATGTGAATACTCAAGTTTTTGCCGTAATTTTGATAAATTGGTTGATTTGCATATGCAAATGAGCTCATTAATATGCAAATTATATGCAAAAAATATGTACTTTAAATTCAGGACTCGATACCCTTCCAGAATATATATGGTTTCATGGTATTTATATTAGAAATAAAGAGTCTATACCACATATACTTTGGTTACCCATTTTGGGCAACATTTGCCCAGTTTAATCTGGGCACATAAGGGTTAATAGGTGTGACAAGCTAGGCATAATTATGTCACCAGCAAGTACTGGATGTGTAATTTGGGGCTGTAACAGTAGAATTGGGGCTTATGGATTTCTCGACCAGTGTAGATCCAGATCAGTCTGCATCCGCACGGTCTGATCAGGATCTGCATTTTTCGCCGTTCCGTCAATGAAACACCCGCCATGCTTCTAACAAGCAATATAGATTGTTATCAGGCTACAGGAGTATGTTATTTGATCACGAGCTACATCCCATAAGCCCCATTTCTCCAGTCATGGCCACATTTCACAAACACAGGTAGCGTATGTAACAGGTAACAGTCACCAGTCTATATATGACCTCAACTATACAGCGTTCTGAAATGGTTTGCATATTTTTATTTAACAAGAATGCTGTCAACGCCCGGCAGGGCTTCTAAAATTTTCAGTTTGTCGGTTCTGGACTGATTTTGGAAATCTCAGACCGATTGAGATTTGAAAACTAGTCTTAAAAATTGGTCCGAGAAAAATTGCCAATCCGCTGCTATTTCGGTATCTACCTTGTAAATTTACCGTTTTTAACACCAAGTAATGTCCATTTTATGACACATATCCGGGGCATATCCGTTTTAAAACAGTGTCGGGTAATAAATCGTTGTGTATTCAGTTTCTCCTAGTATTGATTTTTCCTAACATGCGCGTGGTAATTGGGACAGGTGTATGTGTTGATAGCAGCTTAGTGACTTAAATAGACTGGCTTCAGCGTAAAGATACAAGCTTTCCTAGACTCGCCATTTCTGATGATGTTAAAATAAAATAAAGAAACCATGCACTGTGTTTATCTGTGTTCGTAATATTTAACCCCAAGTAACTGACACGGACTATCGGCCCGGACTATTCCGTATTAAGTTAGGAACAGTTACATTACGCTGTATTAGGGGTATTTTTTTTGTGTATAAAATGTACATACGAATGCCGCAGATCTTGATGAGACGGCTCGTGATTAGCCGGCTCACGTGATCTATAATTCAATTGTACAAATTAAGTGTTTAACACGTAATTAAATTTAATTGATGTGTGTGCAGCTAGCCAAATCAGGCCGACAATTCATTTTGAAGTCGGTGTGAACAGTGACAATACCATAATTAGCAAAGAATTACGAGTTGGGTATATAACGCATTTTTTTTCTGTGTTGTCCGTCATTCGATTATTATTGAAATGGCACAACAAACTATTTTGTTGTTATTCACAAAGACAAATAACCAGCTTGGCAACCCGGCAGAGAGTAGAGATCGAGCTGGCAACCCGAACGTGAAAGAAAACCGGAGTGGCTAGCTGCAGTACAATGCAATTTTATTTAAAAAACGACACACACCTCAAAAATAAATAAATAACAAGAAACGAGGCAAAGCCACGAAGGCCAGGTTTTTTCCAATCATAGACACTTGGATAACATAATTATACCCACTTTTTGTAGACTAGATGGCCGTGGCCTGCATGTCGCGCCTTGGGGCGAGGCATGGACACTAAAAAAATAGATATAGTAGATGGAAAAACTTTAACGAAAAAAAAAATTTAACCAGACACACGGACGGACATATGCCAAAATGCCGACGATATCGCGCTTTCCGCAAGCGGGTGTGACAATGATGATAAACACCCATGTGAAGTATCAAGGTAATGGGTGAAGCAGTTGCAGAGATATAGTACACAAAAAAACTTTAACAAAAAAATTCAAAGTAATTTGACCTTGACATTGGGCACAGGGGCCGCACGGTTGGGGGTTAGAATGAAAATATGGATGATGATAAACACCCATGTGAAGTTTCAAGGTAATGGGCGAAGCAGTTGCAGAGATATAGTATAACGAAAAACTTTTAACCAAAAAACTTTAACCAGACATACGTTAAAAAGTTAACGTTGAAAATGGGTAAGTCAATTACGTAGAAATAATAGGTGAAGGTAAAAAAAAATGGTCACATGTTGGATAGTTGTATGTGGTAGGCACCCCTTGGTTATGAAACTGTGAAAGTTTGGTGGTCCTAGGTGGTACAGTACCAAAGAAATGGACTTAAACACGAAAACTTAACATTGTAAACGCGAAAAGTTAACATTGAAAATGGCTAAGTCGACGGCGCGGAAAAAATGGGTCAAGTTAAAAAAAAAGTAACATGTTGGATAGTGATATGTGGTGGGCACCCCTTGATTATGAAGCTGTGAAAGTTTGGTGGTCCTAGGTGGTACAGTACCAAAGAAATGGACTTAAGCACGAAAACTTAACATTGTAAACGCGAAAACTTAACATTGAAAATGGCTAAGTCGACTGCGCGGAAAAAATGGGTAAAATTAAAAAAAAAGTAACATGTTGGATAGTGATATGTGGTGGGCACCCCTTGATTATGAAGCTGTGAAAGTTTGGTGGTCCTAGGTGGTACAGTAACAAAGAAATGGACTCAAACACGAAAACTTAACATTGATTGTGGACGCCGCCCGCAGCCCGAGCGCCCGCCCGCCCGCCCGCCCGCCCGGCTTTCGCCAATCCAATAGCCTGGATTTTTTTTTAAAAAACCTGGCTAAAAACGAAACAAGAAACAGATTTGTATAATTTTTATTTATTTTAGTCTACCGAAAGTTTAACTGCAATCAAACATAATAGCCTACAATCGGCATCACGATTCATCTCTGTCGTTTCAAATTTTTTCCATCTTTGCGCTCTTTAGGCACACCACGTGACCCGGTGCATACACAATTTTGTCCACTTTTGATGTCTATAAACACGACTTATTTATCCCAATACAACATTTATCCCATTATTTCTAGTATTTTGTTTGAAGTTCGAAATTTCAGTTAAAGGGGGGGGGGGGGTGGGGTCTGCTCCTTCAGGCTGACAATGGGTCGACAGTGTTACGTCTGGACTCTGGACCGATTGGTATTCTGAAATTTTAGAAGCCCTGGTCAATGGCATGTATCCAATCGTTGTGGTGGTTGGATGATAAAAATGCACTTCAAGTTTCAAGTTAATCGTTGCAAAAGAAGTTAAAGCTATATCGCAAGGGGTGGGGGGTTATAGGCGGGCGCGCTGCTACATGGTCAAAGCATACTTACGAGGGTCATTCAATATACAATGCAACTGATCCTCTGATTTACAAACTAATGGGGTCAGTTTTATGAACATTGGTATGGACATAGTCAATTATAATTCCAAGTAAGAAGCAACGTCAAACTAACAACAACGTTCATAATCATGTCATGTAACGTGACGTCGCCCAAGTCAAGATGGCCGAATTCAGCTTACAGGAACAGTGAACCTACATTAAATTTGAAACATATCACTACAAGAATACAAAAGAAATCCACAGTGCGTTTGTGGCGACTCTTATTCACAAGTGTGTCTGTGGCTGTTTCTTATTCACAAGTAACGAGGTGGGTTTGTGAATTCAATAATGGTAGGGACAGCGCACAAGACATACCGCGCAGTGGTAGAAATTTAACCGCAACTAACACTTACCATGTGGAAAAAGTAAGAGAAGCATTAGACTCAGATCGGCGAATAACACGAAATAGCCCAGGACATAGAAATCAGCGTGGGATCAGTTCATTCAATTATTCACAACCGTCTAGGAATGAAAAAGGTTTCTGCCAGGTGCGTGCCTCACCAGTTGACGTCGGCTCAAATTGAACGTCGACTTAATGTTGCCACTGATCTGTTTTCACGCTTTGAAGATGGTAATGACTTTATTTCCAAAATCGTTGCTATAGATGAAAGATGGATAAGATCATACGAATCAGAAGTGAAAACGCATTCGGCAGAATGGCACACACTAAACTCACCGAGGCCTGCAAAGTTCCGCCGGGGTCCAGGGAAATTGAAGATGCTAATGATATTCGCGTAGGATATTAACGGAATACTGACAAGTTGTGAAGTTCTAAGTTAAAAGAAAATATGCATGGCATTAGGTATACTGAATTGGATGAGTTAGAAGTTGTGTTACCGTGAATGTGTAGTGTGGTTGCCTAGCAACTGGAATTGAGAAGCTTCCGAGTCATTGGGCATCAGTTGGCCGACACAAGGGGAATTATTTCGAAGGATTTTCATAGGGTTAGTTCGTTTTTAGTTTAGGTTTGGAGAATATAAGACCGGTTGCATTATATATTGAAAGACCCTGTCACTGACCCTGACTTGTTACAAGCATATATGGTGTTTCATTGAATGGCAAACAGTGCAGATCCTGATCAGACTGTGGATGCACAGGCTGATCGGGATCTACACTGGCTGCAAAACCCATAAGGCCTATTTCTCCAGTCATGGCCACTACAAACTACTACAAACTACTACCACGTACCTTGCTGCTGTGTCCTTCCTGGCCCGGGACGCTGTGGTGCTCTTCCTATAGCCTGGCAATCGCGAACGTTTTGACCTGCGTGTGGCTGACGGGCCGGACGCCTTTGTAGCCACCTCAGACTCACTGTCAGTTCTGTCAACGTCTGCAATAGGAAGATGTCATGCATGCAGATTGCAAGTGAAAGTGTAAGGGTTTAATGTTCCCCAAACAGCTAAGGCATATAGAGATGGGACCACAGTTTAAAGTCTCATCCTACAGACCGGTGGGATGGAAATAACTATGATAGTATTTTTTATGCCTTGAACTCACAACCTCTGGTATTGACGTCCAATGCCACATCCACTAGGCCACGGCCCTTAACTAGGGTGAGGATGGAACTCACAACCTCTGGCGGTGAAAATATCCGCCAAATGAATTAGAAGTAAATGTATATGTTTTATTTCTCTCAGTAAATATGTATTGAAATTTCATTAGAATTGAGTCCTCAGGACTCAATTCTAATGAAATTCCAAGACATATTCATGATAATTGCGGTGAGAAATACAAGAAAATATGATGAATTTTTGTCGGCTAGTTTTGAACTATTTATAGCCCACAAATTACCCAGCATGCAAAGAGTTAAGGAAGGCATATATCAAGTTTCAGGATTCTAACTACATGTATACAGCTTTACATCTTACAACAAACGCGTTGGATGGCTGGCCATACGGACGGACACTAATGACGCAAACCAACAATGAATATACCCATTATTTGTCAACAAATGACTGCGACAATAAATATTTTTCCTTTCATTGAAAACAATATATTGGTAGTACCACAGTAGCACTCATCAATTTTCTGGCAGTTATGACTTGTGTAATCATGTCATACGCCCCCACAAAATATAAAATTGCAAATTATTGAAATAAAATACCAAGATTTGATTTCTGTGGTTCAAAGAAGTCCCATGCGATAGCCAAATGGCACGAGGGAATGAATTTCGCCCAAAACTAAATTAAACATTACTAGCAGCATGTCTGTGAGCTAAGTTTGATTGTAATCACCGCTGTCATGTCTTACCCAATTTCTGCAAAATGTCTAGCTTGTTTAATATTTGAAAAGGAAATAACTGCTGCATTTTGTGGGGAAAAATGCAATGCACCCATTGTAGCCCCGGATCAGCCTGCACATCTGCACAGTCTGTCTGATCAGAGACTACACTGTTTGAAATCAGTAAAAAAAAATATTTTGCTTCTAAATGATATTTAACCCTTAGACCGCTACACACAAAAATTGTTGTCTGCTGTTGCTTTTGCATCTCCACAGTCTGATCAGAGACTACACTGTTAGAAATCAGCAAAAAAAAAAGGTTTTGCTTCTAAATGAAATTTAACACACAAAACAAGTGTTGTCTGCTGTTGCTTTTATATCTTGCCTTATAGAATCATTTCCAATGGAAATGATTCTGAAGTGCTGTCAAAGCATGTTGTAAATTATTCTAAAGGGCTGTCAAAGCACGTTTTTGATGATAAAAATGGAAAATAGAAAATAAACAGCAGACGACAAAAAATTAAAGGTACAAACTGTTCTTTATAGGAATTAAATAAGTGTATAATTGTGTGACTACTATACAGGTAGAATCATTTAGTAATATTTATTTTACTGATAGTGACGCGCGTTTGTATTATTTTCATATGCAAATGAGGCATGGTATTTTTTAATTATTTATACTAATTAAATGAGTAACCTGCAAAAACTAGATTGGTTAGTAAGCGAGGCTTACGGAATACCCCCCGCGTGGGCCCAGGTACCCCTAAATATGTAAAATTATCCAAGTGTGTGGGCTTGTGACCTTGACTCTGGGCTTAGCGGGGGCGGCACGAACGTGAATGTGAAGCAGATCCGAGCAAGGAAATAGAAGTTATAACCAATTTCTCTGATGTTAAGTTTGTAAAGAGACTAAGTATGTGATCTTGACCTTGGGATCAGCGGGGATATGTCACAGCATGATAGTAGAGCCTCAGAGGAATGCATGCATGAAATATTAAGAATTTTAGATGAAGTTATAACATATTTCTCTGATGTTAAGTTTTGTAAAGAGACCATGTATTTGACCTTGACCTTGGGATCAGTGGGGGTTGGACGGTCATGGATTTGGGACAGCATGGTAGTAGAGCCTTACAGGAATGTATGTGTGAAATATCAAGCATTTTAGATGAAGGAAATAGAAGTTATAACAATATTTCTCTGATGTTAAGTTTTGTAAAGAGACTAAGTAATTGACCTTGACCATGGGATCAGCGGAGGTTGGACGGTCGTGAATTTGGCACAGCATGGTAGTAGAGCCTTACAGGAATGCATGTGTGAAATATTAAGCATTTTAGATGAAGGAAATAGAAGTTATAACAATATTTCCTTGATGTTAAGTTTTGTACTAAGTATTTGACCTTGACCTTGGGATCAGCGGGGGTTGGACGGTCGTGGATTTGGCACAGCATGGTAGTGGAGCCTTACAGGAATGCATGTGTGAAATATTAAGCATTTTAGATCAAGGAAATAGAAGTTATAACAATATTTCTCTGATGTTAAGTTTTGTAAAGAAACTAAGTATTTGACCTTGACCTTGGGATCAGCGGAGGTTGGACGGTCGTGGATTTGGCACAGCATGGTAGTAGAGCTTTAGAATGCATGTGTGAAATATTAAGCATTTTAGAGGAAGGAAATAGAAGTTATAACAATATTTCTCTGATGTTAAGTTTTATAAAGAGACTAAGTATTTGACCTTGACCATGGGATCAGCGGTGGTTGGACGGTCATGGATTTGGCACAGCATGGTAGTAGAGCCTTACAGGAATGCATGTGTGAAATATCAAGCATTTTAGATGAAGGAAATAGAAGTTAAAACAATATTTCTCTGATGTTAAGTTTTGTAAAGAGACTAAGTATTTGACCTTGACCTTGGGATCAGCGGGGTTGGACGGTCGTGGATTTGGCACAGCATGGTAGTAGAGCCTTACAGGAAGGCATGTGTGAAATATTAAGCATT
This sequence comes from Conchocele bisecta, assembly GCA_029237695.1. Classification (NCBI taxonomy): domain Eukaryota; kingdom Metazoa; phylum Mollusca; class Bivalvia; order Lucinida; family Thyasiridae; genus Conchocele; species Conchocele bisecta. Next base: position 41,207,016 of record CM055265.1, on the reverse strand, counting down.
TTAGATGAAGGAAATAGAAGTTATAAGATATTTCTCTGATGTTAAGTTTTCTAAAGAGATCATGTATTGGACCTTGACCTTGGGATCAGTGGGGGTTGGACGGTCGTGGATTTGGCACAGCATGGTAGTAGAGCCTTACAGGAATGCATGTGTGAAATATTAAGCATTTTAGATGAAGGAAATAAAAGTTATAACAATATTTCTATTTCTCGGATGTTAAGTTTTGTAAAGAGACCAAGTAGTTGACCTTGACCTTGGGATCAGCAAGGGGTTGGACGGTTGTGGATTTGGGACAGCATGGTAGTAGAGCCTTACAGGAATGCATGTGTGAAATATTAAGCATTTTAGATGAAGGAAATAGAAGTTATAACAATATTTCTCTGATGTAAAGTTTTGTAAAGAGACTAAGTATTTGACCTTGACCATGGGATCAGCGGGGGTTGGACGGTGGTGGATTTGGAACAGCATGGTAGTAGAGCCTTACAGGAATGCAAGTGTGAAATATTAAGCACTTTAGATGAAAGAAATAGAAGTTATAACAATATTTCTCTGAAATTAAGTTTTGTAAAGAGACTACCGTAAGTATTTGACCTTGACCTTGGGATCAGCGGGGGTTGGACGGTCGTGGATTTGGCACAGCATGGTAGCAGAGCCTTAGAATGCATGTGTGAAATATTAAGCATTTTAGATGAAGGAAATAGAAGTTATAACAATATTCCTCAGATGTTAAGTTTTGTAAAGAGACTAAGTATTTGACCTTGACCTTGGGATCAGCGGGGGTTGGACGGTCATGGATTTGGCACAGCATGGTTGTAGAGCCTTACAGGAATGCATGTGTGAAATATTAAGCATTTTAGATAAAGGAAATAGACGTTATAACAATATTTCTCTGACGTTAAGTTTCGTAAAGAGACTTTGGCCTTGACCTTGGGATCAGCGGGGGTTGGACGGTCGTGGATTTGTCACAGCATGGTGGTAGAGCCTTACAGGAATGCATGTGTGAAATATTTAGCATTTTAGATGAAGGAAATAGAAGTTATAACAATATTTCTCTGATGTTAAGTTTACGGACGCACGGAGGCACGGAGGCACGGAGGCACGGATGCACGGACAGACAACCTGACTCCAGTATACCCCCCACCCCCCACAACTCGTTTTCGACAGATTATAAAGTATGATAATTGCACATCAAAAAATAAATACAGAGTATAAATAGTAATGTCCGTTAACATTTTCAGGAAACACGGTTATCGCCCCTGATATCAGTGTGGAAAGTAACGTCTGATATGAAATATATAATACTGCCAATCAATACGTGGGGTAATGGTGAATGAATGTTTATTTTGCCAGAAAATATCTCAGATGATCATGATGTCTCTGATATAAAGAAAATTTTGTGCCTACTGAGTGGGCATGTACCTTTAAGATAGCGGTGTAAGGGTTAACCCTTTCAGCCCTACAGGCCCGTGTAGTGGTATAGGCAAAACGTGTAGATCCAGGTGAGTCGGCTCATGACGAGCCGTCTCATCAGGACCTGCACTTTTTGCAAGTAATTTTCATATTTTTGAGAACAAAAACATCAACCTTTCATAAATGGACTAGTCTGAAAATCATTTTGTGACGTTTGGATTGGTTCCAGTTATTTAGGGGTGAAAGGGTTAAGGCTACATGCTGATACGGAACTAAATTATCAATGTATTCCAACTAGAGTGGGGTGGGGGCAACGGGGCTATCCAAAGGATTTATACAAATTTAACAAGGGTATCGTTATCACTAAGCTGGCAGCCTTGATAATAAAAAATTAACAATTTTTTTTTTAACATTTTTGCCTTACAAATAAGATGTACATGAATCCCCAGTGACCTTGACCTTGGACGGTCAGGCATTGGTTGTATGGAAAACAAAGCGCCATCCCTAGACTTACATTGTGGCCAAATATTATCAAAATTGGTGAAGCGGTTCAAGAGTTACTGAACTAGAAAATGTGTTTATAGAACACGGATGCCCCACATACCGCTTTGATAATAAACGAGGCAAAATTCCGAGTCCAAAAGAGGAGATAATCCATGACCCGGGGGTCGAATAAAAAATGTGTGCATCTACTCATCATAAGGAAGCTACATACCAAGTTTCAGGTCTGTAGCTATTACGGTTTAAAAGTTTTACGAGTCACAAGACAAAATTTCCAAATTCTAAGTTGAAAACGGGGAAATAATCCATGACCCGGGGTCAAATAAAAAATCTAAATAAACTTTGCGCATAAAATTGCCAAATTCTAAGTCGAAAAGGGGGAAATAATCCATGACCCGGGGTCAAATAAACAAGAGGGCCATGATGGCCCTAATTCGCTCACCTGACTCCATGAACCCCAGAGGAGAATGTGACATTGAGTTCATGTGTTTTAAAAAAATTGTGATATTTTTAGATGGCGGTCATCTTGGATTAAGCGATGACTCTCATTTTACAAAATCTGAAAATGCTTCACCCAGCATCGGCCATGTGGTTCCTGAGAAAAAGACATTAAAAATCTTGAATAAATGGACCTTTTGGTGGCCATCATGGATGACATAATCATCCGATTCCGACAAATATTGCACCAGAGTGATCGCCTCATTGATACCTTCAATTTGATATATGACATGACTTGACTTGATTTGACCTCAATTTGACCCCACGGGCCACGCCCATTTTTGACCCCGGGGTCACCATTTTAACAGCTTTCAAAGAGCAATGTACATCGATCATTCCTACCAAGTTTCGCCGAAATCCGGCTAACGGTTCACGAGAAGATTTTTTAAGAATTTATGCTATTTTTAGACGGCGGCCATCTTGGATTAGCGATGACCTCCATTTTAACAAATCTGAAAAGGCTTCACCCATGGACCATAACTTTTAAGTTTGGCTACCATGGGCCAAGCGGTTCATGTGAAGAAGAATTTTGAAATCTCTAATAAAAGAACGACCTTTTGACCTTTCGCCGGCCATCTTGGATGACATAACAATCCGATTTGGACAAAAAATGTACCAGAGTGATCGCCTCATTGATACCTTCGATTTGATATATAACATGACCATATTCGGTCAAAAATAAAATTTGACCCCACGGGCCCCACGCCATTTTTTCGCCCATTTTTTCCCCGACCCCGGGGTCACCATTTTCACAACTTTGAAAGAGCATTGTACATCGATCATTCCTACCAAGTTTTGTCGAAATCCGGCTAGCGGTTCATGAGAAGAAGATTTTTAAGAATTTATGCTATTTTTAGACGGCGGCCATCTTGGATTAGCGATGATCTCCATTTTAACAAATCTGAAAAGGCTTCACACATGGACCATAACTTTTAAGTTTGGCTACCATGGGCCAAGCGGTTCATGTGAAGAAGAATTTTGAAATTTGACCCCAATTTGACCCCACGGGCCACGCCCATTTTTGACCCCGGGGTCACCATTTTAACAACTTTGAAAGAGCAATGTACATCGATCATTCCTACCAAGTTTCGTCGAAATCCGGCAAGCGGTTCATGAGAAGAATTTTTTTTAAGAATTTATGCTATTTTTAGATGGCGGCCATCTTGGATTAGCGATGACCTCTATTTTAACAAATCTGAAAAGGCTTCACCCATGGACCATAACTTTTAAGTTTGGCTACCATGGGCCAAGCGGTTCATGTGAAGAAGAATTTTGAAATCTCTAATAAAAGAATGACCTTTTGGCGGCCATCTTGGATGACATAACAATCCGATTTCGACAGAAAATGCACCAGAGTGATCGCCTCATTGATACCTTCAATTTGATATATGACATGACCATATTCGGTCAAAAATAAAATTTGATCCCAATTTGACCCCACGGGCCACGCCCATTTTTGACCCCGGGGTCACCATTTTAACAACTTTGAAAGAGCAATGTACATCGATCATTCCTACCAAGTTTCGTCGAAATCCGGCAAGCGGTTCATGAGAAGAAGATTTTTTAAGAATTTATGCTATTTTTAGACGGCGGCCATCTTGGATTAGCGATGACCTCCATTTTAACAAATCTGAAAAGGCTTCACCCATGGACCATAACTTTTAAGTTTGGCTACCATGGGTCAAGCGGTTCATGTGAAGAAGAATTTTGAAATCTCTAATAAAAGAACGACCTTTTGACCTTTCGGCGGCCATCTTGGATGACATAACAATCCGATTTCAACAAAAAATGAGAATTTGTGCTATTTTTAGATGGCGGCCATCTTGAATTATGTAATGACGTCATTTTAACAATTTTGTAATCCCCCTACCTAAGGACCATGACCATGAAGTTTGGTGACCATAGGCAAATGGTTACCGAGGAGAAGACGTTTGAAAATGTTCACGGACGACGACGACGGACGACGACGGACGACAGACGACGGACACATTGCGGTAACAATAGCTCACATGAGCTTCGCTCAGGTGAGCTAAAAATCAAAATAAACTTTGTGCATCTACTCATCATAAGGAAGATACATACCAAGTTTCAGGCCTGTAGCTATTAGGGTTTAAAGTTTTACGAGTAATAAGGCAAAATTGCCAAATTCTAAGTTGAAAATGGGGAGATAATCCATGACCCTGGGGTCAAATGAAAATCAGAATAAACGTTGCACTCTACTCATCATAAGGAAGCTATAAACCAAGTTTCAGGTGTGCAGCTAGTACTGTTGAAAAGTTTTACGACTTACAAAGAAAAATTGCCAAATTCTAAATCGAAAAGTGGGAGATAATCCATCGTCAAATAAAAAATCTAAATAAACTTTGCGCATCTACTCATCAAAAGGAAGCTTGTAACATACCCAGTTTCAGGTATGTAGCTAAATTCTGTAGTTTAAATGTTTTACGACTTACAAGGCAAAATTGCCAAATTTTACAAACTTTGCGCATCTACTCATAATAAGGAAGCTACATACCAAGTTTCAGGTCTGTAGCTAGTACAGTTTAAAGGTTTTACAACGGACGGACGGACAGACGGACGGACGGGACGGACGGACAAGCGTAACACTAAATGCCCCCCCCCTCCACTATTGTGGTGGGGCATAAAAATGAAAGGTGTTAGTAACGAACGCGCATACACACGTTCATACATACACTGTACATGGACTGTCACTATATCCCCTCTTGTTGCCTATCGTCGAGGGGATACAAATCTGGGGGCCGTTTCACTAAACTTCTTACGACTAAAATGTTCGTAAGTGCAAATTTAAGATCGTCTGTAAATTTGAATTTATGGATTTACATTTATTGAGCATAGGCTGCATATGCAGCCTATGCTCAATAAATGTAAATCCAATAATTGTTTACAAGAAAACATTGTTAATGTGAACTTTACAGACTATCATAATTTTGCACTTACGAACATTTTAGTCGTATGAAGTTTAGTGAAACGGGCCCCTGCTACATAGGTTCACCAGAGTATCACAAAGGCCATAAGCTCCATTTCTCCAGTCACAGCAACCATTAAGTGTAGCCTGTTTCCGAGACTGTTGGGTGGACTTCATGGACATAGCATAACTATACCCATGCTGCAACTGGCAAAATGACAGCTAATTTCCCGCAATTTACATACAAACGTCTATATCTTTCAAAGAACTGACAAACTGACTTAGGCCAGTTTTTTTTTATTTGTTGGTTTACGGATTTTTTTTCCGCGAGATCGGGTCGGTCGGTCGGAAAAAAATAAAAATAAAATATTTTTTTTTCAATTTTTTTATTCTTTTGGGTCGGTCGGGGAAATAAAAAAACAAAAAAAAAACGAACGTGGATGCCACCGGCGGCATATTGAAGAAACTGTGACAAACGGGTGAACCAAAAGTGTTAAGTCAAAGGGTGAAGGTCATATGTAGTATGGCAAGGCAGGTGTAGCATACATGCAAATGAATGAAGTATGGAAATATTGAAGCAGTTAAGCAACTTATATAGATGCTATGGCCAGTTTAGGTCAAAAGTTCAAGGTAATATAAAGTATGACAAGGCAGGTGTAGCACACATACATATGAATGATGTGTTGAAATATTGAAGAACTTGAGCAACTTATGTAGAAGATATGGCCGGTTTGAGAAACTGTTACGAAGTGGTTAACCGAACGTGTGACGGACAGACGGACGGTCCGAACACCATAAAAATCACCTTTTTAAGGCACATGGTTGGGTCGGTTCACCTTTTTAAGGCTCATGGTTGGGTCGGTTTGTGGTCGGTAAAAAACAAAAAGGCCAGTGATTGTGATAGAGTGAAACTTGTGTTAACCGGCATCGTCTCGGACCAAGAGTTTGTCGGTTAACGTAGGGAGTCGGTTCAGCAAGTTTCTTTATATTCTACATAGCAACTCAGTTTCATATTCACATACTGTTGAATGTTGATCACTGTGAATGGGTTGCGTAATGCGTACATATTAATACCGTATCTGGTATAATTAAATACAAGAGTTGTCAGAAGACAACGAAGCGGCGATATAGTTGAAACGAATATCAGTGGGGGTGGCACGAGCGTTGATTTGTGGCAGGGCGGTAGAGGACCCTAGGAAGAACGCATACATGAAATATGAAGCACATCGGAGCAAGAAAACAGAAAATATAGGAAACGGAGATATATCGAATCGTCCACATTCGCAGGTTGTTCTTGTTGTCGCTGCTGCTAAGATCCGGTTTCCGCCACTTACTTTTCTCGGCACAGCAAAAAAAAAAAAAAAAAAATTTTTTTTTTTTTTTGGATCGGAGGTAAAAAAATCTAAAAAAAAATCGGAAATTAAATTTTTTATTTTTTTCCACATTGTCAAAAAATCGGGTCGGCGGATCTGTAAACCAACACATAAAAAAAAACTGGCCTTAAGTAACAATTAAATAAACGATATGCCAGAAAATAAGCGAGATTTCTTTGGATTAATTGATTGGTGGTTAACAGATTCCAATTTGGCGCCAGCTGCCATATTCTAACACACAGGTTCAGTGCACAGTTTATAGAGGTTTCACTGTATAAATATAAACGTATGTAGCGATATAGAGCAACCCTAGAAAGTGAAAAACATACAGCTACATCAGTTACTGCAGCTTATAAATCAACAACAGACGAATATGCAAATGAAATACGAAAGTGCAGTCACAATGTGACAGGCAGATGCAATATACGGCACGTCACAACAAAAAGGGACTTATTGAGGGTTACCAGTATAGTTCCTGGCGAGCCACCACACTTGTATAACCTGATTTAACAGTGTTGTCAGAAGAATGCTCTCTCACTTCACCAGTGAACAGTGTAGGACCTGGGGGCCGTTTCACTAAACATCCTAGGACTAAAATGTTCGTAAGCGCAAATTTAGGATCGTCTGGAAATTTCCATTAATGGATTTACATTTATTGAGCATAGGCTGCATATGCAGCCTATGCTCAATAAATGTAAATCCAATAATTGTTTACAAGAAAACAGTGTGATATGTGTTAATGTGATATTTACAGACTATCAGAAGTTTGCACTTACGAACATTTTAGTCATACAAAGTTTAGTGAAACGGCCCTCTGGTCAGAACCACAATATTTGCCTTCAATCCCTGAAGTACAGTATTCAAAATGATGCCTTGTGATAGTGTACCTAAGAAGATGCTTTCCATAAAGAACGTAGACAGTTGACGAAAGTGTATGAGCGTATGTGGAATAGAATTACGTATTTGTCATCTTACGACGTCAGAAAGTATCGCAGTTTGTGTACATTGCAATTTAACCCTTAGACCGCTATCTTATTTTTTTTGTCGTCTGCTGTTTATTTTCTATTTTCCATTTTTATCATCATTTTTAACAGCACTTTAGAATAACTTACAACATGCTTTGACAGCACTTTAGAATCATTTCCATTGGAAATGATTCTGAAGTGCTGTCAAACCATGTTTTTATTGAGAAATAAGGCTCGATATAAAAGCAACAGCAGACGAGAATTGTTGTGAGTACGTAGCGGTCTAAGGGTTAAGGTTTATTCAACATGTTCTTTTGTGCCAAGAACTGTACTAGCAATATCTAGAGGTTACCTTGAGGATCTTATACACTCCTTCTTAGGTTTCCTGGTTATATCATTCACGATTGGGAGACCAATGTTCTCTCCAATTGACCGTTTGAACCCGAAAGCTATAGCGGTTTATGCAATCAGTGCAGATCCAGATGAGCCAGCTCGTAACGTAAGTAATTTTCATATTTTTGAGAACAAAAAATACCGCAGTTCCAGAAATGGACTAGTCTGAAAACCATTTTGTGACCGGTTGGATTGGTTTCAAAATTAACATCCATTCCAGTTACTTATGGGTGAAAGGCTTAATAATACTCACCAAACCATCTGTGACAGCTAGCATGTGAAATTTATATCTGCACCAGGCTAGCCGCTAGCTGATGAGCATCTCGTACTGGTAAAACATTAAATTAGTCACATTTTCTCACCACATTTCATATTATTTCCAGTTACCAAATCGTGCTGATGTAACTGCAGAAGCCGAGGTACATTATTAAACGCAGACAATTAATTGTCAACGAAAGGTACAACATGACATTTCATCAAAAATGACATTGGCAAGTTGGTAGTCCTTTAGAATCGTCTCGTTGAGACGATTCTAAAGCACTCCCAACTTGCCATTTTTGATGGAGAAAAAAGAAATTTACCTCCAAATTACGCACCTTAACTGGAGCTCTGATAATGCCCATCTATATTTATTTCTAACTAATGTAGAGCATGGTGAACCAACGAGTTCATGTCTCCTACAGTAGCAGCTGCACTATTCCGCTTAACCCTCCCTACGCTGGAGACGGAAATTGTCTTCTGCTGTTTTTCATTGTTTGCCTTAATTCTTAACAAAAACTTGTTTGACAGCACATGAGAATCGTCTCCACTGGAGACGATTCTCATGCGCTGTCAAAACAAGTTTTTGTCGAGAAATATTGAAAATAAAACATTTCCAGCAGACGACAACATTTAATTCAGCTGGAGACGGAAATTGTCTTCTGCTGTTTTTCATTGTTTGCCTTAATTCTTAACAAAAACTTGTTTGACAGCACATGAGAATCGTCTCCACTGGAGACGATTCTCATGCGCTGTCAAAACAAGTTTTTGTCGAGAAATATTGAAAATAAAACATTTCCAGCAGACGACAACATTTAATTCAGCGTAATAAGGGTTAATAGGCAATAGGTTGCACTACTCGGCTAAGAGTACTAGACATACAATAGCCAAAGATCAGAAAAAAAGCATCCGCACAGTCTGATTAGGATGTGCACTGTTCGTCATGCCATCAATGAGACACCTGTCATGCTTCTAACAATCAATATACCGTAGATTGTTATCAGGCTACAGGAGTGTGCTATTTGATCAGGAGCTACACTGGTCACAAATCCCACAAGGCCCATTTCTCCAGTCACAGCCACATAGTATATCTATATAGAAGTAATAGGATTAAATGCAGACAATCATTGTCCCTAGTAGAACTAGATTGGTCAGTAAGCGAGGCTTACGGAATACCCCCCGCGTGGGCCCAGGTACCCCTAAATATGTAAAATTTTCCAAGTGTGTGGGCTTGTGACCTTGACTCTGGGCTTAGCGGGGGCGGCACGAACGTGAATGTGAAGCAGATCCGAGCAAGGAAATAGAAGTTATAACCAATTTCTCTGATGTTAAGTTTTGTAAAGAGACTAAGTATGTGATCTTGACCTTGGGATCAGCGGGGATATGTCACAGCATGATAGTAGAGCCTTAGAGGAATGCATGCATGAACAAGAAACGAGGCAAAGCCACGAAGGCCAGGTTTTTTCCAAGCATAGACACTTGGATAACATAATTATACCCACTTTTTGTAGACTAGATGGCCGTGGCCTGCATGTCGCGCCTTGGGGCGAGCCATGGACACTAAAAAAATAGATATAGTAGATGGAAAAACTTTAACGAAAATTTTTTTTTAACCAGACACACGGACGGACATTGCCAAAATGCCGACGATATCGCGCTTTCCGCAAGCGGGTGCGACAATGATGATAAACACCCATGTGAAGTATCAAGGTAATGGGTGAAGCAGTTGCAGAGATATAGTAAAAACTTTAACGAAAAAAATAATTTAACCGGACACACGGACACGGACGGACGGACGGACGGACGGACGGACGGACGGACGTTCTTACATTAGGGTACTTATGTGGCTTATCACATGTTAAATATTAGCCACATAAAACGATTTTTAGCCACATAAAACGATTTTTTAGGTGGCTAATTGTAACCAACCCTATCCTTTAACAAGTCCATAACCCTGTGGGGCTAGCCACATAAGTACCCTAATGTGTGCCCGGACGGACGGACATATGCCAAAATGTCAACGATATCGCGCTTTCCGCAAGCGGGTGCGACAATGATGATAAACACCCATGTGAAGTATCAAGGTAATGGGTGAAGCAGTTGCAGAGATATAGTACACAAAAAAACTTTAACAAAAAAATTCAAAGTAATTTGACCTTGACATTGGGCACAGGGGCCGCACGGTTGGGGGTTAGAATGAAAATATGGATGATGATAAACACCCATGTGAAGTTTCAAGGTAAGGTGGCGAAGCAGTTGCAGAGATATAGTATAACGAAAAACTTTTAACCAAAAAACTTTAAACCAGACATACGTTAAAAAGTTAACGTTGAAAATGGGTAAGTCAATTACGTAGAAATAATAGGTGAAGGTAAAAAAAATGGTCACATGTTGGATAGTTGTATGTGGTAGGCACCCCTTGGTTATGAAGCTGTGAAAGTTTGGTGGTCCTAGGTGGTACAGTACCAAAGAAATGGACTTAAACACGAAAACTTAACATTGTAAACGCGAAAACTTAACATTGAAAATGGCTAAGTCGACTGCGCGGAAAAAATGGATCAAATTAAAAAAAAGTAACATGTTGGATAGTGATATGTGGTGGGCACCCCTTGATTATGAGGCTGTGAAAGTTTGGTGGTCCTAGGTGGTACAGTAACAAAGAAATGGACTCAAACATGAAAACTTAACATTGATTGTGGACGCCGCCCGCTGCCCGCCCGCCGCCCGCCCGCCCGGCTTTCGCCAATCCAATAGCCTGGATTTTTTTTCAAAAAACCGGGCTAAATATTAAGAATATTAAATGAAGTTATAACAATATTTCTCTGATGTTAAGTTTTGTAAAGAGACTAAGTATTTGACCTTGACCATGGGATCAGCGGGGGTTGGACGGTCGTGGATTTGGCACAGCATGGTAGTAGAGCCTTACAGGAATGCAAGTGTGAAATATCAAGCATTTTAGATGAAGGAAATAGAAGTTATAACAATATTTCTCTTTATGAATTTAAGTTTTTGTAAAGATACTAAGTATTTGACCTTGACCATGGGATCAGCGGGGTTGGACGGTCGTGAATTTGGCACAGCATGGTAGTAGAGCCTTAGAATGCATGTGTGAAATATTAACCATTTTAGATATATGGTATACCGTATTTACCCTATGTATTGGGACAGTAAAAAATAAATAAAATTCTACGTGTCCCAATACATAATATAAAATAAAAAATTGTTTTTGGTGTCCCAATTATTAATATTGAAAGTTTGTATCCTCGAAATTGTGAAATTGCTATATCGGTACAATAACAGGTTGAATTTAATTATTTTCCGTTTCTAAGCATGTCGCCCATTTTTATGATCGGAAAATACCCGAACTATATGTTACGGAAATTGCCGAGTGCGCAAATGAAACAATTTAATTTCCAAATTAAAAAAGTATTATCTCGACCAAACTGCGAATGTAGAGTGATTTGATGATTGCAATAAAAAATATCCATATACATCAACGATTAGACGGTGAATTAGTGTTGAAAATGCGTAAAAATAAGTTGTAATCGCCAAAATTGTCCTAAATATTACGATCCCGGAAGTGAACCGGAAGTCGAGTTCGATGGGAAATGCGTTTCGTCAATCTCTGTTCAGCTATATAGTGTGTTTTTCGCTGATTCCACTGCCCAATTACATGGCGTGAATTTTTCAGGCTGGTCGAGAAAATAATCTATGGTGTGTATTATAATGCGTCTTTCATAGCGTAAATATAGTAGCGACCCAGTCTGTCCTTCAATCATCGCATCGTGGGCGCTTAAGTTAAATAAACGCAAACGTCCTGCCTATTCAGATGCGTAACGCATGATGGCTTCGCGAAAAAAGAAGTCTGCACAAGAAACGGGCTTATTTCACGAAAGTACAAAGCGATGAACCCTCCCCAGCACTGTGTTATATTAGTTAATCAGCGACGGCCTCTGTTTATAGCGAGACGTGCCAATAGTCGGCATGACCAGTAGCCGGTGAAAAAGAATTGGAGTGGTGATTTTTTTATTTTCACCAGCGGAATCCCTGACTGTGTTTAAAAGCATTTAAAAAAAAAGAGATGTCCCAATACTTAAGGTGCAGAAATTATTGATTTTTTTTAAATTGTGATGTGTCCCAAAACTTGTTTCCTAAAAAATAATTATTTCTCCCCAAAACGGGGGTGTCCCAATATAAAGGGTGTCCCAATACATAGGGTAAATACGTAATGAGCTTGTCTTTGATACTGATAAAGAAACCACGGCATCCACCATGGCAGTAGCATATGACAAGCACAAGTGGCTAAAAACCAATGGTTAGCCTTATTATAAAACACTTGTAAGCAGACAATTGCAGCACTTGATGCTTGGATAAATGATATATGCTTGGACACCATGGGAGGTCCACATAGTGTTTGATTCAAGGATATTCTGCTGTACGGTAGAACCTCTCCAAACCGGACACTCTGGGAGGTCCCCATAGTGTCCGAATCAAGGATATTCTGCTGTACGGTAGAACCTCTCCAAACCGGACACTCTGGGAGGTCCCCATAGTGTCCGAATCAAGGATATTCTGCTGTATGGTAGAACCTCTCCAAACCGGACATCCTGGGAGTTCCACAGTGTCCGAATCAAGGATATTCTGCTGTACGGTAGAACCTCTCCAAACCAGACAGCCTGGGAGGTCCCCATAGTGTTCGATTCAAGGATATTCTGCTGTACGGTAGAACCTCTCCAAACCGGACACCCGTGGAGGTCCCCATAGTGTTTAATTCAAGGATATTCTGCTGTACGGTAGAACCTCTCTAAACCGGACACCCTGAGAGGTCCCCATAGTGTCCCGAATCAGAATATTCTGCTGTACAGTAGAACCTCTCCAAACTAGACACCCTGGGAGGTCCCCATAGTGTCCGAATCAAGGATATTCTGCTGTCAGTGGAATCTCTCATATTCTCCTGTACAGTAGAACCTCTCCAAACCGGACACCCTGGCAGGGCCCCAGTGTCCGAATCAAGGATATTCTGCTGTACGGTAGAACCTCTCCAAACCGGACACCCTGGGAGGTCCCCATAGTGTCCGAATCAAGGATATTCTGCTGTACGGTAGAACCTCTCCAAACCGGACACCCTGGGAGGTCCCCATAGTGTCCCGATTCAAGGATATTCTGCTGTAAGGTAGAACCTCTCTAAACCAGACACCTTGGCAGGGCCCCATAGTGTCTGAATCAAGGATATTCTGCTATACAGTGGAACCTCTCTAAACCGGACACCCTGACAGGGCCCCATAGTGTCCGAATCAAGAATATTCTGCTGTCAGAGGAATCTCTCCAAACCGGACACCCTGGCAGGGCCCCATAAAATCCGAATCAAGGATATTCTGCTGTACAGTGGAACCTCTCCAAACCGGACACACTGGGAGGTCCCCATATTGTCCCGATTCAAGAATATTCTGTTGTCAGTGGAATCTCTCCAAACCGGACACCCTGGGAGGTCCACATAGTGTCCGATTCAAGGATATTCTGCGGTACAGTGGAACCTCTCTAAACCGGACACCCTGGCAGGGCCCCATAGTGTCTGATTCAAGGATATTCTGCTGTACAGTAGAACCTCTCCAAACTGGACACACTGGGAGGTCCCCATAGTGTCCGAATCGAGGATATTCTCCTGTACAGTAGAACCTCTCTAAACCGGACACCCTGGGAGGTCCCCATTTTGTCCTATTCAAGGATATTCTACTGTCAGTGGAACCTCTCCAAACCGGACACCCTGGGAGGTCCCCATTTTGTCCTATTCAAGGATATTCTGCTGTCAGTGGAATCTCTCCAAACCGGACACCCTGGGAGGTCCCCATAGTGTCAGATTCAAGTATATTCTGCTGTCAGTGGAACCTCTCCAAACCAGACAACCTGGGAGGTCCCCATATTGTCTGATTCAAGGATATTATGCTGTACATGTAATTCAATCATACTAGCACTACAAGACATATTTGTGTGTTTGCGCTAATGAATTAGACATTATCTTCAGTGATGCCATCAAACTGAAACACACTCTGTCAACAAGCAAGATTTCCTGCTTGTCTGGTTTAAAGAAGTTCTACAGTATGTGCAATAGGTTTATATAGAAACAATAAATGCATACATGTAGTCTTTAACAAAAATTAAGACAAGGTGGTCGCCAGAGGTTCGGTGCATAAATTGTGCGTGACTCGTTTCAAATAGAAACTCATTTAATTTAAATACTCATCAAAATCGAATTACACATTTGCAATGATAATTTGTCAACCTTTGTTGTCATTTACATAAAATATCACAGTTTCTGTAAATAAAATCGCACATCTTCTTCGGTACAAAATCACATGGCTCACATCTCATATATGGAAGCGGATGCTTTCCCAGCATAATAGGATTACCGTAACTGTAGGCAATAGACATTTAGGAAGCCATAATCTGTTACAGTGACAAAATAGGAGTTATCGAAGCATTGATAACGATAACTTCCAACTAGCTATCACAATCTTGCAGTCACATTTGATTATATTACACATTAAATGTTCAAGATTCGTGAAACTCTCACTCACTGAATTGCGAACAGTGTAGACTCAAATCAGACTGCACGGTTGTGCAGTCTGATTAGGGTCTACACTGGTCGCAAAGGGAGTACCATGAGTAATAGGACATCTGACACAGCCAGCTACATCAAACAGACAACACTATTAGTTAATAGCCCAGAGACAGTTACAAGAACACTGCATAAAAGAGTAAAGATTATAGCAGGTTCACAGGAGTGATCAAAATACCCCCACACAAACATCGCTTTGATACATGAAGTTGAACAGATTTAACCCTTTCACTCCTCAGTAAATGGAATGGAATTTGATATGTTAATTTTGAAACCAATCCAACCAAAAAATGATTTTCAGATTAGTCCATTTATAAAAAGAGGGTGTTTTTATTCTCAAAAATATGAAATTTACACACATGTACTTGCAAAAAGTGCAGATCCTGATGAGATGGCTCGTCACAAGCCGTCTCATCTGGATCTACACTGTTTGGCAATACCACTATACAGGCCTGTGGTGTTGAAAGGGTTAATATCAGAGTTTCAAACGTTGGAATCAAACTTTCATGACATTGTTTACCTTTGACCTCTAAGTGTGACCTTGGATTTGGCACATGTAAATGTATATTGAATGTGACACATAATCTCATCATGACAAACAGATGTGGCAAAGTATTTGAAAATACATTCATTGGTGTAGAAGATATAGCGTGGAAGCAAAATTTTACCATTGCCTCAAACTTAAGTGACCTTGACGTTGGCCGTAAACATGTAGGTATTGAACGCGACACATTGTCTCATCATGGCAAACATTTGTGGCAAAATTATTTGAAAATCCATTCATCAGTTTTGAAGATATAAAGCGGAAATCAATTTTGACCTTTGACCTCTAAGTGACCTTGATCTTTGACATAGACATGTGAGTGTTGAATGCGACATAACGTCTCATCATGGCACACACTTGTGGCATATTTTGTGAAAATCCAATTATCGGTTTAGAAGATAAAAAGTGTAAACAAAATTTCCAACAGACCGACCGACAGATAGACAAGCGTATTCCTATATACCCTGCCCCCTACCCAAAGTTCGTTATTGGCTTATTTCCAAGGTTCTCCATGCCTCTATGGAATATGTGGCTGTGATTGCAGAAATGGGGATTATGGGTTTGGCGACCAGTGTAGATCCTAATCAGCCTGTGCATCCGCACAGTCTGATTAGGATCTGCACTGTCCGCCATTCGATAAATGAAACACCCGTCATGCTTCTAACAAGCAATATAGATGAGATGCATAAGCTTCTAACAAGCATGAGGATGCATAAGTGTGCTATGTGATCAGGAGCTACATTGGTCACAAAACCCATAAGCCCCATTTCTCCAGTCACAGCCACATATGGTGACAAAGTCGGTAGTTTCCTATTGTTACAGAGACGGCAGATATGTCTGGCAAACCTGGCAGATTTGACAGATTTGCAGTACAAAAGTAAGAGGGCGATTTAGACTGCTGCACACGAAAAAAAAAACACCATTTCATAAATGGACTAGTCTGAAAATCATTCTAAGACGATTGGATTGGTTGGAAAATTAACATACAAAACTCCATTCCAGTTACTTAGGGGTGACATGGTTAAGGACATGAGTAGTTATCTTGCACTCTCTCGACACACTATCCTGACACAAAAATAAAGGCGGCTTGCTTCCAGTTTGAAGTATTCACGACAGCGGCTTTATCATAAACTTGCACAAACAAAACTTTTGCAATTTTATTAACATTTTCATCTCTAATTAACTTAAATGGAATATTCCAGGTTAATTTTCAGACTATTACATTAATCAGAAATGGGGGAATTTTACGAAAAGCTATCCATAAATAGTGCAGATCCTGATAAGATGGCTCATTATGGATCTACACTATTTTCAAATTGTGGAATTGAAGTCTGTGGTGTTGAAAGGGTTGACTGAACATTGCAAACGTATCAAACATTCTTAAACAAACATACATTTGGTGTGTTCATTTGGGAATCAATTCACTATCACAGTTCAAGAGTGTACGTGTGCCCAGACAGATTATGAGATAGTGGTATATGGGGGATACTGAAAGTCCAACACCTACATGCACTGGCAGAAAGAGTGCATGGTTATTCTATTATATGATTCGGATATTCCTCCTCTTGGTACGAGCTCCCACCAGGTTGCCATAATAACCCTAAATATTTGAACACCATATGTTTTGGGAAACGGTTTCCCAAAACGTATTGTGTCCACACTGTTATAGTGTCAGAGAAACCAGTACAACTATTCTTACAGTAAATATTTAGACATTCGATCATTATAGGAAAGAATGGCCTTTTTGTGGAATTTATTGGGGTATAAACTTGGAAAAACCACTTTCGCAATTGGCGATAAAAATAAACAATTGGCGATAAAAAATTACAATTTTCGGAAAAAAAAATAAATAAAAAAATTTGTTTTCGAAAATTGTAATTTTTTATCGCCAATTGTTTATTTTTATCCTATTGGTTATTATAAGGAATGAATGGCCTTTTTGTGGAATTTAATGGGGTATAAACTTAGAAAAGTCGCGGGAATACTGGACGAAGGCCGGAAGGCCTCGTCCAGTATTCCCGCAACTTTTCCAAGTTTACATCCCCGATAAATTCAACAAAAAGGCCATTCATTCCTTATAATTCCAGCATTTGAAATAAATCCATCAAGAAAATGTGTTTATTTTCCGTTTTCTTAAGAATTATTTTAACTGCGCCTCACGGTTACGGAAAGTAGTTCGGCGTGGGACTTTACTGGGATATAAATTTTGGACAGATACTTGCTACGGGCCAATCAAATGTTAGGGAATTGTGTAAATATGTTTGTGCTGGAATTATTGTTGTGATAAACCATATATTAAAGGTACATACCCACTCAGTAGGCACAAAATGTTCTTTATATCAGAGACATAATCTGAGAAATTTTCTGGCCCAACTAGATTGGTCAGTAAGCGAGGCTTACGGAATACCCCCCGCGTGGGCCCAGGTACCCCTAAAATATGTACAAATTTCCAAGTGTGTGGGCTTGTGACCTTGACTCTGGGATTAGCGCGAGCGGCATGAACGTGAATTTGTCACAGGGTGGTAGAGGTCCATTGGAGCAATGAGTGTGTGAAATGTGAAGCAGATCCGAGCAAGGAAATAGAAGTTATAACCGATTTCTCTGATGTTAAGTTTTGTAAAGAGACTACCGTATAACCTCGAATTAACGCCCCCGGAGGCGTTACATTTTACAAAAGGGGGGGGGGGGGCGTTTATTAGCCAGTAAAAAAAAAATTCTTAAATCCTTTATATTTGTGTTTGAAATTGGCGGTCACTGGTAAAAAAAAAATATTTTTTTTTTATTTTTTTTTTTTATTTGTGGGGGGGTTGGGGGGGGGGGGGGGGGGGGGGGGGCGTTTATTAGGAGGGGGGCGTTAAGCTGAGGTTATACGGTATGTATGTGACGTTGACCTCGAGATCAGCGGGGATTTGTCACAGCATATGAAATATTTAAAGTATTTTTCAATGAAAGAAATAGAAGTTATAACATATTTCTCTGATGTTAAGTTTTGTAAAGAGACTAAGTATGTGACCTTGACTTGGGATCAGCGGGGGTTGGACACTCGTAGATTTGTGACAGCATGATAGTACAACCTTAGAGGAATGCACAAGTGAAATAATAAGATTTTCATGAAGGAAATAGAAGTTATAACTTATTTCTCTGATGTTAAGTTTTGTAAAGAGTATTTGACCTTGACATTGGGATCAGTGGGGGTTGGACGGTCATGGATTTTGCACAGCATGGTAGTAGAGCCTTACAGGAATGCATGTGTGAAATATTAAGCATTTTAGATGAAGGAAATAGAAGTTATAACAATATTTCTCTGATGTTAAGTTTTGTAAAGAGACTAAGTATTTGACCTTGACCTTGGTATCAGCGGGGGTTGGATGGTCGTGGATTTGGCACAGCATGGTAGTAGTAGAGCCTTACAGGAATGCATGTGTGAAATATTAAGCATTTTAGATGAAGGAAATAGAAGTTATAACAATATTTCTCTGATGTTAAGTTTTGTAAAGAGACTAAGTATTTGACCTTGACCTTGGGATTTGCGGGGGTTGGACGGTCGTGGATTTGGCACAGCATGGTAGAAGAGCCTTACAGGAATGCATGTGTGAAATATTAAGCATTTTAGATGAAGGAAATAGAAGTTATAACAATATTTCTCTGATGTTAAGTTTACGGACTAAGTAATTGACCTTGACCTTGGGATCTGCGGGGGTTGGACGGTCATGGATTTGGCACAGCATGGTAGTAGAGCCTTACATGAATGCATGTGTGAAATATCAAGCATTTTAGATGAAGGAAATAGAAGTTATAACAATATTTCTCTGATGTTAAGTTTATCCGGACGGACGGATGGACGGACGGACAACCTGACTCCAGTATACCCCCCCACAACTCGTTGCGGGGGGTATAATAAACATTCATTCACCAATACCCTACGTATTAATTGCCATTATTATACATTTTATATCTGATGTAAATTTTCACACTAATATCAGGGGCGATAACCGTGTTTCATTAAAATACTAACGGACATTACTATTTATTATCTGTATTTATTTTTTGATGTTTAAAACATTATTTTTTTAGGTCACGCATTTAATTAGTAACAATAATTAAAAAATATCATGCCTCATTTGCATGTAAAAATAGCCTGATACCACCGCGCGTCACTATCAGTAAAATACATATTACTAAATTATTATATCTGTATAGTGGGCACTCGTAATGTTTAGAACTGGTGGAATAGTGACACAATTATACACTTATTTAATTCCCATAAAGAACATTTTGTACCTACTGAGTGGACATGCACCTTTAATGTACGTTTTCATGTATAATATAGTATGTTTAGTTATATACAGACAAGGTTAATATTGTATACAATTGTACATTCCGATCCAGCACAGGCAAACAGACAGATTAACCATTTCACCCCTGAATTTATAACATGGTCTAATCCATGTTCATTTTTGACCTGCCAATGCATAGCAAGGGTAGATAACTCACTGGAACAATAAGAAGATCAATAGGGTTCTTCCTCTTGCCATGATAAACATGTATACTACTGACTTTGGTTAACCCTTAATACGCTGAATTAAATGTTGTCGTCTGATGGAAATGTTTTATTTTCAATATTTATCGACAAAAACCGGGTTTTGACAGCACATGAGAATCGTCTCCAGTGGAGAAGATTCTCATGTGCTGTCAAAACCAGTTTTTTGTTAAGAATTAAAGCAAAAATTAAAAACAGCAGACGGCAATTTCCGTCAACAGCGTAGGAAGGGTTAAGATCTGTTGAGTAGAATTTGAGTTATCATTAGATCAAGGATAGAGAACATGAAAATGGCCACCACAGGGAGATAACTCATCATAATTTTGTTTTATATATTTTCAGAAAATATTGCATCTTTCGAAATGAACAGTTGAGAAAAACGGAGATACAACAGCGAGGCTAATAGAACAGCTGTGGGCATTTATTGTTTACATTCACCAGAGTTCCAGATAAACTTTGTATCTAAAGAGTATTGTACCCCCTGATTTCAAATTAAATACGGATTATATTTTTACAAACGGATTATTGATTTTCTTCATGATTAAATAGGGAACAAAAGATCAAAACATAAAACAAATTTAACCATTCACTTATTTGAGTGTATTATTACTCAATCGCTTATTTATGCTGTAAAACAATTGAACATTTACTTAGTTGAGCTGCAAAAAAGCAAACAGTTGCAAACTTTATTCCAGTACATGTATTTCCAATACTCGATTTGAAAATCAATGCGTATTTTCACATTGCTGTGAGTATTTTGTACTCCCACTGTTGATAATCAATGTGTATTCTGCTAAAATAAGTGCATAAAATAACACACCTTATCTGGAGCTCTGCATTCACGGTACAGGTACTTTTAGAGCTCTTAACTCTTTGCATGCTAGCGGCGAAAATATCCGCCAAACGAATTAGGAGTACGGTATATGTTTTATTTCTCTCTGTAAATATGTCTTGAAATTTCATTAGAATTCTGTAAATATGTCTTGAAATTTCATTAGAATTGTGTCCTCCGGACACAATTCTAATGAAATTCCAAGACATATTCATGACATTTATAAGGAGAAATAAAAGAAAATATAATGAATTGTCATCAGCTATTTTTGAACTATTTATAGCCTACAAATTTCCCAGCATGCAGAGTTAAGTAGAAGGAGTTTCATATCATCAGTATATGTAGATAAGACATGAAAATTGACAATACATCATTCTTGAAACACTTAAACAATGTAATCGCTTTCGTAACTTCAAGAGAATGATCGAGGCAAATGTTAGCCCACATTGCATTCCTAATAAAAATGTACTTTACGTTGCTTAATTGTGATTATTATTATCTTACAAAGAAAACAAGAAAATGTGGCCTGTCGGCATGCGATGGCAGATTGGAGAAACTGTGGCAAAGTTAATTAACAGTTGTGAAGGTCAAATGGTGAAGATCATATTATGGGCAGCACGGATGTGTGGCATTTGTCCACAGGTTTGATGTACTGAAATATTAAAGTAATCCATCAAGGGATATAGAAGTTATGACAGAATTGAGAAACTCCGTCGAACTTATTAATGTGTGAATTAAAAGGTTCAAAGTTGTCAAAATCAAAAGGTCAAGGTCATATTAAGGGCAGCATGGATGTATGGCATTCGTCCACAAGTGTGATGTACCGCTGTATTGAACTATTAAAGTAAACCTTCAAGGAATATAGAAGGGCAGAATGGATGTGTGACAATTGTCCACAAATATGCTGTGTTGAAATATTTAAGTAATCCTTCAAGGAATATAGAAGTCAATGTGGAAAAAAAGTTAAAAATTGTCAAGACTCAAGGTCAAAAGGTGAAGGTCACATTAAGGACAGCATGGGTGTGTGGCATTTGTCCACAGGTATACTGTGTTGAAATATTTAAGTAATCCTTCAAGAGATATAGACGTTTATAGAACAGAACTTCTTAATATGCCAGACACACGGACAGACACACGTACACACAGTCCAAACACTATATGCCTCCGGCTCTACCGATAACGGGGGCATAAAAACACCCCATTGTTATAAATAAATTTACTAGTCTGAAAATAACTTTGTGACAATCAGAAAATTAACATACAGTGGAACCTCTCTAAACAGGACGCCAAGGAAATATGTGATCTCATTTTGAGAGGTTTCTTGGCAACGCATCTCAGATTGCAAAAGACATAAGTATGTCCCAGAATGGTCATATGCCTGATTTACAGTGGAACATCTATAAACCGGACATGCTGGGGACCTCCCATGGTGTCCGATTTAGAGAGGTTCCACTATATCATGGTCCATTCCAATTATTCAGCACTTAGCTACAATAATTTGCCTCCGATATGTTATCTACGGCTACAATTTGACCCATTCAAAAAATGTGAGCAACCGAAGTGCATACCCAAACCTGTTGATGTAAAATCAAAATTTAGTAAACTGTATAGTTTATACCTTTAAACAATTAATCTTTGATGCACAACTACTAAATTGCCAAAAATAATAGAACAGGGAAATCATTTTCCCATGGAAGCTATCTTTTCTCTAGTTGTTCAACATTCAACATAACGAAATGAAGCTTGCAAATTTACAAGATATACATGTAACTGTCAGATAAACACCTTGACAAGGTAAAATAACCAATTTTCTGCATGTGTATGTTCTTTATTAATAATTTATTGATACAGCTTTGACAGTTTAATATCGCTAACATATCAAACACGCCGGATAACCAATTGCAAAAATCACTCTTCTGTGCATTACATTAAATAGATGGGGTTAAATTGATACCCTCGTGAAAGGTATGGAGTGGGGTAGCAATTGTGTTTCTATTCAGCGTTGAAAGGGTTAAAACAATAGAACCTGCTGAATTATTAGGAGACAGTGAAACCATGCAGAATGGTCAGGGTCTACACTGGTTACAATTGCCGGGAGGTCTTTGTCTCAACTTGCAGCCCACAAGAGTGCGTCATCAGATGGCTGCACAACAAACCTCCACAAATACACTATGGTAATATCTTCTGAATGACACTAGACCTCAGACGAACGTGCCCAACAAGTGCAACAAGTGTGCATACTGCTAACTCTTTCAACACCACAGGCCTGTATAGTGTGGTATTGGCAAAAAGTGCAGTAGGTTTAACGGCCTATCAACAGCTATGGTCATGCAATGCCGGGCTTTTGATCCAAAAATAAGATATCTGTAAATTTCACATTAACTATGTTATCTTGTAAACAATTATTGATTTTACATTTATTGAGCATAGGCTGCATATGAGCCAATATGCTCAATAAATGTCAAACCATCAATTGAAATTTCCAGACGATCCTAAAGTTGCACTTACGAACATTTTAGCCGTCTCATCAGGATATGCGCTTTTTGCAAGTAATTTTCATATTTTTGAGAACAAAAACACCCCCTTTTGATAAATGGACTAATCTGAAAACTATTTTGTGACTATCGGATTGGTTCGAAAATTGACATATCAAAGTCCATTCCAGTTATTTGGGGGTGAAATGGTTAATGGTCTAAATTGGCTCTCAAGACTTGAATACCTTGAGTCCAAGCTGCTATATGGCACACCTGCGTAGAACCAGCTGGGAAAGCGTGAGCTGGGAAAGCTTGACATACATGTACAATCGCATTTCACACAAACTCCAGGCTCCAGATAAGGAATTAGTAATTGAGTATTTTCACTCCATCCTATCTGAAGCAATTGGATATTTCAATATTTTAATTGGGTAAAATAAAATCACATACTGTTTACACATCAACAGACAACAATTATTGAATAGTTTGCTTCAAAATGAAAACATGTCATACCAAGATGTGTTTTCATGGAAAATAAGAACAAATATGCTATATTTGTGGTATGGTTATTGTTTTCTGAAGCATGATAAAGGTACCACAAATTTGTTATTGCTTTTTGATACTCGCTACTTCTGATTTCAATTGGGTTTTTGGCAATTTTGGCAGCTTATCTGGAGCTCTGAACTCCATTCCCGGAATCAGGGATCGAACGCAGGAGTGACAGTCAGAGGTCATAATCTACAATTCCACTCTAACAAGTGCATGGCCGTAAGAAAAACATGGCATTAACACTGGTAAATACCTTCTACACATTACCCAAAGCCCAAGAAATGAGAAACATATGGTAATGGCCCCGGTTTCGGATGCTGATGCAAAACATTTTGTAAAAGAATTATTAACCGTTGATTGAATAGAGATGACCCTTAGGTGACCTGTAGCCGATTTCACCAACATTGCAAAGTATAGTTTTTTAGCAAAGTATACTTTGAGGGAGTAATCATTTATTTTTTTGAAATGCATTATTTCATATAGAACTAACGACTGCATATATTTGATGATTAAAACTATGCAGACTTATTATACAATGTACTGAATTTATTACATTATCACAGCCATAATGGCTGTGATAATGTAATAAATTCAGTATAATAAAATTTAATAAATTTATCCTAAAATGGAAAATTTCTCCCTCAAAGTATACTTTGCTAGATAAGTATACTTTGCGGTGTTGATGAAATAGACTGAAAAATGAAAACAAAAACAAAATAAAAATATTTTATTAATAGAAAAAACAACAACAGTGTTTTGTAGTCACATGAAAACTTGACTAGGCACTATGTCATTGGCTAACGTAGAGGTTTCACTGTAAATCAGGCATTTGATCATTCTGAGCCATAGCTGTGTGTTTTGCGATCACGAACAGACATTATCACCTGAGATAAACGACCAGGAAACTCATCAAAAATAAGATCACAGGTGTATTCTTGGTGTCCGGTTTAGAGAGGTTCCACCGTGTGTCATGTGTTAGGGTAGGGTATGGCAGTGTTTATGGTGATTAAATAGAAGTGTGCAATGTAGAAAACATCAAGCTTTTGAACAAGTTTCAAATGGGTTTGTTTTCACCACGTATTAATGCAACAAGGCGATCGCCGGCGAGTGTCTCACCCACAAAGGTCAACGTCACAAGGCTTAGGTTACATGTTGGGAAGCTATTGATGAAGTTTGGTAATGATCCGACTAACGGATCAGGAGATATTCAACATTTGAAGGTCACCAAGGTCAGGGTCAACGGATCTACACTGTTTGCCAACACCACTATACAGGTCGGTAGTGTTGATCCCCGAAATATCTGACATTGATAGTTTCATGCTCATTCCTGGACAATTTCATTAATGAGATAAAGAGTATTTTTAAAATATCCAACAATATACCGGCAAACACTGCAGATCCTGATGAGACAACTTGGTACAAGCAGGCTCATCTAGAGTGACAGTGTTTTCAAACATCTGCTTTATGAATTACACAGTTGAATGGGTTAAACACATGGCGAAAAAAGTGAAAGTGAGTCCCACCAACAGCTAAGGTCATAGGGAGATGGGACCACAGTTTAAAATCTCATCCGACAGACCAGTGGGATGGAAATAATATGAAAGTATTTTTGATGCCATAGGCGAGGTTTGAACCCACAATTTTAACCTCCGGATTGGAAATCAGGTGTTCTAACCCTTAGGCCACAACCCTAAAAACACAGGACGAGCACTGACGAGTGTCTCACCCACGACAGTCAAGGTCATCTGAGCAATGTGAGCAAATTGTTGATGAAAGTTTGGTAATGATCAGACTAACGGATCAGCAGATATTCAACATTTGTGTGTACGGTATGTCCAAAATTGTTTACATTGACTATGACGACGACAGTGTCACCTAATTATAACTGCTAGTGAGACAATAAATAATAATTCTCCGTTTTTATTTAACCCTAAAAATGCCGCATGCGGGAAACGTAAATAGTCGTCAACTGTTGTGTTATATTTTCTTTTCTTTCTCAATAAAAGCATGATTTGACAGCACTTGAGAATCGTTTTCATTGGGAACTCCTATAGATCTGCCCCGTTCATGGAAGTTTTCGCCTTTCTTTTGACAAAATAATGTAATAATGAAATTTAACCCATTTCAGCCTAAGCTTAACAATATTTTTTGTTGAAAAAAATCTCATTATTTTGTTTATTTCTCCATAAGGCCGTCCTTAAAAAATTGTTTGTTTCCTGTAACCCGACCCAGAATTTTAGAAGTGGGTCGGTCGGTAGGCAATTTCTTTTTTTTTCTGTCACATGACATATTGAATTTAAAAATTATTAATATTAAAAAGGTACAATATTTTAACACTTGCAATAAAAGTATGTCAATTGCTGTATGTGTTGTTTATGAACATGTATGCCATTTAGGGCCAGAGATTATATTAACCCTTTTAACCCACTGTAGCACTGTTTGCAGATAATGTAGGTCCAGATGAGCCGGTTCGTAATGAGCGGCCTCATCTGACAGGATCTGGGGGCCGTTTCACTAAACTTCTTACGACTAAAATGTTCGTAAGTGCAAAATTATCATAGTCTGTAAATGTCACATTACCAATGTTTTCTTGTAAACAATTATTGGATTTACATTTATTGAGCATAGGCTGCATATGCAGCCTATGCTCAATACATGTAAATCCTTCAATTGAAATTTCCAGATGATTCTAAATTTGGACTTATGAACATTTTAGTCGTACAAAGTTTAGTGAAACGGGCCCCTGCACTCTGTTCAAGTGATTTTATAACTGGACTCAATGGTCTGAAAATATTTTTTTTAATGGATTGCTTTAAAAATTATCCAGTTATCTCAGTTAATTAGTGTTGAAAGGGAACTTGCTGCCAATACATAATATGTAAATATAATTGTTACAGCACCTGTCAGACTTGACTTTCTAGGAAGACAACAATTGGGCACATATTAAAACTAAAACATTTTCTTGAACAATATCTTCACAAATTAAACAGTATACAAAACAAATGGACTAGAAATATAGTTGTCAGTGCCGTGTTCTAATAAAAAGAGGTTATTTTTTCCTTTGTTATTCGATTTCGATCCTGATGTGCTTTATCACAGTCAGATACTCTCAAAGCTGTTATGAATACTTTGTCGGAAAGACAATGTTGACCCACTTAGATCAGACTACACGAGTGTGTATACTAGCTTAAAGGTAATAATCCCTACAACACAACACAACAGAAATACCCGCCGACAACTGCGAAGAAACTTCCATCTTGACGCTGTTGTTGTTGTCTGTCGTAAATCATAAAGTCATCATTGCTAGGACGCTTGCAGACGCATATCGATCTTTCAGTACTTTTATAAATAAGCGCTTGCCTGATTTGGATAAAATTTCCATGGCGGCTAAATACCGTGCACGGATAAAATTCCGGGAAAAAAAATAATTGTAAACGAAATTGCAATAAAAAAAATCGGGTCGCACCGTTTTTAGCGGGTCGGTCGGGTTACAGGAAACGGAGATATAATTATGGATGGCCTAAAAGTATATGTTGTTACCACTCATTTGAACCATCTCGTCGAGATGGTTCAAATGAGTGGTAACAACATATACTTTCAAGATGAAATAAAGAAAATAGGATTTTTTCCCCATAAAAAGTTTCATACTACTATAATTGTATCCCATATTTAATGGGCTAATGAGAACGAGTCAATGCCAGACACCTAGGGCTAAAAGTGTTAAAATGTCACATATTTGCTCCAGGAAAAGTACAACCGAATGCTGTGTGGAATAGGTCAATGGTATACATATGGAGTAGAGCTCTTCACCGTAATTGGTACTTATCATGCAGCCCGTCAGCGCGACATTAGTCCGTGTGCCACTCAGACATTTGGATTGATCAACAAGATCACATGCAGCAGCAATATTGACAGGCCACGTAATGAAATAAGTCTCAGCAAGTATGCCACTATAGATAACTATGGACCAGTCAATGAATTATATTGGTGTACATAATTGTAATGGATCACCATATAACAGAGGTCCGTTTCATTAAACTTTGTACGAAATAAATGTTCGTACAAAGATTTCTATGGATTTCCTTATCACATTAATGTGTTCCTCTAATGCTACCATTTTGTATCTACAGGTTCATGTCATTAAATGTAACACATCCATGAAAGATTTTCAAAAATCGGCTGTCAGCACAAATGTTACTGTGGATTTCAATTTTGCATTTACGAACTTCTTAGTTGTACCAAGTTTATTGATGAAGAACCTGAACAATGATTTACTGTAACTTTGTAAGTCCCAGGGCTGTCCAGGGCCTGATTTACGTACTGTAACTTTGTAAGTCCCAGGGCTGTCCAGGGGGCCCCTGGACAGCCCTGGGACTTACAAAGTTACAGTAAATCATCGTTCAGGTTCTTCATCAATTAAACCATTGTTGTCTAATGATACAAGCTTTTTGTTATTTTATTTTTTTATTGAACAAAAAATCTGATTGTTTTCTTTATTTCTCAATAAAAGTATATGATGTTACCACTCATTACCACTCATAATGACGGTTCATATGAGTGGTAACAACATATACTTTTGAGAAGAAATAAGGAAAAATGGATAGGATTTTTTTTCTGAAAGGTATTATTGAAACTGTATCCTGCCTGTGATGGGTTAATCATTTCAATGGTTTCAAGTCTCACCCGAAAGACAAGTTGGGTGGAAATACTATCAAAGTATGTTTCATGCCTAGCAGGAGGATTGAACCCATAATAGTCAATACTGACGTCCAATACTCTGTGTGCTAGGCTATCAAGTAGACCTGGCAGTCCACATAGGATGTAGGACCTGTGGGTCATAAGCACAGGTGACATGTCGTACTCCAACCAGTATTATACATCAACAGTTATCTGGTGAAAAGCAATGCTCAGTTTCAGCACGGAGTGGCCGACGAACTGAGTTAAACACACAAAATGTTCTGCATGGTTATTTAAGCGGAAAATGTAGGTCAGTGTCATACGAAAGTCAAACGTTATATGTATGTCAGTTTCTGATGTAGAGCAGTTTTTGTTTGTTTGTTGGGGTTTAACGGCCTATCAACAGCTAAGGTAATTTAAGGCCGGGTCAATGGGTTTAGTACTAAATCCCATATATTACCTGTACACATTTTCAAGTACATGTACAAATGGGGGGAAAATCCCAAAATCAGAACTGAATATTTACAATAACAAAACTATATATTCAGCCCTGAAATCAGAATAATTCTGATCTGATGCCAGGTCCTCGCCACACCAGAAACACTTGGCCCCTCCCAAAAGCAGTAGGATCAGTAATAATCTTACTACTTTTAGAATGGGCAATAACCCAATTCAACTCCCAGGTAACAAAAGAGCCAAAGACAAAAACGTACCTGAGGGCCAAACCAGGCAAATAGTGATTCCTATAAGGAGGAACCCCTACCGTTAATTTATGCCGTCTCGTTCGCCCGACCACCACCCACCTGTAGAGCAGTAACCGGTTACTGTGTACAAGTTTGGTAACCATATTTGTTATAGTGGCCGAGGAACAGACTTAAATGCTCCAAGTGGTCCAAAGTGCGATGGACGGAAAAGAGTGAATTATAATTGCCTATAATAAATTTTTGGAGGCATAAAAGTAGGATATTTTTCTCTCCAAAGTTTCATATTACTATAACTGTATTCCGGCTTATGTCAGATTTCCATCTTGAGTATTCATTATTGTTGCAAGACTTATGTGTAAAAATCGCTTCACAAGTTATGTCCATCAAAGCACTGATTAACCTATTTCATGCTCGGGATTCCCCATTTTGCCGAGTCAAAAATCTGTTTAGTTTTCTCGTATCTCCCTAAAAGTATATGGTGTGGCCACCGTTCCATCGAGATGGTTCCAATGAGTGGTCACAACATATACTTTCGATGAGAAATTTGTATACCCATATATGGATATTCCATATGGAATGGGTTAAAACCCTTTGACCGCTATACACAACAATTGTCGTCTGCTGCTGCTTTTATATCTTGCCTTATTTCTCAATAAAAACATGGTTTGACAGCACTTCAGAATCATTTCCAATGGAAATGATTCTGAAGTGCTGTCAAAGCATGTTGTAAATTATCTAAAGCATGTTTTTCAGGATGATAAAAATGGAAAATAGAAAATAAACAGCAGACGACAAAAAAAATAAGAGAGCGGTCTAAGGGTTAATAACTGTGGAAATCTGAGCAAATGGAACCGCCAGTATGCTATATAGTGGGTGAACCAATATTTATACAATCAGCGTATTAGGCAGTCTTGGGCAGAAACAGCCACAACAATATATGAACTATAATTGGGTTTTCCGCTTGTTCAGGGAGGGATAAATCTGTCAATTTGAATCAATGTTTTGATCTACGTCTGTCTCTGAAAACATAATACTCAAATGGCTGAAGATTACGCATTTATTTCCAAATAAGGCACACTTTCTACTCCTATATGGTGCAACATATCAAGATGCCATAGTTGGAATATAACGGTTCATTAAATCGTTTCCTTGTAAACAGAAAACATACGAGTTTCGCACAACAACCACTACAGGAGATTCCAGAATTTCGTATGACGGGAAAGGAATATTGTCGTCTGCTGTTTTTTTTATTTAAAATTAATTTTCAATAAAAAAAAAGAAGACATTTTGGCAGCATATGAAAACTTAGATGGCCACGGCCCGCATATCGGACCCGCAGAGGCTTTGGCAGAAAACTTAAAAACTTTAACCAAAAATTTTGAAAATTCCACTCATCCTGACGAGTGGGAATGCATGCAGGACGAGTAGAAATTCTTAGTTTTCTAATGTAAATTTCTTATTTTTGCCACCACTGTCGAAATAAGGTCGAGTGAAAATTTTAACAATTTCCGTGCCCTGCGTATATAATACGTACATGTACGTATGTGCATCTGGGTTAACCCTTTCCCTGTTTTGCGATATTTCGACTCATCCAAATCGAAAACAACTGAATAAAAGAATGAAATGCTGGGTCAAATGATGGTTAAATTATCTGATAGAGTAGAAAACATTGTGGGAAAAGGAGAAATTGCTTGTTACAAGCAATTTCTCCTTTTCCCACAATGTTTTCAAAAGACATCTTCTGCAGAGGCGTGAAAAGTCGTCTCTATCAGGGAAAGGGTTAAAGTACAGGCGTATGCACGAACAGACGTAGTACGCCAATGTGCCGACAATATCGCACTGTCAGCAAGTGGCCGAGACAATAATTTGTCTCCTGTGCTGTCTAACCCCGTTTTCAGAGAGAAATATGTAATAGACAATAAAAAATAAATGACAGATGAGAAAATTTAACACTTAGTCGCTACACACAACAATTGCCATCTGCTGATGCTTTTATATCTTGCTCTATTTCTCAATAAAAACATGGTTTGACAGCACTTCAGAATCATTTGATTCTAATGTGCTGTCAAACCATGTTGTAAATTATTCTAAAGTGCTGTGAAAGCATGTTTTTGATGATAAAAATGGAAAAACAGAAAATAAACAGCAGCCGATAAAAAATTAAGATCGTGGTGTAAGGATTAATGCAGAAACTTTAATGCAGTGTTGTGATGAAGGGATATTCCAACTTTCAACACTACATATAGTCCACAGACGATAACTTGCTAGGTTTTTATCAACAAACCGGGCATAAACAAAACACACAATGGCGAGACAGGTATAAATGAATGATGATAAGTTGCTGGAGGTCAATCGAAGATTGAAAACATACATCTCGTATATGTCGGCGCTACCCCGCAAAGTTACTGACATCGGAGTACCACGTTGTCGTGAGTGACGTTGATCAATATTGAATTGAGGCTACCATCATCATTCTATTTCTGTATCAATCCGTAACCTGGGAACTCATCGGACATAATTATACCTTACTCATCTGCAAATGTTCTGAGCGATTCGTAATGTATATGTCAATCTACTTTGGGATAGATGACTAGTATGGTGAGCAGCCAGTTGTTTTCATTGTAGTCCAATGTTGGCGCTGCACCTTTTACGTTGACAATTTGTTTACTTTGTTTCCTTCCGCTGTTCGCAAGCACCTCATCCGTTTAAAAATTGTATTTATTATTCAAATGTTTCATCAACTATAAGGTTTGCGTTGTGGTTTACTCTAGATCCACACATAACTGTATCATTGCACTGGTTTCTGGCCATTCTGACGACGACATTTCTGCATAATAATATTTAACAACCACTTTCAAATCGCCGTTTATTACTACACGCCCCATGATATCTAAAATAATAGAAATGTTTAATGTGACTGATGACCAGTAGCAGAAGACGTTCAGCGGAATTTGCTGGTCATATACTTTTTATATGTACTCTTTTTCAGAACAAAACATTTGAATATTTGGGTTACGCCAATACCTCGATCGTTACTATGGATACAGAAATACACATATAATGTGCACCAACTTGTGCACAATTGCTAAATTGCTAGATGTACATCAGGGATTCCGCTGGCGATTGCCACTTTCGCAATTGGCGATAAAAATAAACAATTGGCGATAATCCTTTTTCTTTTTTTTTCGAAAATTGTAATTTTTTATCGCCAATTGTTTTATTTTTTTTGAAGTGGCGATTTTTTTATTTTCCCCAGCGGAATCCCTGGTACATTTGTGTACAATTTCAGGATTCTGCACCTTGTGATAAACAAACTATAGCAAAAGTCCACATATTTTTTATCACAGGGCATGCTGCATTGATGTCGTACAGACATATTGATAAACATCATCATTTCACATACTCTACTCACCACCAAACAGCCTTAACCCTTACAATGCTGGAAACGAAAAGCGTCGTCTGCTGTTGCTTAATATTTCACCTTTTTTCTCAATAAAAACATGGTTTGACAGCACTTTAGAATCATTTCCATTGGAAATGATTCTAAAGTGCTGTCAAAACATGTTTTTTTATGAGAAAAATGGAAAATATAAAATAAACAGCAGATGACAATTTAATTCAGCAGTGTAAGGGTAAGAGCACAGCGATATCAACAAAAGTTTGCGAGGTTCAAACTCTCGACAATATAGAATGAACAAAAGTTCTGCCAACTAAATGATATTTTCTTGCACCAATACCATTGAGACACACCACATATTAGTTTGTGAGAACCAAAATTCACGATGCATGTAGAGACATATATATGCACGTCCTTTATTATCATGTTGCCATTAAACACGAAAACGAGGCTATAATATGATAATTCATCCGGTTTACCTATTTTTGGACTCATCAACTGACCTGTAACAAATTGTCATCTCCATTCATTTATACCGCAATAACTATGTTTGCAAACAGTGCTCAAGATGAGCAGGCTTATAATGATAGAACCAGGTGATTACCAGTGAGTGTTTCACCCACGAAGGTCAAGGTCCAGGTCACCAAGGTCAAGGTAACCCAAATGGACACTGGGTGAATATTCGGTGATGCTTGGTGAAGCCATGATCCAACTAACGGATCAGGAGATATTCAACATTTGGATGTAATTGTAGACGCCTATAATGACGCTACAATGACGACGACAACACCTACGCCGGAATTGTGACAGCTAGGTCTTACTTTCCACTGACGTGGGTAATTTTATGATTACTAGCAATGTACAGTCATGTGTGGTTGTGGCACGTAATATCAATCAAGTAACATCACACTACAGTGTAATTAATGTCAAATGTCGCTGTGACAAAAGAAAAGGGGCTGAATGTATCAACCTACGTATGCTATTTATATCACTCGTTTAAGCTCAATTACATGGATTCCAAATGTCAAACTGACCATTATTTCTGCAAGTGTCTGACAGTACAATGTATTTGTGGCTGTGACTGGAGAAATGGGGCTTACAGTATTTATTCTAATAGCAGCACCCTCTCTATTAGTAGCGCCACCCCCCCCCCCCCCCCCCCCCCCCCCCCCCCCCCCCCCCCCCCCCCCCCCCCACCCCCGATATTTGCATTCTAAATCTGTTATTTTCACATACAAAAGCCATGAAAAACATAGTAATTTAAAAATATGTTATTTTCACATACAAAAGCCATTTAAATAGCTTTTGTATGTGAAAATAACATATTTTGATCCTATTTTCCACATTTTGATCCCCACAAATGGCATGAGTAAATTAAATTTTAGAATAACATTTACACTGACAGCCGATGTTGGCAAATCTATAGTGGATATGTTCACATGTAATGATGAGTGCATGTATGTCCAATATCGTAACGCTCTAGTTAACAACGTTAATGTGAGAAGCAAAATATTAAAAGTCTTTGAATGAACATTTTTATTCAAGTTGTATGAAGTTTAGTGAAACGGGCCCCTGCATTGTTGCAATGAAACACCCATCATGCATCTAACAAGCAATATAGATTGTTATCATGCTACACGAGTGTGTTATTTGATCAGGAGCTACACTGGTCAGAAATCCCATAAGCCCTATATCTTTATAGTCACAGCCAGAAATGTGAAGCAACCATCAACGGACCCGATTAACTATTCGGAATGAAAGTTTATCAGGTTTCAAACTTCCATGACTTTCGCTAAAATATAATGCTGCGGTCTTTTTCAAATCACCGTAGCATTTACGCAACTGGGACCCGTTTCACTAAACTTTGTACGACTAAAATGTCTGTAAGTGCAAAATTATGATAGTCTGTAAATTTCACATTAACAATATTTTCTTGTAAACAATTATTGAATTTACATTTATTGAGCACAGGCTGCATATGCAGCCTATGCTCAATAAATGTAAATCCATCAATTGAAATTTCCAAGCGATAATAAATTTGCATTTACGAACATTTTAGTCGTACAAAGTTTAGTGAAACGGGCCCCAGCTGCCTATTAACAAAATGGCTGGAAAATCCAAGAGGGAAGAACCAAACCATATGGGTGTGAAAGGGTTAAAACATAGTTTTTATGTAGTGTCTATGTATCATTGAACTAGAAATGGACGCTTGTCGACAAGCGCATGTGTATCCCCCTCCCCAGATACACAAGTAGTTTGAAAAAAGGGTGATCGAGTTATGCTCCGGAGACAAAATCGGTGACGGACAAAGGGAGATAACTAAACAATTAGTGATGCAAGAGTTGTCAATCTTGTGCGACACACCTTTAGGGTCTATGCATGTGTGAAGCTACTGGAGTGCAAAATTATTTGTTAATAGTCCTATATTTATGTACATATATCTGCACAGGTGCACATAATGCCACAATATTTTCAACACAGTTGACGGAAATGTAATATAGAATGTAAATAAAAAAAATAATGCTCGCTACTGGAGCCGAGAATTTTTTTTAATAGTCCTATATTTATCTACATATATCTGCACAGGTCCACATACTGCCACAATATTGTCAACACAGTTTAGGTAAACGTAATAATTTAGCTGTATAAATTACCTGTAATAAGTTAGTGGTCAGTTAAAAAATTTAAAAAGAATGTAAAATGAAAAAAATTTGAAAAAAAAAAGTTGAAAAATAAAAAAATAATAATACTTGCTACTGGAGCCCAGAATTTTTTTTTAATAGTCCTATATTTATCTACATATATCTGCACAGGTCCACATAATGCCACAATATTTTTCAACACAGTTTACGGAAATGTAATATACAAATTTTTTTTTTTTTAAATAATGCTCGCTACTGGAGCCCAGAATTTTTGTTAATAGTCCTATATTTATCTGCATATATCTGCACAGGTCCACATACTGCCACAATATTGTCAACACAGTTTACGGAAATGTAATAATGTACCTGTATAAATTACCTGTAATAAGTTAGTGGTCAGTTAAAAAATTGAAAAAGAATGTAAAAAAAAAAATGGAAAAAAAAATTAAATTAAAAAAAAGAAAAAGAATAATGCTCCCTACTGGAGCCAGAATGTTTTTTAATAGTCCTATATTTATCTACATATCATATACACAGGTCCACATATTCCCACAATATTTTCAACACAGTTTACGGAAATGTAATATAATCATTTACCTGTATGAATTACCTGTAAGTTGTCAGTGGTCAGTTGCACATGCTAGCACATGCACAGGTGAATAGTCTGTATATAGCACTTACCACCTTATGCTACTAGACAAAAAATTGAATAATTTGAAAAAAAAAAATGAAAAAAAAAATGGAAAAAAAAAGTTTAAAAATAATAATGCTTGCTACTGGAGCACAGAATTTTTTTTTAATAGTCCTATATTTATCTACATATATCTGCACAGGTCCACATAATGCCACAATATTTTCAACACAGTTTACGGAAATGTAATATAATCATTTACCTGTATAAATTACCTGTAAGTGGTCAGTTGCACATGCTAGCACATGCACAGGTGAATAGTCTGTATAAAGCACTTACGACCTTATGCTACTAGACAAAAATTGAAAAATAATTTAAAAAAAAAAATGAAAAAAAAAAAAAAAAAAAATTAAAAAAAAATAATTAAAAAAAAAAAAAAAAATATTAAAAAAAAGAAAAAAAAGAAAATGAAAAAAGAAAAAAATAAAAAAAAAAATAAAAAAAAAATAAAACAAAAATGAAAAAAAAAAAGAAAAAAAAAAAGAAAAAAAGTTTAAAAAAAGTAATAATGCTTGCTATTGGAGACCAGATTTTTTTTTAATAGTCCTATATTTATCTACAAAAATCTGCACAGGTCCACATAATGCCACAATATTTTCAACACAGTACCCAATGTAGTGATTTACCTGTATAAATTACCTGGTCAGCTGTGGTCAAGCACTGGACATCTGCACATGCTAGCCCATGCTAGCACATGGTTCTCCCAGTTTCTTTTGTTCTCTCTACAGGTAAGGTGTACAGAGCACACAGGTAAGGTGTACAGAGCACACGAGAAAAGGTGTACAGAGCAGACGAGAAAACAGGTCTTCATGCATTATTGTCCAGTTTGTAGAGTGCGCAAAACAAAAAAGGGAGATAACTCAAAAATTAGCTACGCAAGAGTTGTCATTCTTGTGCGCGACACACCTCCGGGTCGTGGTCTATGCATGTGTGAAGTTTCATGAAAATATTCCAAAGGGTGGTCGAGTTATGCTCCGGACAGGAAATCAGTGAGCGAAAACAAAAAAGGGAGATAACTCAAAAATTAGCTATGCAAGAGTTGTCATTCTTGTGCACGACACACCTTCGGTTCGTGGTCTAATTGAATGTGTTAAGTTTCATAAAAATATTCCAAAAGGGTGGTCGAGTTATGGTCAATCAGTGCGCAAAACAAAAAAGGGAGATAACTCAAAAATTAGCTATGTAAGAGTTGTCATTCTTGTGCGCGACACACCTTCGGGTCGTGGTCTATGCATGTGTAAAGTTCAATTTCATGAAAATATTCAGAGGGTGGTGGGAGTTATGCTCCGGACACGAAATCAGTGCGAGAAACAAAAAAGGGAGATAACTAAAATTAGCTATGCAAGAGTTGTCATTCTTGCGCGCGACACACCTTCGGGTCGTGGTCTATGCATGTGTGAAGTTTCATGAAAATATTCCAAAGGGTGTTCGAGTTATGCTCCGGACAAGAAGTGTCTGCGGCGTACGCGGACGCGGACGCGGCGCGCTGTCAAATCCATAGTATCCCCCGACGGAGTCCGGGGGATACAATAAATGCACTTAGATATATACACTGACAAAATTTTAACATGAAGACAATGTACGGTTTGTGGGGATTGTCCCCGACCCAGCACAAACCTAATACTGGGAGAATAAAACATGTTCCGAAAAAACAAAAACATTTAATCAACCTTTTTGCCTGACCTTGTGAACGCTGTTTGCAATAGCAGACTGGTCTGGGGCGTCACTGGTTGCAAAATTCATAAGCCTGGTATCGTTAGGTCGAGGCCCATTTACAATTTCGGTGCAGTTTATTGTGCAATGTCATGAAATTCAAGCTAAAGGCAATCCAACACACAAATGAGACACGCCATGTGATTTTGTACCTAAGAACATGTGCGATGATATCTCATGAAAAATATTTACAAAATTTACGATATCTTCTTCTTCATAAATGACGCCGAATGTTGACAAAATGAATTCCGCATTTGCAATGAAAATTTCATCATCTATCGATGTACATGTATGCCATTTACCGAAAATATCACAGTTTCTGTAAATATAGTTCATGAAAAATCGCACATGTTCTTAGGTACAAAATCACACGACGTGCCTCAAAATTGCATCAGAAACACTCTGATTTCAATTGAAACTGAATTCAATCGCAACTAGTTATAATGCAGAGCATAGGCCCTGCAGAGACACACTGTCAATGGCATATAACCTCAATCACAAGATCCAATCCACTCATAAAAACAGTTTCCCTCAATGAGCAGCCACTCTGTAGCCTGGAGAAATCAGGCTTTACAACTTAATGGAGTATTAAGTGGGGAAATAAATTGCGATGGAATGACTGTGTCATGACAGGAGACAAGAAGATTCAGATACGAAGACATGTTGCGATTTCTGTAAAGATTCTCAGAAAAAAATACTATAGGAATGAATGGCCTTTTTGTTGAATTTATCGGGGTATAAAGTTGGAAAAGGTCGCGGGAATACTGGACGAAGGCCGGAAGGCCTCGTCCAGTATTCCCGCGACATTTCCAAGTTTATATCCCCGATAAATTCAACAAAAAGGCCATTCATTCCTTATAATTCCAGCATTTGAAATCAATTCATCAAGAAATGTGTTTATTTTCCGTTTTCTTAAGAATTATTTTAACTGCACCTCACAGTTACGGAAAGTAGTTCAGCGTGGGAGCTTAATGGGATATAAATTTTGGACAGAGACTTGCTACGGGCCAATCAAATGTTAGGGAATTGCTTTAATAGTTTAAACTTAGCTTACTTAAACTAAGCAATATGACCTTAAACCGACAAACTGCGCCAGCTATAACATGGACGTTGTACTACGAAAGTTACTCGCGATTTTCAAAGTTCGGTAATCTATTTATAAGATTGGTCCATAGACCTTACCTCTCTCTGCCTCGTGATGAGTGACCTTGGGACCCTCAACTGTGCTGGAGCTTTCCTCGCCAGCCCCTGTGCTTGAACTGGAGAGTCCCACGCTGCCCTGTAGGGTCGAAAGTCAAGGTTATAGTATTCATCAGGTAACGCTTTGCATTGGCCCAATACGCACTGACTGGTAACATGATAAGAATATTCAGGTTACAACAAATAGAAAACTGACTGTTCATTGGTTGAACGGCGTCACAGGATAATACCGAATGACGAGTGTAATGACGCAACGTAAATAAGTCTTATACTTTTCAACAAAAACTATTTAATATTTGATAATTGGCTAGCATAAAACATTACCTGATAATTAGAATACCAGCCTAGTGTGTGTTGATATAACGTTTATCAGGCTTGGCTCAGAAACGGTAGGAATTCCTCGGCAAGATTCGGAATTCCTACGCGTTTCATTGCCTTGCCTGATAAACTGGATATCAAAAGACAATCGGTTGGTATTCTCTACTCTATATGGAACACAGGATGACAAAGGGGAGATTACCACATTTGCAGCTATTTTAATTGTTAGTCCTCTTGTATGTTCACAATATTGGATTATAAACAAACAGTTTTATTGGTGGAAGTAAGGCTAATAAAGTCATTGTATGTTACTGTGGGGCATGCAAAACAAGCGAATGTGAATGGGTTTTATGTCCCAGCAACAGCTAAATCATATAGAGACGGGACCACAGTTTAAAGTATCATACGACAGACCAGTGGCATAGAAATACGATGTACCGGTAAGTAGGTTTTCACGCCTAGAGCGAAGATTGAACTCACAATCTCCGGAATTGAAGTCTAATGCCATAACAGAAACAACAAACAAAAGTTGTCCGAGGACAATGAAGCGCACCAGGTGGTGCAGGTCTAGAATGTGTGTAAACAAGAGGGTCATGACGGCCCTAATTCGCTCAATTGACTCCATGAACACCAGAGGAGAATGTGACATTGAGTTCATATGTGTTTTAAAAAAATTGTGCTATTTTTAAATGGCGGTCATCTTGGATTAAGCGATGACTCTCATTTTACCAAATCTGAAAATGCTTCACCCAAGGATCTTAACTTACTATGAAGTTTGGCCAGCATCGGCCATGTGGTTCCTGAGAAAAAGACGTTCAAAATCTTGAATACATTGACCTTTTGGAGGCCATCATGGATGACATAATCATCCGATTCCG
Organism: Conchocele bisecta; assembly: GCA_029237695.1. Lineage (NCBI taxonomy): Eukaryota > Metazoa > Mollusca > Bivalvia > Lucinida > Thyasiridae > Conchocele > Conchocele bisecta. Next base: position 41,166,917 of record CM055265.1, on the reverse strand, counting down.
ACAAATATTGCACCAGAGCAATCGCCTCATCGATACCTTCAATTTGATATATGACATGAGCATATTTGGTCCAACATAAAAATTTGACCCCACGGGCCACGCCCATTTTTGACCCCGGGGTCACCATTTTAACAACTTTGAAAGAGCATTCTACATCGATCATTCCTACCAAGTTTCGTCGAATGCCGGCTGGCAGTTCATGAGAAGATTTTTTAAGAATTTGTGCTATTTTTAGACGGCGGCCATCTTGGATTAGCGTCAACCTCCGTTTTAACAAATCTGAAAAGGTTTCACCCATGGACCATAACTGTGAAGTTTGGCCACCATGGGCCAAGCGGTTCGTGTGAAGAAGAATTTTGAAATCTCTAATAAAAGAACAACCTTTTGACCTTTCGGCAGCCATCTTGAATGACATGACCATCCAATTTCGACAAAAAATGTACCAGAGCAATCGCCTCTTTGATACCTTCAATTTGATATAGACCTGACCATATTCGGTCAAAAATAAAGTTTCGTCGAAATCCAGCTGGCGGTTCATGAGAAGAAGACTTTTTAAGAATTTACGCCATTTTTAGATGGCGGCCATCTTGGATTAGCGATGACCTCCATTTTAACAAATCTGAAAAGGCTTCACCCATGGACCATAACTTTTAAGTTTGGCTACCATGGGCCAAGCGGTTCATGTGAAGAAGAATTTTGAAATCTCAAATAAAAGAACGACCTTTTGACCTTTCGGCGGCCGTCTTGGATGACATAGCCTTCCGATTTAAAAAAAAATGCACCAGAGTGATCGCCTCGTTAATACCTTCGATTTGATATATAACATGACCATATTCGGTCAAAAATAATTTTAAATACTTTGAAAGAGCATTGTACATCGATCATTCCTACCAAGTTTTGTCGAAATCCGGTTGGTGGTTCTTGACAAGAAGATTTTTGAAGAATTTGTACTATTTTTAGAAGGCAGCCATCTTGGATTACGTAATGACGTCATTTTAACAATTTTGTAATCCCCCTACCTAAGGACCATGACCATGAAGTTTGATGACTATAGACCCAATGGTTATCGAGGAGAAGACATTTGAAAATGTTCACGGACGACGACGGACGACGGACACATTGCGGTAACAATAGCTCACATGAGCTTCGCTCAGGTGAGCTAAAAAAAAGGATGAAACAGACCAAAACACGAAAAAATGGACAGAGAGATGGACGGACGATGACAACACCGAGGGTATAGCAAAAAGAACTGAAATTTCAATGGTAGACCGAGAGATAACAAATACAGAAAGAAACTATTGCAGAATATGGCCAAGCCTTGCCAAGATAAAGCCATACATCCAATGTGTCAATGAAAGTCCTAGAGTTAATGGATGGATGGATGGATGGACAGACGGACCTGTTCTTAAAAATCGTGTTTATGTGTCTACGAGCCACATAAGCGAGTACTATAGAATAAGCCACATAGACCGTGTTTTAACTATCCTATCCTTTACTAATCCATCCCTGTAGGGGCTAGCCACATATCCCCTATATATTGGTGCGGACAGTCAGACAGACGGACGGACGGATACAGGCACTGAGAACAAGCGAGATTGTGAAGTATGAGAAGAGCTATACCTAACGTATAGAAATCATTAAATTTGACACTAATAATAAGATGTAAATGAGGATGCATGGTTCTATTTATTTCTCAATAAAAACACGTTTTGACAGCACTTCAGAATCATTTCCAATGGAAATGATTCTGAAGTGCTGCCAAAGCATGTTGTAAATGATTCTGAAGTGCTGTCAAAGCATGTTTTTGATGATAACCAGATGGCCGCGGCCCGCATGTCAAGCCCGCCGAGGCATTTGATGGTCTCAGAGTGTATTTATTTGAAGTTTGATGCCCAATAAGCATACAAAGTTTCAAGCAAATCTGACTTACGGCTACAGAGATAGTAGGTATGTGAAAACTTTAACGCAAATTTTGACAGAAACTTTAACGCAAACATCTAAGTCATTTGACCTTGACATAGGGGCACAGGGGCCACATGAGTGGGACACAGAATGAATATATGGATGATGACTAAGAAGCATATGAAGTTTCAAGTCAATGTGACTTAGGACTGCAGAGATATAAGGTATTTAAAAACTTTAATGCACATTTCAGGAAAGCAAACTTCTAAGTCATTTGACCTTGACCTTGGGTACAGGGGCCACATGAGTGGGATACAGCATGAATATATGGATCATGACAAATAAGCATATGAAGTTTCAAGTCAATGTGACTTAGGACTGCAGAGATATAAGGTATTTAAAAACTTTAACGCAGATTTCGGACGGACAGACGGACGCACGCACGCACGTTCCTACAAATGGATACTTGTTGGGTTTTTACTGTATAACAAGTACCCAACACTAACCCTAAAACCCCCCAAGAAGATACCTAAAAAGCTTGCCCAACACACAGAAGAGCATTTGTTGGACGCACGGACGGACGCACGGACACCCGGACGTCATTGTGATCACTATGTCTCGCTTTCCGCAAGCGGGCTCAACAAAAATGGAAAATAGAAAATAAACAGCAGACGATAAAAAATTAAGAGTTAAATCATGTATTAGAGTGTAATAATCTGTTATCATGTGCATACCTTAGCTTTGTTGAGCAAGTCAGAAATCTGTTGTTCTAATGTTTCCAGTCTCGCATCCTGGCTAGATTTGACATAATTACTCGGAGACGCCTGAAACAGAGAATTGTCCATGTGCCTACACGGGTTGATGATAACGTTTTGAGCACAGCTCAGCCTCAACCAATCATTTTCGGATTTCGATCATGAGAACAGAATACATACTAAGAAACATTTGTCTTAGATTTCAGCCAGTAGTTAACAGACATCTAATGATGAATTACACCACTCGGCAGCAGTAGTTTACACCACTCTCGTGTTTACCATATTATGGGGAAATGACGTCTGTGGTTCCATAGACCAATCAAATCATAGTCTCGGACACAACCTCAGAATCGCGAGACAGTCGCCGTCTCTAGTCGCATATCTCTAGGCCATATTTTACGTTTGATTTGCTTTGTTTTTATTAAGAATCATGTGTGAAATGTAAGAAAATGTTTATTGAGCGAGCTGATTATCTTGAAATAATGCACTTGTGATTGGGTCCTACCACTACGCTCACTACTCTAGCATTATTTAACAATAATCAGTTCACCTGGGCCCGGTTGCTCAAAACCTCTGTTAGCCTAACAGACTGTTAAATCCTTAACATTGTTAAGGATTTAACAGTCTGTTAAGCTAACAAAGGTTTCGAGCAACCGGGCCCAGGTAAATAAAAATGTTAAGGATTTAACAGTCTGTTAAGCTAACAAAGGTTTCGAGCAACCGGGCCCAGGTAAATAAACGGTATATAATCACAGATCCTGTACATATACTTTTTGCACATAGATTTTTACTCAGAAGTATTTGCCCTAATGTAAGCCAGCCCCCAAACTGACACAGGTGAACTTACAGTTCTATGAACCCTGCGCCTCGATGACGAGGGACTCAATTCGGTGTCAGTCACTGACGGGATCACGCTCGTATCTGACGACGACACCTGGTTCCTGTGGCGGAACGTCTCCAGAGCCTTGTCAATTTTTGGCGTGATTAGGTTCGTCGTGTTGGAATCCTGCGATACAAGACATATAATTATAGCTAGAACAAGCGAGCAGAGGCTCACGGATACCCATGGCCCCTTTCACTGCCTGAACAGGCAAACAAAAACTTTAACGCAAATCTTACGGACGGACGATGGATGGACGGACGGAAATAAGAGTGCCGAAGGTCACAATATACGCCCGTCGAGGCAAGGCCAGTCAACGAGGGGAGATAAGCCACTGAAAGCCAATAGGGTTCTTCATCTTGTCTTGATAAACATAGACACCGAATTTGGCTACAATCCGTCAAGTAGAACTCAAGTTATTGCGTGGACAAGGATATAGAATGCGAAAATTAAAAATGGCCGCCAAGGGGAGATAAGTCATTGGAAATTGAAAATGATAGACTTCTTCGCCTTGCCGTGATAAACATGTATACGGAATTTGGTTATTATCCGTCAAGTAGAACTCTAGTTATTGCGTGGACAAGCTGTGCCCGCCCATCCGCCTGCCTGTACAAGGTGAATACATAATAAATCCCAAAAAAAAACAGGCATATAAAAACTACATACCCCTCGACATGCTTCATATGCCAGAGGTATCATTATTTTATCCTCAAGGATATAGAAAATTAATTGGCAGATTCATATCCCCACCCACCCCATAAATAAATTGCCAAGTTATTACTCTATTTGCATATAAATGTATTTTAAAATAAAATATAGAAGGTATTGTTGGAATGTTGTAATGTTGCTGCATTGCACTATTTTTACACCAGTTTCAACAATAAAATAAATAAGAGCTAACCTTTCATGTACGATCTGAATATGCTTTTAGGCACACATGTATGCAAATTTTTAAATATTTATTTTTCTAATTTATATTTTTTTTATTTCTCAAAATAATGAAAGTATACGAGGCGGTTCAAATGGGTGGTCAAAACATATACATCTGATTCGAAATATCCGCATAATGGCCGTATGACCGGGAAAATATTTCTGATCATTTCAGATAACAAGTTTTGTCCATACAGGTGACAAACGACACCAAACTGACCTTGAGGTTGTCAGGTTCGCTGTTGTTGGACAACAGGTATTGTAGGTAGTCATCTAAACCTGCAAACAACAACAACAACAAGTAAGTAACATCTCGGTTGCCTTTATAAAGTCTGGTAGGGCAATAAATGTGTGTGATTAAATACATTTTGTAAATGCACCTTATATGGTCACACATATCGAGCGTAAATATTGTTGGAATATAATGATTGTTCATATACTTGATTATTTAAATACATTTATTTTAACTATACTCACTATATTTTATACCTTTGATAATTTTAAATGATTTGAAACATATTTGACATATAACGCTTGACCTTCAAATATTTTTTTTTGCTAAAATACTTAACCCTTCCTACGCTGTTGACGGAAATTGCCGTCTGCTGTTTTTCATTTTTGCTTTAATTTTTAACAAAAAAATGGTTTTGACAGCACATGAGAATCGTCTCCACTGGAGAATCGTCTCTCATGTGCTGTCAAAACCAGGTTTTTGTAGAGAAATATTGAAAATAAAACATTTCCAGCAGACGACAACATTTAATTCAGCGTAGTAAGGGTTAACCATCCGATCACTTTTGAGTGTTTCACTCCGTTCCTAGGCCACTCAGTGAAATAGTATTTAACCTTCCTATGACATTGACCTACTTTTTCCGCTTAAATAACCATCCAGACCATGTGTGTTTAACCCATTTCATGTAATTTTGTTTGTGAAAAACTATAAACATTCTCTTTATATGTGCTTAAAAGTATATGTCGTGACCACCATTTGAACCATCTCGTCGAGACGGTTCAAATGAGTGGTCACAACATATACTTTCATTGAGAAATAAGAAAAATGAAATATTTAAAATATTTCATACCCATAAAGGTGTATTCCGAATGTAAGGGGTTACCTCTGTTTCTCGGCCACTCAGTGAAATAGTATTGATCCTGCTAAAACTTAGCATTGCTGTTCGCCATGTTGGTGTACAATACTGTGTGGAGTACCACATTGGTGTAATCATGTCAGCTGTGCTTATGACCCACTAGTCCTAGAGCTTTTATTGATAGATGCTGCCGGTGGGGGCATCCGTGTCCCATGGGCACATTTCTAGCGGTTTAACCATATAAGGCACATTTACAAAATAGTTTAACATGTATTTAATAACCAAATGCAACTCAGGTGCTTGCTGTTTCCATGCCGGTGTGAAGAATATATCCCCAAGGTAAACATTTTAGTAACATTTGCTGAAAATATTCCTCAACTCTGTCCACAAGTTGTTTACAACATCAAAAGTCTCGCGTGGGCTTGCAATCGAGTGCGCCCATTACGTCATTTCAGAGTTGATCTATAAATACAATACATTCTATAAATACGATGTTTTCCAAGAAGCGAATGGTGATTGTTGTTTCTGCAGAACTACACAATGCTGTTTACACTGGTTTTCAGGCGATAAAATTATGATTTTAAGGTTAGAATACAAGTTATACAACGATTATACATTTGTCCGGATAACTGATTGTTGATGTTAATTTTGATCTGAATAAATACGGTATTTGTATAAAATCCGCGACAATATCAGTCATTTTTAAATGACACAACTGGGGGGAGAGAGTGAAGCATGTATTAGAGCACGAGTGTCTTAGAACCATTACGGTTCGTACTTCTGTATTTTCTGTGATAATAGTTTTGTTTACCTGATTCACGGGTATCTTAACCCTTAGACCGCTACACACAACAATTGTCGTCTACTGTTGCTTTTATATCTTGCCTCATTTCTCAATAAAAACATGGTTTGACAGAACATGGTTCGGGAGAAGAAGATGATTGAAAATGTTCACGGACGGACGGACGGACCGACGGACGACGGACACTTTGCCATAACAATAGCTCACATGAGCTTTGCTCAGGTGAGCTAAAAACATAAACCAAAAAACTTTAACCAGACACACAGACGTACGGACAGACGGACGTACGCCAAAGTGGCGACTATATCGTGCTTTCCGCAAGCAGGCGTGACAATGATGATAAACACCCATGTGAAGTTTCAAGGTAATGGGCGAAGCAGTTGCAGAGATATAGTGTAACGAAAAACTTTAACCAAAAAACTTTAACCAAAAATTTCAAAGTAATTAGACCTTGACATTGGGCACAGGGGCCACGGTAGGCGGGTAGAATAGAATAAAATATATGATAAACACCCATGTGAAGTTTCAAGGTAATGGGCGAAGCAGTTGCAGAGATATAGTGTAACGAAAAACTTTAACCAAAAAACTTTAACCAAAAATTTCAAAGTAATTAGACCTTGACATTGGGCACAGGGCCGCACGGTAGGCGGGTAGAATGAAAATATAAATGATGATAAACACCCATGTGAAGTTTCAAGGTAATGGGCGAAGCAGTTGCAGAGATATAGTGTAACGAAAAACTTTAACCAAAAAACTTTAACCAAAAATTTCAAAGTAATTAGACCTTGACATTGGGCACAGGGCCGCACGGTAGGCGGGTAGAATGAAAATATAAATGATGATAAACACCCATGTGAAGTTTCAAGGTAATGGGCGAAGCAGTTGCAGAGATATAGTATAACAAAAAACTTTAACCAAAAAACTTTAACCAAATATTTCAAAGTAATTAGACCTTGACATTGGGCACAGGGGCCGCACGGTAGGCGGGTAGAATGAAAATATAAATTATGATAAACACCCATGTGAAGTTTCAAGGTAATGGGCGAAGCAGTTGCAGAGATATAGTATAACAAAAAACTTTAACCAAAAAACTTTAACCAAATATTTCAAAGTAATTAGACCTTGGGCACAGGGGCCGCACGGTAGGGGGGTAGAATGAAAATATAGATGATGATAAACACCCATGTGAAGTTTCAAGGTAATGGGTGAAGCAGTTGCAGAGATATAGTATAACGAAAAACTTTAACCAAAAAACTTTAACCAAAATCTTTAACCAAATATTTCAAAGTAATTAGACCTTGAGATTGGGCACAGGGGCCGCACGGTAGGGGGGTAGAATGAAAATATAGACGATGATAAACACCCATGTGAAGTTTCAAGGTAATGGGCGAAGCAGTTGCAGAGATATAGTATAACAAAAAACTTTAACTTTAACCGGACACACGTACGTACGTACGTACGCCGCCAAAGTGCCGACTATATCGCGCTTTCCGCAAGCGGGCGCGACAAAAAATCACCTACCAAACAAGCCTACTACTTCATTTATTTATTTAAAAGTAGCAACACATGACATTTCTGCCCTATGTCAGAAAGTGGTCATTGAGACCAATTAGTGCGACATGGACTATAATTAGCAGGCACTCAAGCCTTGAATGCCTGCTAATTATAGTCCATGTCCGCAGCATGATATCTGTTTAGCCAATTTCCTTGACTGAAATGCACTAAACAGATATCATGCTGCGGATTATAGTAATTTATTTTGTGGAAAATCCTAAATATTTTCTTTATATGCGCTCAGAAGTAAATGTCGCAACCACCATTTGAACCGTCTCGTCGAGACGGTTCAAATGAGTGGTCACAACATATACTTTCATTCAGAAATAACAAAAATAAAATATTTAATAAATTTCATAACAAAGGTGTACTTCAAAAGGAATGGGTTTAATGGGTTAATAACAGCCATCCTGAATATAGAGAATAGTAGGTCAGTGTGAAGTGAATTTGAAAAAATATCTGGCGAGGCTTATGAAACTGGATGGACAAGGCTTCCCGAGCCCATCTTATTCCATGATAACTTACTTAATTTTGCCTTTGAAAGGGAGATAACTTCGAACGGGATTGCATCGAATACTCCTTTGTGCTGATAAAATTTTGGTTGTAAAATCCCCTAATCAACGACCATGATATGACATTTATCAATAATTGTTTTCAGCCCCTAGATCAGTCACAGCCACAGTCTCTATTCACAGCCACATATATTACATATATTACTGTAGCTGGTGGAGAAATGGATCTCATGCTGTTTTATGGCCATAGTGTACTCTGCTAGATTGATTGGGGTTTGATGTTGATTCAAGACCTCAATAAAAATTATATAGCAAAGTATACTTTAAGGGAGTAGTCATTTATTTTTCCCGAAATGTATTATTTCATATAGAACTAACGACTGCATATATTTGATGATTAAAAGTATGCAGAATTATTATGCTGAATTGATTACATTATCACAGCCAAATTGGCTGTGATAATGTAATAAATTCAGTATAATAACGAGGCAAAGCCACGAAGGCCAGGTTTTTTCCAAGCATAGACACTTGGATAACATAATTATACCCACTTTTTGTAGACTAGATGGCCGTGGCCTGCATGTCGCGCCTTGGGGCGAGGCAAGGACACTAAAAAAATAGATATAGTACATGTAGATGGAAAAACTTTAACGAAAAAAAAACTTTAACTGGACACACGGACGTACGGACGGACGGACATGCCAAAATGCCAACGATATCGCGCTTTCCGCAAGCGGGTGCGACAATGATGATAAACACCCATGTGAAGTATCAAGGTAATGGATGAAGCAGTTGCAGAGATATAGTACACAAACAAGAAACGAGGCAAAGCCACGAAGGCCAGGTTTTTTCCAAGCATGGACACTTGGATAACATAATTATACCCATGTTTTGTAGACTAGATGGCCGTGGCCTGCATGTCGCGTCTTGGGGCGAGGCATGGACACTAACAAAATAGATATAGTATATGGAAAAAATTTAACGAAAAAAATTTAACTGGACACATGGACGTACGGACGGACGGACGTTCTTACAGTACTATACTTATGTGGCTTATCACATGTTAAATATTAGCCACATAAAACGATTTTTAGCCACATAAAAGGATTTTTTAGGTGGCTAATTGTAACCAACCCTATCCTTTACCAAGTCCATAACCCTGTGGGGCTAGCCACATAAGTACCCTAATGTGTGCCCGGACGGACGGACGGACGTATGCGAAAATGCCGACGATATCGCGCTTTCCGCAAGCGGGGGCGACAATGATGATAAACACCCATGTGAAGTATGAAGGTAATGGGTGAAGCAGTTGCAGAGATATAGCACACGAAAAAACTTTAACAAATAAATTCAAAGTAATTTGACCTTGACATTCCGCACAGGGGCCGCACGGTTGGGGGTTAGAATGAAAATATGGACGAAGATAAACACCCATGTGAAGTTTCAAGGTAATGGGCAAAGCAGTTGCAGAGATATAGAATAACGAAAAAGTTTTAACCAAGTCAATTACGTAGAAATAATAGGTGAAGGTAAAAAAATGGTCACATGTTGGATAGTTGTATGTGGTAGGCCCCCCTTGGTTATGAAGCTGTGAAAGTTTGGTGGTCCTAGGTGGTACAGTACCAAAGAAATGGACTTAAACACGAAAACTTAACATTGAAAACGCGAAAACTTAACATTGAAAATGGCTAAGTTGACTGCGCGGAAAAAATGGGTCAAGTTAAAAAAAAAGTAACATGCTGGATAGTGATATGTGGTGGGCACCCCTTGATTATGAAGCTGTGAAAGTTTGGTGGTCCTAGGTGGTACAGTACCAAAGAAATGGACTTAAACACGAAAACTTTACATTGAAAACGCGAAAACTTAACATTGAAAATGGCTAAGTCGACTGCGCGGAAAAAATGGGTCAATTTAAAAAAAAAGTAACATGTTGGATAGTGATACGTGGTGGGCACCCCTTGATTATGAAGCTGTGAAAGTTTGGTGGTCCTAGGTGGTACAGTAACAAAGAAATGGACTCAACCACGAAAACTTAACATTGATTGTGGACGCCGCCCGTCCGCCGCCCGCCCGCCTGCCCGCCCGGCTTTCGCCAATCCAATAGCCTGGATTTTTTTTCAAAAAACCTGGCTAAAAAACTTTAACAAAAAAATTCAAAGTAATTTGACCTTGACATTGGGCACAGGGGCCGCACGGTTGGGGGTTAGAATGAAAATATGGATGATGATAAACACCCATGTGAAGTTTCAAGGTAATGTGCAAAGCAGTTGCAGAGATATAGTAACACAAAAAACTTTTAACCAAAAAGCTTTAACCAGACGTACGTTAAAAAGTTAACGCTGAAAATGGCTAAGTCAATTACGTAGAAATAATAGGTGAAGGTAAAAAAAATGGTCACATGTTGGATAGTTGTATGTGGTAGGCACCCCTTGGTTATGAAGCTGTGAAAGTTTGGTGGTCCTAGGTGGTACAGTACCAAAGAAATGGACTTAAACACGAAAACTTAACATTGTAAACGCGAAAACTTAACATTGAAAATGGCTAAGTCGACTGCGCGGAAAAAATGGGTCAAGTTAAAAAAAAGAGTAACATGTTGGATAGTAATATGTGGTGGGCACCCCTTGATTATGCAGCTGTGAAAGTTTGGTGGTCCTAGGTGGTACAGTAACAACAAAGAAATGGACTCAAACATGAAAACTTAACATTGATTGTGGACGCAGCCCGCCGCCCGCCACCCGCCGCCCGCCCTTCGCCAATCCAATAGCCTGGATTTTTTTTCAAAAAACCTGGCTAAAAATTAATAAATTTATCATTAAATTGAAAATTTCTCCCTAAACGTATACTGTGCTAGATAAGTATACTTTGCAATGTTGGTGAAATCGGCTACTGGGCCCGTATTCATAAAGAATCTAAAATTTATCTTAAACTTAGACTTAAGTCCGTCTTAGTAAGAGAAAAAATTAATATTTATCTTAAATTAGTCTTAAGTATACTGTTAGATAAATCTAAGACGAATCATAGTTAATTTATGAGAATCCAATACGATATTTAGTAACACCGGAAACGCTCTTCTACAATGAAAGCAAGTAAGGCATTGTTTATATTAGCGACAACGTCAAATGGTGTCTTCTATCACGTCCGCGTCCCGCGTTCGCATCGCAAAAACACAAGCGAATGCTTACGACATTGTTGGATATCGATGGTCTAGACCATCGATATGGCGCCGAAAACATATATGAGAGGAAGTTTACTGATGGCGGCGACAAATATATTTGAGATCGAGTGCGGTACGGTGGCGTACAGTTTACGATAAAAACGTTCGGACGGTACGAGAGAGAGTGCAAGTTACCTTCGCAACTATATGTACTCACACATGTACAACTGATGGAAACTTAAACGTGTGAGAATATTCACTACATAGTTTCCAACATCGGCTGGTACGGGAGTAGACTACAAGAGTTACTGTTCAATGGAATTTTTAGAAATGGCCCAGAATTATCAGGGGATCGATCTACAGTCTGCTGTTTCACAGCCACCACCATACAAATACAACACTTATACATGTGTCATCAAATATTATATTTCATGTTGTTGCTTTAGATTCCGCCATCCAACCATATAAATATGTGTATTTCCCCATGTTTTACATGTAATATACTGTAATGGGATGTACCGTATTTATTCTAATAAACACCCCCGGGGCTATGCAATTCTTGGGGAGCAAAATGTGGAAAATAGGATACATATATGTTATTTTCACATACAAAAGCCATTTAAAACATTGTTTTAAATGGCTTTTGTATGTGAAAATAACAAATTTAGAAAGCAAATATGGGAGGGGGGCTTGCTATTAAAGAGGGGTTGCAGAATGATGTATGAGTGTCAGAGAAGGGCCGGGTAAAATATCACTGCATTCCGCAAAGGGAAAGAGAAGTTATAAGGAAATTTACATTTGTTAAGTTTTAGTTTTTTTCTAAGTTTATAAGTCCGTGACATTGAGCCCTGGCATAAATGGGGGTTGTAGGTTTGTTGCAGAATGATGTATGAGTGTCAGAGAAGGGGCGGGTAAAATATGAAAGATTTTCACAAAGGGAAAGAGAAGTTAAAAGGAAATTTACAATTGTTAAGTTTTAGTTTTTTTCTAAGTTTCTAAGTCCGTGACCTTGACCCCTGGCATAAAGGGGGGTCGTAGGTTTGTTGCAGAATGATGTATGAGTGTCAGAGAAGGGGCGGGTAAAATATGAAAGATTTCCGCAAAGGGAAAGAGAAGTTAAAAGGAAATTTACAATTGTTAAGTTTTGTGACGGACGGAAACACGGACGGACGGACGGACAAGCTGACTCCAGTATACACCCCCCCCACAACTGCGTTGCGGGGGGGTATAATAAATACGGTAATAAAGAATATTTGAGTGGAGTTGAGTACAAGAACACTCCTGTAGAAGGGATAAATTGTTTGTTAGATTCACAACGAGTGTTTCAATTGAATGGAATGGCGAACAGCGAAGACCTTGATCAGACAGTGTGGACGCACAAGTTGATCCAGATCTACACTGGCAAAGTTTGCAAGCCCAGTTGTAGGCAGAGAAATACAAGTGACATAGGATCTTAACCCGTTCACCCCGAAGTAACTGGAATGGATTTTGATATGTTAATTTTGCAACCAGTCCAATTGTCACAAAATGATTTTCAGACGAGTCCATTTATGAAAAGGGGGGGGGGGGTGGGGGGGGTGGGGGGGGGGGGGGGGGGGGGGGGGGGGGGGTCGGGGGGTTTGTTCTCAAACATAATGAAATGAAAATTACTTTCAAAAAGTGCAGATCCTGATGAGACGGCTCGTGAAAGAAGATGGTGTATTGGGGTTGACTTGCACAATTTACTCACGTCCATCTGAATCCACAAATGATAATCAGGGACAAAATAAAATCAACCAATGAAACGTTGAGACACACATGTGGCAGTGACTGGAGAAATGGGGATTATGGGTTTTGCGACCAGTGTAGCCCCTGATCAAATGGCGCATGCATGTAGCCGCATAATGATCTATATTGCTTTTTTAGAAGTACGACGTGTGTTTCGTTGATGGAATGGTGAACAAAATCCATAAGCCCCATTTCTCCAGTCACAGACACAAATGATCTAGTACTAAGTCCTGTTAAAATATCACACTCGTGTGGCCTGAAAACGATCTAAAATTACTTGTTAAAAGCATGATGGGCATTTCATTGATAGAAAGGCGAACAGTGTAGATACTAAATGGGGTTTATAACATTTGTGAGCAATGTAGCCCCTGATCGACTAGCGTACTCCTGTGGCCAGAAGTTAGAAGCATGATGGGTGTTCCATTGAGTGAATGGCGAACAGTGCAGACACTTATCAGACTGTGCGGATGCACAGGCTGATCTGGATCTACACGGGTCGCAAAACCCATAAGACCCATTTTTCCAGACACAGCCAAAAATACAGTCAGACACAGGCAGAAATGACAATAAGTTTAATAAAAGATATAAATAGCACACTTAGGTGCTACATTCAGCTTCTGAAAAGGTAGCTACATATAGCTGCACAGCAGGCTGACAAAAGCAATCTTAAGGCCATTTATAGTTCACCCTACTCCCTACACCAATCGCTGGACAGTATCGTGCTCCACTTATTGCACATATTGCGACATTTAACACCAATAAGTTGTATATTACCATATTTAACTAGATTGGTCAGTAAGCGAGGCTTACGGAAAAAAACCCGCGTGGGCCCAGGTACCCCTAAAATATGTAAAATGTCCAAGTGTGTGGTGAACACTATTTCCCCCCCTCCCCCCGTCACAGACACATAAAAACACAGACGGCGGGGGCATAAAAAGCACTTTGGATTGGGGTGACTATTGCAGCAAAATAATAATTGTGATAGTACAGGGAGTATGCTATTGCTATACATTGCAATCCATTGAGGTACGTACCACTATGTTTATGATTTTGTATCGAAAATACTACATTTAGCAGATTGTAAATATTTCTAAATATTTGCAGACAGATATCAAATATATGAAAAAAATTGACATTGACCCAGGATGTACAGAACCACAGGCAATTGCCGCATACAAGCCATATGATTCTGTACCTACGAAGATGTGCATTTGCTATGAACGTTTCATCACCATAAAACGTCATTTACGGAAAGTTTTGTAAGTTTTGTAACAATCATTTCATGAGATACCGCATATTTTCCTTTGGTACAATATCACATGGCTCGTCTCATAAGTGGAATATCGCCGTTGCGTCATGCAGAGCTCCAGATAAGGTGCGTATTTGCTTAAATACCTAATTAAATTTGCCAAAAAAAACAATTGAAATCAGAAGTAGTGAGTATCAAAAAGCAATGAAAAATTTGTGGTATCTTTATCATGCTACAGAAAACAATAAACAGATCACAAATATTGCATATTTTTCTTATTTTTCCATGAAAACACATCTTGGTATTTCATTAGAATTGTCTCCAAGGAGACAATTCTAATGAAATGCCAATACATGTTTTTATTTAGAAGCAAACTATTCAATAATTGCGGTCTGCTGATGTGTAAACAGTAGTGTGATTTTATTTGACCCAATTACAATTTTGAAATACCCAATCGCTTCAGAAATGATGGGAGTGAAAATACTCAATTACTAATTCCTTATCTGGAGCCCTGGCATAATGCCAACTCACCAGGAATGTCTGCTATATTGTCCGAGTCCACGGCCACATTGCCGTGTCTATCCGCACCATCAAGATATTGTAATTGCGGCAGATTGCTCAGAACTTCCTGTTCATAACCTGAAAATGACAGCCGTGAATTGCCCTTCAAATGTCATTGCATTTAGTGACAGACTTTGCATTTATCATGCTATGCTAAACATTTGGGGACGGTTTCACTAAACTTTGTACGAATAAAATGTGTGTAAGTGCAAAATTATTTTATCATGCTATGCTAAACATTTGGGGACGGTTTCACTAAACTTTGTACGAATAAAATGTGTGTAAGTGCAAAATTATGATAGTCGGTCAATTTCACATTAAAAATGTTTTCTTGTAAACAATTATTTGATTTACATTTATTGAGCATTGGCTGCATATGCAGCCTATGCTCAATAAATGTAAATCAATCAATTTAAATTTGCACACGATCCTAAATTTTCACTTAGTCGTACGAAGTTTAGTGAAACAGCCCCCTGGTATGCTTAACCCTTACTACACTGAATTAAATGCTGTCGTCTGCTGGAAATGTATTATTTTCAATATTTCTCGACAAAAACCTGGTTTTGACAGCACATGAGAATCGTCTCCAGTGGACGATTTTCATGTGCTGTCAAAACCAGTTTTTTATTAAGCAAAAATGAAAAACAGCAGACGGCCATTTCCGTCAACAGCGTAGGAAGGGTTAAGTGAGACAGGAGTCTTTGCATTCAGCGTGCTATGTGTCACAATCATTCTGCAGAGACATTTTAATCAGACCAAGTTTAAACAAAGGTTTGATTCCGTACGATTCAAATTTCTCTGCAGAATGTTCAGAATAACTACATAAGTAATGCTGCTAAATTTGGTATTGGCGGACTTGTAGTGTTAATGGCTGGAACATGGTCATCATTAAAAGGAAGAAACCGCAGTTGTACTGATGAAAAAGAAGATTTACCCAAGACCTCATGGGCGCCGCAATTAATCCAGTGTAAACAATAGACAATGCGATCCCATACACTAATAGTGTGTTAGTTATCTAAATTTTATGATTTTACCGTCTATCGCTCCATTTAGATTTGGATGAATGCGGGAGACCTAAATTATCGTCTGCTGTTGTTTTATATTTTGTCTTGTTTGAAAACATGGTTTGATAGCACTTTAGAATCATTTCCATTCTAAAGGCTGGTCAAACCATTCTTTGCTGACAAAACTAGAAAATGTGTTCTCAGATAATAAATGAGGCAAAATTAGTCCAAAAGGGAGATAATCAAAAATCTAAATTACGGTTTAAAAGTTTCATGAGTTACAAGACAAAATTGCCGAATTCCAAGTCGAAAAGAGGGAGATAATCCACGACCCCGGGATCGAATCAAAAATAAAAATAAATTTTGCGCATCTACTCATCATAAAGAAGCTACATACCAAGTTTCAGGTCTGTAGCTATTACGGTTTAAAAGTTTTACGACTTACAAGCTTGGCAACAGACGGACGGGACGGACGGACAAGGGTAACACTAAATGCCCCCTCCACTATCGTGGTGGGGCATAATAAAAATGTAAAATATAAAATAAATGGCAGACGACAAAATATAATTCACCTTTGTTAGTGTTAATACCTGGTTTATGACAGACTGGATTACTAGAGCCGTCCCGACTGAGGGCCAGACGATGTAGGTTGGTCAACTGACATAAACACTGGGCAACGTGGGCCACCGAGGACAGCCGGTTCCCATGTAGCTCCACACACGCCAACCGATACAGGGGACCAGCAAGGCCCCTTAGCCCATTGATATCCTCAATCTGGTTGTAGCTGAGGTTTAACTTCACCAGTGATCTGTGAATGTACCGGTGTGTAGAAAGTGTTATTTAACCTTTAAAAGGCGGGAAATGTTGTCGTCTGCTGATTTTTCATAATTTCTCTTTTGCTTAATATAATAATAAAAACATGATTTGGCAGTTCATGAGAATCGTCTCCATTGGAGACGATTCTCATACACTTCCAAAACAGGTTTTTGTTGAAAAAAAAAGAGAAAATAAACAGCAGATGACAAAGTTTACAGGAGTGCATATGTTTGCGATATAATGTCAGCAGGTTACTACAAAGGCCTTGAAAGGTCTCTTGATGTATGTATTTAACCCATTTCAGTCTAAGGAAACAATAATTTTTGTTGAAAAAATCTTATTATTTTGTTTATTTCTCCATAAAGGTATATGTTGTTACATGTACCACTCATTTGAACCGTCTCGTCGAGATGGTTCAAATGAGTGGTAACAACATATACTTATATACATATGAAATAAAGAGAATAGGATTTTTTCCCCTTTAAGTTTCATACTAGTTACTATAATCGTATCCCGTCTGTAATGGGTTAATGTCTGTATGGGGGCCACATGGGTGAGCCATAGTATGAAAATATGGCTGATAATAAACAATCATATGACATTTGCGCACAATCCTACTTACAATAGAAGTTTCTTACAAGTAACAAATGCCAATTGTTTTTCATGACATTCATCTGTGCAATCTTATTCACTTGCTGAAGCCACATTTCTCCTATCACAGTCATATATACAGAGTAACAAATATAACATGAATTTATCAAAAGCTGGATGCCGATGTGAACTACATGTAGACAAATTGAGCAGGGGCTCACTGATACCTCCGACAGCAGCCTGGACCGACTATCATACATATATCAAATATTACATATATTAAGGTCAAAGTCATTTCGCCTTGACCTTGGGAATGTGCGCCATAAAGATGGAGAAGTTTGCGCAGTATGGTGTTAAGTTTACATGTACAGTCTTCACTCGTTTACTGAAAGTCAACCAAAAATTTGAGCTAACTCAAGTTATTTTATAGGAAAACCTGTACTTGGGACCAAGAATTTGACAGCATTATCAGTAGCTTGACATACGAGAGTTTGTGGTAATGATTGTAGACTGTATGTGTTCAGGACATAGGAAAACAAAGACCATGACCGTGACCTTGGGGCGAAGGTATGATGGAGAATTTTGCACAGAATGACGCGGAATGATATTAGCAAGTCATCAGCCAAACATGAAAGCATTCCATGAAAGGAAACTGAAATTACAAGAAAAAGTTTATGTGTCACAGACGGACGACCAGATGGAAAAGAGAAAACTATATACCTGTTACGGTGGTATAATGATTCAACCAGATGTAACCCAAATGTTCTGTCTGTAACGCAGGGCGACTTAACCCTTTCAACACCACAGACCTCTATAGAGACAATGTTTGCAAACAGTGCAGATCCAGATGAGCCGGCTCGTAACGAGCCGTCTCATCAGGATCTCCACTAATAATTTTAAACGTCGTACAGATTACCCTTTTAGAAGAATGGGATAATTTGAATGAACAAAATTAATGAAATAGCGTGAAACATTGGCATGGAACATCCTATTAAGTTACTTGGTGTTGAAAGGGTTAAGTCGCCCTTCGTTACAGACAGAAAATTTAGGTTAACCCAGACGGTTTATTACCTCAAGGCTGAAAGTCCGTCCACTGATGAGAGTAGGTTACATGAGAGGTTTAACGTCTTCAGCGACACCAGCCAATCAAGCCCTTCAATAACCCGGATCTGGTTCGATGACAAGTCAAGATGCTTCAGAAGCTTGAGGTGTTGTAGGTTCAGTATAGAACTTATGTAATTTCCATGAAGGTTCAACACCACTAAGTTCGTGCGGAGTGGCACATCGTTTAAACTCGATATCCCGGAGTCGATTAAGCACAGCTCATTTGAGTTTAGGTCTATCTGTGGAGTGGCCATGACTTAAAAACACCAACCACATTTATTCCTTGTGTTTTATAACAAAAAAAATATTAAAAACAACATTAAAGGTACAAGCCCACTCAGTAGGCACACAATTTTCTTTATAGGAATTAAATAAGTGTATAATTGTGTCACTATTCCACCAGTTCTAAAAATTACATGTGCCCGCTATACAGATATAATCATTTAGTAATGTTTATTTTACTGATAGTGACGCACGGTGGTATCAGGCTATTTGCATATGCAAATGAGGCATGATATTTTTTAATTATTTATACTAATTAAATGCGTCACCTGAAAAAATAATATTTACGACAGATTATAAAGTATGATCATTGCACATCCAAAAATAAATACAGAGAATAAATAGTAATGTCTGTTAACATTTTAAGGAAACACGGCTATCAAGTGGTAATTTACGTCTTCATATGAAATGTATAATAATGCCAATCATTATGTGGGGTAATGGTGAATGAATGTTTATTTTGACAGAATGATGTTTCTGATATAAACAACATTTTGAGCCTACTGAGTGGGCATGTACCTTTAAGAGTAACCCGACATGATCTGTTATTTCATCACATGTACATGTAGATCTACTAGAACCTCTGTAGCCTATTTCATCAAATTGCAAAGTATACTTTAGTAGCAAAGTATACTTTGAGGGAGAAATTTTCAATTTTATGATAAATTTATTAATTTTTATTATACTTAATTTATTACATTATCACAGCCAAATTGGCTGTGATAATGTAATACATTCAGTATAATAATTCTGCATACTTTTAATCATGAAATATATGCATTTGTTAGTTCTATATGAAATAATGCATTTCAGGAAAAATAAATGATTACTCCCTCAAAGTATACTTTGCTAGTAAAGTATACTTTGCAATGTTGATGAAATAGGCTACTGGTGCGAGACATTTTTTCATCCATGAAGTCATTCTCACACCTCCCTGTAAAAGAGAAAAAATATCTCAAAAAGTACACATTGTTTTAAAGTCACTCTTTTTATTAAATGTTTGACCACATAGTCTTTATCAAAATAGTGTGAAATTGTATTGGCAGTCCTATGTGATGTCCATATTGTAGCAGTAAACTGGATGTTATGAGCTGGACGTCATGACGTTGCGCAGCATATGCCACACATCAAATCGTAGTGTTAATTTCCTTGATCAGTAGCCTATTTCATCAACATTGCAAAGTATACTTTTCTAGCAAAGTATACTTTGAAGAAGTAATCATTTATTTTCCCTGAAATGCATTATTTCATATAGAACTAACGACTGCATATATTTGATGATTAAAAGTATGCAGAATTATTATACTGAATGTATTACATTAGCACAGCTAAAATGGCTGTGATAATGTAATAATTCCAGCACAAAAATATTTACACAATTCCCTAACATTTGATTGGCCCGTAGCAGTCTCTGTCCAAAATTTATATCCCAGTAAACTCCCACGCCGAACTACTTTCCGTAACCGTGAGGCACAGTTAAAATAATTCTTAAGAAAACGGAAAATAAACACATTTTCTTGATGAATTTATTTCAAATGCTGGAATTATAAGGAATTAATGGCCTTTTTGTTGAATTTATCGGGGATATAAACTTGGAAAAGTCGCGGGAATACTGGATCAGAGGGGGTTGGACGGTCGTGGATTTGGCACAGCATGGTAGTAGAGCCTTACAGGAATGCATGTGTGAAATATTAAGCATTTTAGATGAAGGAAATAGAAGCTACATGTATAACAATATTTCTCTGATGTTAAGTTTTGTAAAGAGACTAAGTATTTGACCTTGACCTAGGGATCAGCAGGGGTTGGACGGTCGTGGATTTGGCACAGCATGGTAGTAGAGCCTTACAGGAATGCATGTGTGAAATATTAAGCATTTTAGATGAAGGAAATAGAAGTTATAACAATATTTCTCTGATGTTAAGTTTGGTAATGAGACTAAGTATTTGTTCTTGACCTAGGATCAGCGGGGGTTGGACGGTCGTGGATTTGGCACAGCATGGTAGTAGAGCCTTACAGGAATGCATGTGTGAAATATTAAGCATTTTAGATGAAGGACATAGAAGTTATAACAATATTTCTCTGATGTTAAGTTTACAGACGCACACACGCACGCACACATGCACGGACGGACAACCTGACTCCAGTATACCCCCCCACAACTCGTTGCGGGTGGGTATAATAATTCTTAAGAAAACGGAAAATAAACATATTTTCTTGATGAATTTATTTCAAATGCTGGAATTATAAGGAATGAATGGCCTTTTTGTGGAATTTATCGGTGTGAATCGGTGTGAATTTATCAGTGGCGATTTTTTTTTTCCCTGGCGCAATCCCTGCAAGAGGCGACTATAATTGGTGGATACATTAAACTGCACAATCAATTAATTTACATGTATTTAGTGAATTAATGGCATTTTCTCGATTGTCCGTCTAATTACACCATCATCCATAATTCTAATAGTTAGTTAGACCTCTGCTGGCATTACCCTATTTTTCTGGGGACCGTTTCACTAAACTTTGTACGACTAAAATGTTCATAAGTGAAAAATGATGAGTGTAAATTGCACATTAACAATGTTTTCTTGTAAACAGTTAGTGGACTTATAGCTCAAGAAATGTAAATTCATCAATTGAAATTTACAGACGATCCTAAATGTGCACTTACGAACATTTTAGTTGTACAAAGTTTAGTGAAATGAGCCCCAGTTGAAAGCTGTTCGCCCCCTGGTGGATAGGTCAGGTGAATAATTACTGTCTGTTCCACGTTTTGCTGCCGACAAACTTTTGGCTATTACACACATTAAATCTCCAAAATATTTAAATGCAAGTACTTTTTCATCAATAACAAAAAAGTCACCCTCCCCCAAAAAAATTATTTCATGAATTTCCATGGGAATTTAACATAGGGGCTAAAATTAGATTTTTTATTATTTTCACTTATTTGTTAGAGCGGGTTCAGGTATTAGCGAACGGGTGGCTATCTCCGAACATGACCTTCAACTATCAATACATCGTTGTTCCATGTACATGCAATCGAAATGACATCACAATTATTACGTCACAACCTTTTGCGACCGCCACGAGGCTAAGCGGCAGCCAGCATTCCTGGTTGTTCGGTTTTTCAGTGTTTTTGTGAAAAGAGAGCCCTAGAGGGATGTATTTTAGCGGTTTGCTAATATTCTTGACACATTTTCAAATAATATACAAAGTTCGTATTTAGCTGTAACGCCTACTCACGCGCTACAGGTAAAGGCAATAGCGTACAGTGTAGCCTCTGAGCAGACTGCACTTCCTACACAGGTTGATCTGGGAATATGCTTGTGACAAATTTCATAAGCTTGAGCTGCCATTTGTCATGCTCGGACACTACGCATACATATTGTATGTATGCAGTAAGGTAGATATATCATTTTCGTCTTTTACATCCACTCATCCGCCCACCATTCATCCTTCCACAACGCCTGCGTTGAAGTTTCAGGTACCTGATATCTCGCCAAATCAGGCCAGCGTCATTTTGCATTGATAAACATGTATACTGAATTTGGTTACGATCCGTCCAGTAGCACTTGAGTTATTGCGTGAATAAGAATACAGTCCGAAAATTAAAAATTAAATGGACGCCAAAGGGAGTAAGTCATCCGAAATTTTTGAAAACCAATAGCCTTTTCTTGATGTTGCAGCGATAAACATGTATACCAAATGTGGTTACGATCAGTGGACAAGGATACAGAGTGCGAAAATTAAAATGGCCGCCAAGGGAAGATAAATAATCAGAAATTTTTCAAAATCAATAGGTTTGTAAGTCTTGCCGTGATAAAAATGTACACCAAATTAGGTTACAATCCAATAATTCCAGCACAAAAATATTTACACAATTCCCTAACATTTGATTGGTCCATAGCAAGTCTCTGTACAGAATTTATATCCCAGTAAACTCCATGCCGAACTACTTTCCGTAACCATCAGGCGCAGTTAAAATAATTCTTAAGAAAACGGAAAATAAACACATTTTCTTGATGAATTTATTTCAAATGCTGGAATTATAAGGAATGAATGGCCTTTTTGTGGAATTTATCGGGGATATAAACTTGAAAAAGTCGCGGGAATACTGAACGAGGCCTTCCGGCCTTCGTCCAGTATTCCCGCGACTTTTCCAAATTCCACAAACTGACGGACGGACGGACGGACGGACGGACAAGCTGACTCCAGTATAACCCCCCCACAACTTCGTTGTGGGGGGGGGGGGGGGGTATAATAAAGTCCTACATTGTCCTTGTTGCTGCAGGGTTTGTGTCCTTGTGCCGTAGGGTTTGTATTTTTAAAAAAGAAAATACATCAATGTGTTCGGAAATAGACACACCTCTGTTCGGAATTAAACACATCACAATTCCTACTCTACAGTGCCATGTTGCATACGTTCTCGTAACGTTACCTATGGGCTTAAATGTTCGGGACCACACTCACATTGTAGCAGAAAGCCATTACTACAACTCGAGATGATGGATCCGTCAACATGTGCGGGTATTGCCGAATTGTAGCAATTTAGGCTTACGTGTTCGGTAATTGCCGACCCCGCTCATTTTCAAGCTAGCCCACCATGTTTCGGAGTCAATTTCCATTTGTTTGTTTTTTTTACTCCTCCCCCAGCTCCTTCTCCTCCTTTTCCTCCCATGTTAAATGCCCATAGGAAAAACATGATTTCGCAATAAAATCAATATTTGATGAAATGTTTTGGGGAGGGTGACTTTATTGTTATTGATGAAAAAGTACTTACACTTACGCGAGGACAAAATGTGACCATATTTTATAATGGCCGGGTCTCAGCTATAAAAGATACAGATACTGTCATTTCAGCTAATTCTTCACATCAGCAAATGCGCAATTCATGTCAAATTTAGCCTTGTGTACGTCATAATAAAATATATGGATTTCGGAATAAACAAGCTGATTAATTGCTACACTGCGGCACAATCTTATCACATTCCGATAGTTTGGTAAAAAGTTATTCTGAATATAGTCAAAATGTAAAATCCTCAGACCCTGCTGATGGAATAGCTGTCTTATTTACTAAATTAACTGTTCAACTAACAAGAGATGTAGGAGAACAGCATAGCTCGACTACGAGGGTTGTCGATGTACACATAGCTTGACAAACAAGGTGGCCGCGGCCTGCATAACAAGAGTTGTAGGAGAACAGCATAGCTCGACTACGAGGGTTGTCAATGTACACATAGCTTGACAAACAAGGTGGCTGCAACCTGCATAAAAACTTTAACCAAGGTTGACTAAAAACCTTAACCAAGGGGAAATAACTAAGTAATCCAAGGATAAGTATGGTGTCTGTATGCACAATAGTATTCCATCAACAAGCTTGACTAAAAACCTTAACCAAGTGGAATTAAGTAAGTAATTCAAAGTTAAATGTAGGTCAAGGTCAAATATAGGTCAGGGGTTGTTGATGTACATCACTAGGAGATGAAGTTGTCCAAGTATGGTTGGTGTAGGGCCAGGAGTATTCACAGAAATATCAGGTCTCTGGCAACCAATTGCGGCAAGGTTGTGGCAAGCTTGCGGCAAGGTCGTATTTCGTATGCAAATGAGCGTTCTGGCACATAGTTGCGGCAACCTTGCGGCACACAGTTGTGGCAACCTTGCGGCACACAGTTGCGGCACACTTGTGGCAAGGTTGCCGCAAGGTTGCCGTAAGGTCGTATTTCGTATGCAAATGAGCGTTCTGGCACACAGTTGCGGCAACCTTGCGGCTAAGAAAACTAAGAAAATTTGATTAATTTCCAGCTATTTCAAATTATTTTCTTTATTTTACTGGTTTTAAGCGGTTTATGAATTATTTCTGTAACTTTCATACACACTATAGATTTCTGTTGTGAACCATCATGTCTCACCATTCGCGTTGACAGCATGACTTTGAATAAAAAAACATATCGCCGGTTTAACATTAGCCCAGCACAGCCAGATTACTGTCTTATATTCAGTGTCATTCCTATAAAATTGTTTGATTTTGTCTTCGTCTGGTGCTACACACCAAACAAGGAGTTCGAAGTTATACAAATTTGCACTAAAAACGAACTTTCTAGACCAAAATGTGCGTAGTGACAGTAGTCTTGTTCTGACTTAGGGGAGATAACTCTTGTTTACTGATGGACTTATTATAGTGGAACATTTATTTTTGAAAATAACTTTATAATAAACGGATAAAGAAGTAATAATACTATATAATCTTAATAGTATGTACATTAGTACTCGTTTAAAAGCTGTAGAAATATAATTGTTAACAAATTTAAATGATTTTGTGTTTATTATAATACTCCTTTTTAGGCACCATCTCGTTATTACATTCTAACACATGACTCCATTTTCTTGTGGGTTCGAGCCTCACCGGAGGCGCTGCGTTGTGTCCTTGAGCAAGACACTTTATCCACACTGCTCCAGTTCACCCAGCTGTGAATGGGTACCGATAATTCGTAGTTGCTCTGTAAATACGAATTACCGGCTTCTCTCAAAAAATCTCTACCTCCGTTCTTTCTCCCATTCTTGGGAGACGGCATGCAAGGTCCTCGAGCCAGTGCCGCCGTTAAATATAAGCAAAAAAAAAACAAAAAAAACATGAAAACGCCAATAGCAAAATAATTCAAACAAATTGGTTTCCCAGTGAAGGAAATTTTGTATTTTCATTGTTAAATATACAAGGAAGCTCTCACCGACCCCACACATTTTGCTGTTGAACGTACATGCAACACCATTGGCAATCCATCAGTCATTATTATGTTCTTATGCTTCACATTTTGAACAAGCTAGTATAATACCAATCTAAGGGTCTGGTCATTATTTATGACCCAGGGGGTTGGGGTGGGAATGGGGCTGGATAAATTTTGTTAACTCACCTTAGAAAAATATAAACCCCCACCTTTTCCAACAGATTTTCATTAAATGTTCAAGGTCCCCCCCCCCCCATTGAACAATTAATAATGTTCTAACGAGACGGTTCAAATGAGCGGTAACAACACTCCCCCCCCACCCCCATTGAACAATTAATAATGTTTAAGCCCAAAACGAAACGGTTCAAATGAGTGATATATACGTTTTGTAAGAACTTGTAGCCAAAGCCCATTGTATGTATTAAAGTCTGCATTGTATGTATTACTATGTTTATGTTTATACTTTTTCAGATTAAACAACTTAGCCCTTTCAGACAACCTTGTGCAATCTGCTATTTCAATCTCACACAAAGTTTCTTTTGTGGCAATGCTATGGCACGCTTATGATGTGCTATCTTGCAAAGTAACGGTTGTGGCAACTTTGTGGCAACCTGCTATTTTCAATCTGGCAACAAGTTTCATTTGTGGCAATGTTCTGGCACGCTTATCATGGGTCATCTTGCAAAGTACCAGTTGTGGCAACTTTGTGGCAACCTGCTATTTAAATCTCGCACAAAGGTTTGTTTGTGGCATGGTTCTGGCACGCTTATGATGCACATTTTGTATAAAGTACCCGTTGTGGCAATGTTCTGGCACATAGTACTATTTTGTGGCACACTTGTGGCAATGTGAGACTGGGCAGAAAAAAGGTTTCCGCTAGCGGCACGTATCTGCAACCTTGCGGCACAGTCTTCTGGCACACTGATCAGGTTGCCGCAAGGTTGCGGCAACCTTGCGGCAACCTTGCGGCAAGGTTTTCATTTCTGTAAGGGTACACTTACGCGAGGACAAAATGTGACCATATTTTATAATGGCCGGGTCTCAGCTATAAAAGATACAGATACTGTCATTTCAGCTAATTCTTCACATCAGCAAATGCGCAATTCATGTCAAATTTAGCCTTGTGTACGTCATAATAAAATATATGGATTTCGGAATAAACAAGCTGATTAATTGCTACACTGCGGCACAATCTTATCACATTCCGATAGTTTGGTAAAAAGTTATTCTGAATATAGTCAAAATGTAAAATCCTCAGACCCTGCTGATGGAATAGCTGTCTTATTTACTAAATTAACTGTTCAACTAACAAGAGATGTAGGAGAACAGCATAGCTCGACTACGAGGGTTGTCGATGTACACATAGCTTGACAAACAAGGTGGCCGCGGCCTGCATAACAAGAGTTGTAGGAGAACAGCATAGCTCGACTACGAGGGTTGTCAATGTACACATAGCTTGACAAACAAGGTGGCTGCAACCTGCATAAAAACTTTAACCAAGGTTGACTAAAAACCTTAACCAAGGGGAAATAACTAAGTAATCCAAGGATAAAAGTAGGTCAAGGTCAAATATAGGTCAGGGATTATTGATGTACATCACTAGGAGATGAAGTTGTCCAAGTATGGTTGATGTAGGTGCAGGAGTATTCCATCTACAAGCTTGACTATAAACATTAACCAAGTAATTCAAGGTTAAATGTAGGTGAAGGTAAAATATAGGTCAGGGGTTATTGATGTACATCCCTACGAGAAAAAGTTATCCAAGTATGGTGTCTGTATGCACAATAGTATTCCATCAACAAGCTTGACTAAAAACCTTAACCAAGTGGAATTAAGTAAGTAATTCAAAGTTAAATGTAGGTCAAGGTCAAATATAGGTCAGGGGTTGTTGATGTACATCACTAGGAGATGAAGTTGTCCAAGTATGGTTGGTGTAGGGCCAGGAGTATTCCATCTACAAGCTTGACTAAAAACCTTAACCAAAGAGAATTAACTAAGTAATTCAAGAGGAAATGTGGGTCAAGGTCAAATATAGATCAAGGGTTATTGATGTACATCACTATCAGAAAAGGTTGTCCAAGTATGGTGTCTGAATGCACAATAGTATTCCATGTACAAGCTTGAGTAAAAACCTTAACCAAGGTTGACTAAAAACCTTAACCAAGGAGAATTAACTAAGTAATTCAAGGTTAAATGTAGGTCAAGGTCAAATATAGGTCAGGGGTTGTTGATGTACATCACTAGGAGATGAAGTTGTCCAAGTATGGTTGGTGTAGGGCCAGGAGTATTCCATCTACAAGCTTGACTAACAATAACTTTAACGCATTTCTGTTACAAAACCGGTGAACATTACAAGTAAATAAATGACCTTGACCTTGAGAATTTGGATGTGGGCGTGTGCGTAATGAAGCATCATCCCTAGACAAACATTGATGTGAAATATTATCAATGTCTGGCAAGGGGTTAAAGAGATATTGTGAAGAAAAAAATAACTTTAACGCATTTCTGTTACAAAACCGGTGAACATTACAAGGAAATAAATTACCTTGACCTTCAAAATTTGGATGTGGGGGTGTGCGTAATGAAGCATCATCCTAGACAACATTGATGTGAAATATTTTATTCAATGTCTGGGCAAGGGGTTAAAGAGATATTGTGAAAAAACAATAACTTTTAACGCATTTGCCTTACAAAAAAACCGGACGACGCGGACGACGAGGATGACGACGCGGACGACGGAAAAAGCGCCGACTATAGTCGCGCCTCTGCTAAAGCAGGCGCGACAAAAACCTTAACCAAGGTTGACTAAAAACCTTAACCAAGGGGAATTAACTGAGTAATTCAAGAGGAAATGTAGGTCAAGGTCAAATATAGATCAGGGGTTATTGATGTACATCACTAGGAGATGAAGTTGTCCAAGTATGGTTGATGTAGGTGCAGGAGTATTCCATCTACAAGCTTGACTATAAACATTAACCAAGTAATTCAAGGTTAAATGTAGGTGAAGGTAAAATATAGGTCAGGGGTTATTGATGTACATCCCTACGAGAAAAAGTTATCCAAGTATGGTGTCTGTATGCACAATAGTATTCCATCAACAAGCTTGACTAAAAACCTTAACCAAGTGGAATTAAGTAAGTAATTCAAAGTTAAATGTAGGTCAAGGTCAAATATAGGTCAGGGGTTGTTGATGTACATCACTAGGAGATGAAGTTGTCCAAGTATGGTTGGTGTAGGGCCAGGAGTATTCCATCTACAAGCTTGACTAAAAACCTTAACCAAAGAGAATTAACTAAGTAATTCAAGAGGAAATGTGGGTCAAGGTCAAATATAGATCAAGGGTTATTGATGTACATCACTATCAGAAAAGGTTGTCCAAGTATGGTGTCTGAATGCACAATAGTATTCCATGTACAAGCTTGAGTAAAAACCTTAACCAAGGTTGACTAAAAACCTTAACCAAGGAGAATTAACTAAGTAATTCAAGGTTAAATGTAGGTCAAGGTCAAATATAGGTCAGGGGTTGTTGATGTACATCACTAGGAGATGAAGTTGTCCAAGTATGGTTGGTTGTAGGGCCAGGAGGTTTATTCTACAAGGCTTGACTAACAATAACATTTAAAACGCATTTCTGTTACAAAACCGTGAAAACATTACAAGTAAATGACCTTGACCTTGAGATTTGGATGTGGGCGTGTGCGTAATGAAGCATCATCCCTAGACAAACATTGATGTGAAATATTACA
The DNA here is from genome assembly GCA_029237695.1 of Conchocele bisecta. NCBI lineage: Eukaryota > Metazoa > Mollusca > Bivalvia > Lucinida > Thyasiridae > Conchocele > Conchocele bisecta. Next base: position 41,137,504 of record CM055265.1, on the reverse strand, counting down.
AGTCTGGCAAGGGGTTAAAGAGATATTGTGAAAAAAAAAATTAACTTTAACGCTTTCTGTTACAAAACCGGTGAACATTACAAGGAAATAAATTACCTGACCTTCACAAAATTGGATGTGTGGCGTAATGAAGCATCATCCCTAGACAAACATTGATGTGAAATATTATCAATGTCTGGCAAGGGGTTAAAGAGATATTGTGAAAAAACAATAACTTTTAACGCATTTGCCTTACAAAAAAAACGGACGACGCGGACGACGAGGATGACGACGCGGACGACGGAAAAAGCGCCGACTATAGTCGCGCCTCTGCTAAAGCAGGCGCGACAAAAACCTTAACCAAGGGGAATTAACTGAGTAATTCAAGAGGAAATGTAGGTCAAGGTCAAATATAGATCAGGGGTTATTGATGTACATCACTAGGAGATGAAGTTGTGCAAGTATGGTGGGTGTAGGGACAGTAGTATTCCATATACAAGCTTGACTAAAAACGTTAACCAAGGGGAATTAACTAAGTAATTCAAGAGGAAATGTAGGTCAAGGTGAAATATAGATCAGGGGTTATTGATGTACATCGCTATGAGAAAAGGTTGTCCAAGTATGGTGTCTCTATGCACAATAGTATTCCATGTACAAGGTTGACTAAAAACCTTAACCAAGGGGAATTAACTAAGTAATTAAAGAGGAAATGTAGGTCAAGGTAAAATATAGATCAGGGTTTATTGATGTACATCACTAGGAGATGAAGTTGTCCAAGTATGGTGGGTGTAGGGCCAGTAGTATTCCATATACAAGGTTGACTAAAAATCTTAACCAAGGCGTGACGGTGACAGTGACGCCGACGCCGGGGTGACAACATAAGCTCTAACTATTCTTCGAATAGTCGAGCTAAAAACCTCAACCAAGGTTGACTAAAAACCTTAACCAAGGGAAATTAAGTAAGTAATTCAAGGTTAAATGTAGGTTTATGTCAGATATAGGTCAGGGGTTATTGATGTGCATCACAAGGAGATGAAGTTTTCCAAGTATGGTTGCTGTAGGCCCAGGAGTATTCCATATACAAGCTTATAACTAAGTAATCCAAGGATAAAAGTAGGTCAAGGTTAAATATAGGTCAGGGATTATTGATGTACATCACTAGGAGATGAAGTTGTCCAAGTATGGTTGCTGTAGGCCCAGGAGTATTTCATATACAAGCTTGACTATAAACATTAACCAAGTTTGAGTACAAACCTTAACCAAGTGGAAATAAGTAAGTAATTAAAGGTTAAATGTAGATCAAGGTCAAATATAGGTCAGGGGTTATTGATGTACATTCCTATGAGAAAGATTTATCCAAATATGGTGTCTGTATGCACAATAGTATTCCATCTACAAGCTTGACTAAAAACCTTAACCAAGGTTGACTAACAAGAATTCCGCCACGGAAGCGGTGTCGCGCCTACCGAGGCATTTGACCGTGAACATTACAAGTAAATAAATTACCTTGACCTTCAGAATTTGGATGTGGGGGTGTGTGTAATGAAGCATCATCCGTAGACAAACATTGATGTGAAATATTATCAATGTCTGGAAAGGGGTTAAAGAGATATTGTGAAAATACAATAACTTTAACGCATTTCTGTTACAAATCCGGTGAACATTACAAGTAAATAAATGACCTTGACCTTCAAAATTTGGATGTGGGGGTGTGCGTAATGAAGCATTATTCCTAGAGAAACATTGATGTGAAATATTATCAAAGTATGGCAAGGGGTTAAAGAGATATTGTGAAAAAACAATAACTTTAACGCATTTCTGTTACAAAACCGGTGAACATTACAAATAAATAAATGACCCTGACCTTGAGAATTTGGATGTGGGGGTGTGCGTAATGAAGCATCATCCCTAGACAAACATTGATGTGAAATATTATCAAAGTCTGGCAAGGGGTTAAAGAGATATTGTGAAAAAACAATAACTAACACATTTCTATTACAAAACCGATGAACATTACAAGAATTCCGCCACGGAAGCGGTGTCGCGCCTGCCGAGGCATTTGACCGTGAACATTACAAGTAAATAAATGACCTTGACCTTCAGAATTTGGATGTGGGGGTGTGCATAATGAAGCACCATTCCTAGACAAACATTGATATGAAATATTATCAATGTCTGGCAAGGGGTTAAAGAGATATTGTGAAAAAACAATAACTTTAACGCATTTCTATTACAAAACCGGTGAACATTACAAGTAAATAAATGACCTTGAGAATTTGGATGTGGGGGTGTGCGTAATGAAGCATCATCCCTAGACAAACATTGATGTGAAATATTATCAAAGTCTGGCAAGGGGTTAAAGAGATATTGTGAAAAAACAATAACTTTAACGTATTTCTGTTACAAAACCGGTGAACATTACAAGTAAATAAATGACCTTGACCTGGAGAATTTGGATGTGGGGGTGTGCGTAATGAAGCATCATCTGGAAACAAACATTGATGTGAAATAGTATCAATGTCTGGCAAGGGGTTAAAGAGATATTGTGAAAAAACAATAACTTTAACGCATTTATGTTACAAAATCGGTGAACATTACAAGGAAATAAATGACCTTGACCTTCAAAATTTGGATGTGGGGGTGTTCGTAATGAAGCATCATCCCTAGACAAACATTGATGTGAAATATTATCAAGGTCTGGCAAGGGGTTAAAGAGATATTGTGAAAAAACAATAACTTTAACGCATTTGCCTTACAAAAAAAACGGACGACGTGGACAACGACGACGACGGAAAAAGCGCCGACTATAGTCGCACCTCTGCTAAAGCAGGCGCGACAAAAAGTAAATAAATGACCTTGACCTTGAGAATTTGAATGTGGGGGTGTGCGTAATGAAGCATCATCCCTAGACAAATATTGATGTGAAATATTATCAAAGTGTGGCAAGGGGTTAAAGAGATATTGTGAAAAAACAATAACTTTAACGCATTTCTGTTACAAAACCGGTGAACATTACAAATAAATAAATGACCTTGACCTTCAGAATTTGGATGTGGGGGTGTGTGTAATGAAGCATCATCCCTAGACGAACATTGATGTGAAATATTATCAAAGTCTGGCAAGGGGTTAAAGAGATATTGTGAAGAAACAATAACTTTAACGCATTTGCCTTACAAAACAAGAATTCCGCCACGGAAGCGGTGTCGTGCCTGCCGAGGCATTTGACCGTGAACATTACAAGTAAATAAATTACCTTGACCTTCAGAATTTGGATGTGGGGGTGTGCATAATGAAGCATCATCCGGGTGTGTGCAATGAAGCATCATTCCTAGACAAACATTGATGTGAAATATTATCAAAGTCTGGCAAGGGGTTAAAGAGATATTGTGAAAAAACAATAACTTTAACGCATTTCTGTTACAAAACCGGTGAACATTACAAGTAAATAAATGACCTTGACTTTCAGACTTTGGATGTGGGGGTGTGCGTAATGAAGCATCATTCCCAGACGAACATTGATGTGAAATATTATCAATGTCTGGCAAGGGGTTAAAGAGATATTGTGAAAAAACAATAACTTTAACGCATTTCTGTTACAAAACCGGTGAACATTACAAGTAAATAAATGACCTTGACCTTCAGAATTTGGATGTGGGGTATGCGTAATGAAGCATCATCCCTAGCCAAACATTGATGTGAAATATTATCAAAGTCTGGCAAGGGGTTAAAGAGATATTGTGAAAAAACAATAACTTTAACGCATTTCTGTTACAAAACCGGTGAACATTACAAGTAAATAAATGACCTTGACCTGGATCATTTGGATGTGGGGGTGTGCGTAATGAAGCATCATCCCTAGACAAACATTGATGTGAAATATTATCAATGTCTGGCAAGGGGTTAAAGAGATATTGTGAAAAAACAATAACTTCAACGCATTTCTGTTACAAAACCGGTGAACATCTTCAAAATTTGGATGTGGGGGTGTGCGTAATGAAGCATCATCCCTAGACAAACATTGATGTGAAATATTATCAATGTCTGGCAAGGGGTTAAAGAGATATTGTGAAAAATCAATAACTTTAACGCATTTGCCTTACAAAAAAACCGGACGACGCGGACAACGACGACGGAAAAAGCGCCGACTATAGTCGCGCCTCTGCTAAAGCAGGCGTGACAAAAACCTTAACCAAGGTTGACTAAAAACCTTAACCAAGGGCAATTAACTAAGTAATTGAAGGTTAAATGTAGGTCAAGGTCAAATTTAGGTCAGGGGTTGTTGATGTACATCACTAGGAGATGAAGTTGTCCAAGTATGGTGGGTGTAGGGCCAGGATTATTCCATCTACAAGCTTGACTAAAAACCGTAACCAAGGGGAATTAACTAAGTAATTCAAGAGGAAATGTAGGTCAAGGTCAAATATAGATCAAGGGTTATTGATGTACATCCCTATGAGAAAAGGTTGTCCAAGTATGGTGTATGTATGCACAATAGTATTCCATGTACAAGCTTGACTAAAAAACGTAACCAAGGTTGACTAAAAACCTTAACCAAGGGGAATTAAGTAAGTAATTCAAGAGGAAATGTAGGTCAAGGTCAAATATAGATCAGGGGTTATTGATGTACATCACTAGGAGATGAAGTTGTCTAAGTATGGAGGGTGTAGGGCCAGTAGTATTGCATATACAAGCTTGACTAAAAACATTAACCAAGGCGTGATGGTGACGCCGACGCCTACGCCGGGGTGACAACATAAGCTCTAACTATTCTTCGAATAGTCGAGCTAAAAAACTAACCTGTCATGATGTCAGAGGTTGAAGTAACGGACCAAGGTCTATAAATACATTAAATGAAGGAAAGAAATAAGTTGAAGAAAACAAAATTACTCCCTGTTAGAACACATTACCAAGGTGCCTATGTTTTGAATGGTCCGTACTCGGACGGCCTCGAGACAATGGACTCTCATGAAACAGTCAACCGATTGACATAATTTCCACCAATTGCAGAAGTTAAGCAAATGCGCTATGTCAACACGTTTTCGAGCTATAGATTATTTTGTTCAACAAAATTCCACATTTATCTTTAGTCGTAAGACTTTGGTAACTTTTTTCGGGCCAATACTACTATCTGACAGCGCAAATATCTGCTTCAAACTACACTTTTACGTCGTCCGGGCCTATTAGGAAACATTTTTCATCGAAACAACATTGTTTCCAATCAAACATTTGATCAAACCTACATCTATACCCGTCCAATGGCAATGCGTCACGACAGACAATTCAATCGCACCAACATTTCTATCATTTCTCGGGAATTGCGCATTAGTCGATGCGCAGAATTAGCCGAAATGACAGTATTGTTATTTTTCATGTATATCTTAACTGTTATAACATGTTATCTAGAAATAAATTGGTGTTACGCTATGTCCAGAAATCTGGTCCATTATGTCAATAAATCTGGTCCGTTCCATCCGAAATCTGTAGCCTATTTCACCAACATTGCAAAGTATACTTTTCTGGCAAAGTATACTTTGAGAGAGGAATTTTCAATTTTAGGATAAATTTATTAATTTTTATTATACTGAATTTATTACATTATCACAGCCATTTTGGCTGTGATAAAGTAATAAATTCAGTATCCTGGACTGCTCATAATTCGAGACTCTAACGATATTAAACAACATGCGTAATAAATAATAAGAGTATAAACCTTTTTTATTAGTTACATGCAAATATAATCCAATTATCTGTATATATATTGCGTTTACTGGCTTCAAAAGCACGGAGAAATGCAATTGTTTACTTTCAAAACACGCTCGTCTACAAATGGCCGCCTCCAGCTTACCGTGAAAGGTCGCGACCTCTGACCCTATGACATCATATGCTCTTCCGGTGCAGGTGCCCGGTTGGAAAACACCACAAATTGTGTCTGCATAACGTACCATTGCGTTCAGGGGTCACGATAAATATTGTTTCGAACTTAAATGATTAGACAAACGATTGCCAACTTGGAAAATATAATTTGCTAGATTAAACAAATTAAACAATATGAAGTTTCAACTTGTTGGTTTTAATACTTTTTTAAAGTGGTATTGTCTATTTTTGGAGTAAGACATTTCAATCCCTTCTGCATGTGGTACTCGTCCACAATGGGAATAACAAAAACAGAGACCAGATTGCATATATCTGCTGATAAATGGAGGTATTGAACTGATGTGGACGAACTTAAAAGTGACAATTTTAAAAAAAATAGGATAAGGTGGCGACTGAATGAAAATCCATATTCCTACATTATTAGTGCCTTTCTACCTAAAAATATTACGTGACCTCCGTTGATAAACATGTAAACAACATACGGGTTCAAGCGAACTCATTTATGTGTAAGTTTTCCTATCGAAATCCGGATTTTAATGGAGGGGGTTAATGGGATTAGTGGAAAACACAACATTTAGGTGTGTTGTGTTGTTTGGCAATGTATTAGTCCTGTTTAAATCGCATTTTTCTAACTTGGCATTTGTGACCTTTCATCTGGCTTCGGTTGAACACACAAGTGTAATGGAAGTGACGTAACCCGTAAATCTCGCGATAGAACGAGAAAATAAAAATGGCCTCAAATCTGTGCGGCTATCGAAGTTAGAGGATCGTATGATATAATAATTCTGCATACTTTTAATCATCAAATATATGCAGTTGTTATAGTTCTATATGACATATTGCATTTCAGGAAAAATAAATGATTACTGCCTCAAAGTATACTTTGCTAGAAAAGTATACTTTGCAAATCCGAGGCTACCCGAACAGAAACCGCGTGAAATTTAGAGGGAACAAATTTGTTGTTAAAATAATATTTACAGGGATCTTTAAACATTGAAATGTTGCAGTTTTGTATATGAATAATTTGTGAACGTCTAGGACTAAGTGGTTCAGCTCAAAATCACTTTAATTTGATATAAATTGACTTTTAAAGTTCAGATATTTGCTAGTCATGCCTGCGCATGCGCGGGGAGGTAAAACCAAGATGGCGGCGCCCAGCTCCGTTTTCGGGAACACGAGGAAAACTAGACAATCCAGCTCACAACCTGGCACATCCCTTACCCACTTTAATGCTATTGACAAATCAACTGATGATGTATGGGTGTACACCCATCAACAAACAATTTGTAAATTGTTTGTTGATGATGATGATAAGTTGTTGGAGTGTGACCGATGCTGTGACAAATTTTGCCTTCCATGTGTACCCAACATTGATGAACAAGATTACATTACACTGTCTAAACCCCAGCTAGGGTGTCACTGGTACTGTATAAATTGTGAAAAGGAAGCACTCACAGCAGTTAAATCTGATAAGGAGATAGAAGAGAAATGTAAGGTGTACATGTCCAAAGTTGAAGATAGACTTGATAAAGTTGAATCATCCATTCTACAGAAAGCTGATAAGATCAAAGTTGATGACTTAGATGCTAAGTTGAAAGAAAATGAAATGAAAATTGCTGGACTTGCCCAGGATAACTCAAAGTTGTCGAGAAAGTTAGATTTATCATTAAATGAATCGACTGAAATCGAAAGGAGGAAAAACAACTTGATGATTAAAGGGGTTTGTGAAAATGATGTTGAGGACAAGTTGAAAGTACATGAGCTGTTTAATTGTCTGAAGCTGGATTTAGCATCAATAAAATCTGTGCAACGAATTGGGAAGAAACCGGAGTTACCACCACCGCCTGTTCCAGGACAAGCTGCTGAAAATGTTGTACCTGCCCCGGGACAAGCTGCTGAGAAATTTGTAATAAATCGATACAGACCCATCCGCGTTGTCATGGAAAGTGAGGAAACTAAATGGAAAGCTGTAAAGTCGGCTCCAAACGTCAAGAAACTGAAGGATGTTCAGTATTTCAAACCTCATGAAGTTTTTATTTCACCGGACTACACTATTCTACAGCGAGAGAGAGAAGTTGAGGCGCGAAAGGAGTTGAAAAAGAAACGCGCGGCTGACCCAAACGGGGGATGGAAGATGGGGAACAACTTCAAGATAGTGAAGAAGATGATGCCTATGGAGCCCGCGGGCTCGGTGAGAGTGGTGTAGTTCCTGAAGTAGCTGGTAATCTCAGGAATTTTAAGTTAATTTGTTTTAATGCTCAAGGTATGAGCTCTAAGTTTACAGAGTTGCGTGACTTAGTTTCGTCCTGGGATTACGACATTATTGCTGTTACAGAGACTTGGTTTAATTCATCTGTTAAAGAATCTGAATATTTTGTTACTGGTTACTCCTGTTTTCGTCAAGATAGACGTTTTGACTTCTATGATGAAGGAACTTATGTTAATGATGCTCGTGGAGGGGTACTCCTGTTTGTTAAGGATGATTTGAATCCTGATATTATTGATACAAACACTAATTCTGAGATGTTGTGGTGCAAACTTTCACCGATCGGGATGGATCCATTTGTTATTTCTGTTGTTTATAGACCAGATAAGGGCGATAAAACAAATTTATGTAATATTTGTGACTCTATTAATGAGATAAATCATAACAATGTAGTGATTGTTGGAGATTTCAATCTTCAGAGATGTCAACTGGCAGACTATAGAAAGCAAAAATGCTCTTGATAATATATTTTTAGAGACATTACAAGACAATATGTTGAACCAGCTTGTTTCAGAACCTACACGTGGTAATAATATTTTGGACCTTGTTTTGGTGGATCACACAGACATTATAGATGAAGTTAGCATTAAGCCCAGATTTTCTAACAGTGATCATGAATCGGTAGAAGTAATTTTCTCAAGCAAATATATACGCGTGGAGAAAGAGCCCAGGAAAGTTTTTCTGTATTCTAAAGGAGACTATGCTAGCATGAATGCTGATCTTGAGGATATTGAGTGGTCTAGTAGACTTGATGGGATGTCAGTCGACGAAGCTTGGAACGACTTTATGACTTTCTATAATGGACTGGTAGAGAAATATGTTCCAGTGAAATTAATAAAACCAGGTGTACCTGTCAAGCCTGCATGGCTGAATTTTAAATCTGTTAAGAAGGGGAAAAAGGAGTGTAGAAAAGCAGATATAAATGCTAAGAAAAGTGGATTATTCTCAGATAAACTTGTTTCCAAATATGTGCATGATGATTATAGAAAAACTTTACTGTGACACTGTCAGCTAAAGGAGATTATGAAAATGACTTAGTTGAGAACATGAAAGATAACCCGAAGCTGTTCTTCAATTATGTAAGAAACTTTAACCGTACATCTTCTACGATAGACGTGTTGGAAAAGGATGGTGTTAAGATATCAAAAGACTCTGAAAAGGCGAACTTATTGAACGACTTCTTCGCGTCAGTTCAGACTGTGGAGGGTGATCTTAGTGGAGACATTCCGATATACGATCCGGCTGTGAACCAGAAAATCAAGTTTAAACATATTACACAATACGAGGTTGTTAAAAACTTACAAAACTTTCGTTTAATAAAGCCTGCGGTCCGGACGGTATTCATGTAAATGTTTTGAAACGTGTACCTGCTGTTGCTGAGCCGTTGTCGATTATTTTCAACAAATCTGTCTACACAAGTACGATACCTAGTGATTGGAGAGACGGTAACATTAATCCACTTCACAAAAAAGGATCCAGGAAATCCTGCAATAACTATAGACCAGTTACATTAACATCTCAAGTGGTTAAACTTCTTGAACGTATTTTGCTGGAACAGATATCTACACATCTAAAATGTAACAATGTTATTTCTTGCAATCAACATGGCTTCCAGTCGGGATGTTCCTGTGTTTACCCAATTATTAGATTCATTGAATGATTGGACTCAGTCATGGGACGAGAGAGTGCAGACAGATGTTATTTATATGGACTTCGCTAAGGCCTTTGATTCCGTGCCCCACAAACGTTTACTATATAAACTGGAACATTACGGTATTAGTGGTCATATCGGCCAATGGGTTGAAGCTTTTCTCACAGATAGAAGACAAAGAGTGATTCTCAGAAACGGTTCTTCAGAATGGTGCAACGTTACAAGCGGCGTCCCACAAGGCTCGATTTTAGGACCTATATTATTCCTTCTGTTTGTAAATGACTTACCAGCTTCGGTTCAGAATGCAGCAAAAATGTTCGCTGATGATACCAAACTCTATAGACAGATTATTGATAAAGACGACTGTGATAGTCTCCAGGAGGATCTCAACTCATTGTCGGCGTGGTCTAGACTATGGTTATTGAAGTTTAATGCCTCTAAGTGTGTTGTTCTGAAACTACGACAGGCTCTGGAATATATATACACATTGAATGGTGTTGAGCTACAATCTGTTCATGATCAGAAAGACCTCGGGGTCTTAATTTCCAATGACTTAAAACCCAGTAAACATATACATGAAATTACTAAGAAGGCTTCCCAAAGGATTGGACTAATTAGACGCTGTTTTACAAACCTAACTCAAAGAAAAGTGACTATACTATACACATCAACTATTCGCCCACTGCTGGAGTACGCTTCAGTAGTGTGGAATCCTAACTACAAAAAAGATATAGACTTACTACAAAAGGTGCAGAATCGCTGTTTATCCTTGTGTACTGATCCTCCAGTGTTAGAAAGTTTAGAATCGCGAAGAAGAAATACGGATCTCTTAGAAACGTACAAGATTCTACACAACAAATACGGTATCAAACCAGACACTCTTTTTCACCGTCCGTTGAAAAGATTAAGAGGTCATCAGTTTAAACTACGCAAGGTTAGCTTCCATTCAGATATTAGGAAAAACTTCTTTTCTAATCGGGTAGTCTCTTCGTGGAATAAACTTCACGAAGACACAGTTTCTGCACCCAGTGGAGATACTTTCAAGAAGAAATTGAGAGTCGCGCCTAACGGACCAAGCGACTAAAGAACCAAGTAACCAAGTAAATGTTGGTTAAATAGGCTACATGTCCGTTACGTCTTGGTCCGTTATGTCCAGGTACCAAGTGAACCTGTGTTTGCAGACTTTTCTACGTATCAATGATGTTTCCCATTATTGACATATCCACTACTAGTATGTTATGTGAAATTGATTTGTATATTCTATCCATAATAACTAATGACAGTAAAAACAAACGGTAAATATGTGTGTTATAGTAATGTGTTATCAAGCAAGTTTATACTTGCCGCGCTAGCGCTGGGCGCAGCCATTAAATACCAGTTTATGGTAGAATCGACGGTAACAATAATATGTCGTAAAATGAGGATAAGCGTATATCGGGTTACTTAAATGATTAAACTTTAATTTTGACATTTACTACGGCCTATGTCGGCCTTAAAATCAAAGTACTGAAAGTACTGACTGGCGGGAGACAAGTAGCCACTTGTTAATTTGCATACTCAGAAATTCCTTGTTAGAAATATATTCGATTTTGATTATTGGATGTACAATCTGCAAATTTGGAGAACTTGATCAGTTACTGGTGTTTGTAAAATACAGCCGGCTCTAAACACAAATATATAGGTTAATGAAGCAAAGGTGCTTTATGTCCGACTAATAAACCGTTTTACGAGGTATATTGCAGACGTATTATGTGAAATCTTTTAAAAATTATGACTGGGCGTAGGCCTACATACGTGTATGCTGCATGAACGGCAAAATGTTTTCATGAATTTTGTTTCGCTCACCCAGAGGGTAATTTTTCGAAAATCGCCCGTAAACCACAATATGAAAAAGAAATGGCCTTCGACGTCGCATTGCGACTGCGTGGTACACGATACGGGGGGCGTCTCAAAAACAGCAATTTGCTCTCTTCAAGAGTAAAGTTGGGCATGCCAACTATTTTACACATAATGTTGAGCATTGCCGTTGCTATTAATAACTTGCTTTCAGTTCACTCGCTGACTTTAAATGTCACCTGACTGTTGTTAATTGCGAACCCAAATTGAGCCTATTGAGACGTCCCCCGATGAACAGAGAATCACTATCCCAATAGCGATACGGGGGGGGCGTCTCAATAACAGCAATTTGTTCTCTTCAAAAGTAAAGTTGGGCATGCCAACTATTTTACACATAATGTTGAGCATTGCCGTTGCTATTAATAACTTGCTTTCAGTTCACTCGCTGACTTTAAATGTCACCTGAATGTTGTTAATTGCGAACGCAAATTGAGCCTATTGAGACGTCCCCCGATGAACAGAGAGCCACTTCCGAAAGTAGACCCGTGCAACCGGCCAGAATCACGATCCCAATAGCGTGGAGACAGTATGTCTCCCGCCAAAAAACAGTAAGCAAAACTGGAACAATTCTGTTAGGCGAACTAGTCGCGTTGACATTTTATGAAAGCCCCATCACAGGCAAAAATCAATCAGCATGTGTACACATCTTCTCCGATAGTCAAACAGCAAGTGGTATGCTCACATTTGGATGGGAACCAAACGTGCATAAATATACATGCAGTGCGCCGAGGCCTCGTCATTAATATCTCGTGGACACCCGGCTATGCATGAATCAAAGGATATTGCGGCCTAATTGGCTAAATATCGAGGGAGCAGTGGGGACACAACCTATATATATCAACGGAGGAGAACATTTAACTACATACACCGAAGTGAGAGTAGCTGCAAGAAAGTCACGCATGATTAAATTGCAGAGTCAATGGAACATATATGAAAGGGGCGGGCGACACACGTTCAGATCAACAGTTGATTACAAGATGAAACACAAATTGACATCACGGGAAACGGGCAAGGCGATATCTCAACTCCGGACATGATACGCAGTATTACAAGAATATAGACCAAAATGTGGCATAATTGAATCACATGCATGTATTATATGTATGTCTTCTTATTATATTCTTACGGTATTGTTACTATAATTGTGTAGCCGGGTGCTATTTTTCCCATGTGGATTATATTCCCCATTGCGTATTCTACATCCACAGATATTCCCAAATTGCTTTGCATTGATGCGGTCACCCTAAACACCCCAAAGGCTGGAAAAGGCTACATAAGCTGTTCGAAGTTGCTTGTACGTCCGTTAGCGGATATTTATACCATACATTGTCATTGAATTGACTGAATTAGTATGTGTTATGATCATTTTAATAATTTTAATCATTTGAATGAAATAATCTACCACAAATATACGTGTTTTGGTAAATTATCTAAACGCGCACCTGCGCCGATCAGGCCACGCGGAATTGGACAAAGAGTGATTAACACCTATTAACATATCGTTTAGCAGGTGCAGCTAAACACCGATTATACGTGTTACATTATTATTAAAGGTACATGCACACGCAGTAGGCACACAATGTTCTTTATAGGAATTAAATAACTGTATAATTATGTCACTATTCCACCAGTTTTAAAAATTACGAGTGCCCGATATACAAATTTAATCATTTATTAATTATCAATTTACTGTTAGCGACGCGCGGCGGTAACAGTCTATTTTGATAATGTGCGGGGACGGCGACTTTCACATCACGGCTTGCGGTGCGCATGCGCAGTATACTACGCGCGGCAGTAGGCTTCCCAATATGTAAACAAGAATATCAACATGTCGAAACGTCCAGGACGGAAATTGTATGAAACGGCGTCGGCCAAAAAAAAAGGCGAAATGTCTGAGGGACAGGCACAGAGAGAGAGAGAGAGAGAGAGAGAGAGAGAGAGATGGTTAATATTGGCAACCAGATCACCAAATGGAAAGAGTTTACGTGGAGATTTAGATTTGGACTCGAACAGAGATTTTTCTTCTCAACTTCCGATACTTCACTGCGCATGTCAAAGATGTGATATGATTGACCGTGTCACGTAACGCGTGTTGGTAAAACTAGCACGAGGTTGGAAAATACCCTTTCTGGTCGCGGCATATAAAATGCGATTTAACACCAATTAACACGCGCCGTAATTAAAAATAACTCGTTAGTGGGTAGACAAATGGCTCATATAAGGCATGACAGAAAATAAAAAGTAGTAGTACAGTGTAACCTGCTGCGTGGGCATGTACCTTTAATATAAGTCAATGATCGATCAACGACATTCATTTAAACATGCTTTATCATAATGTAAAAACACATTACGTGAACAGGACCAATGCCGAATTTTCAGACATCAGCTACCTATCTACCTTGAAAATGGGTATCCACACGGTGATAAAAATATGTTTATGAGCGCTATGTACGGCTCTGCAACGAATATTTCCTCAGATTGCGGAAGCAAAATCTTTTATTTACACGGCCGAATAAACGTGTAATTAGTTGTAAATTACATTTACGCTAGCTGACATGTTCCCGTCAATTAACCCACAGTTTATTTCACGAACATTTTCCTTCCCGTGTCCTGTATTTATTTACTGTATTTACTGCCAATTATTGGCAGTAAACTGTTCCTTTTGAAATTTAAAATTAAACTATCAGGAGGAGATGAACGTAACGTATAACACGGCAAACTGTTACTATATACACTTTCTGAAATCAACGTAAAAACAGTTCACAAAGTAAGCCAGATGGCCGACGGCAGTACCAAGGCTATATTCATAGTAAATAGTCCACAAAGGCTGACAGATGGTACCACAAAGGCTACACTCACATAGAAAATAGTCAACAAAGGCTGACAGATAGTACCACAAAGGCTACATTTACATAGCAAATAGTCGACAAAGGCTGACAGATTGCACCACAAAGACTGCATCGACATAGAAAATAGTAGACAAAGGGTAATAGATGGTACCACAAAGGCTACATTCACATAGAAAATAGCCTGACAGATGGTACCACAGAGGCTACACACACACAGAAAATAGTCGACAAAGGCTGACAGATGGCACCACAAAGGCTGCATCGACATAGAACATAGTCGACAAAGACTAAAAGATGGTACCACAAAGGCTTCATTCACAAAGAAAATAGTCGACAAAGGCTAATAGATGGTACCACCAAGGCTACACTCACATAGAAAATAGTCAACAAAGGCTGACAGATGGTACCCTTTGTCGACTATTTTCTATGTCGATGCAGCCCTTGTGGTGACATCTGTCAGCCTTTGTCGATTATTTTCTATGTGAATGTAGCCTTTGTGGTACCATCTGTCAGCCTTTGTGGACTATGTTCTATGAATATAGCCTTGGTACTGCCGTCGGCCATCTGGCTTACTATGTGAACTGTTTTTACGTTGATTTCAGAAAGTGTAGTAACAGTTTGCCGTGTTATACGTCCCATTCATCTCCTCCTGATAGTTTCATTTTAAATTTCAAAAGGAACAGTTTACTGCCAATAATTGACTTAATTACATTAATTACAAATACAGGACACGGGAAGGAAAATGTTCGTGGAATAAACTGTGCTAGATACTATGGGTTATTTGACGGGAACATGTGAGCTAGCGTAAATGTCATTTACAACTAGTTACACGTTTATTCGCCTGTGTAAATAAAAGATTTTGCTTCCGCAATCTGAGGAAATATTCGTTGCATAGCCGTACATAGCGCTCATAAACATATTTTCAATCACCGTGTGGATACCTATTTTCAGGGTAGATAACTAGCTGATGTCTCAAAAAGCGGCATTCGTCCTATGTTCACGTAATGTGTTGATACATAAAGCATGTTTAAATGAATGTCGTTGATTGATCATTGAATTATATTAATACTAATGCAATAATACAATATGTATAATCGGTGTTTAGCTGCACCTGTTAAACGATATGTTAATAGGTGTTAATCACTCCAATTCCGCGCGGCCCGATCGGCGCAGGTGCGCGTTTAGACAATTTACCAAAACACGTATATTTGTGGTGGATTATTGTATTAAAATTCATAAAATTCATAAAATGATCATAACACATAATAATTCAGTCAATTCAATGAAAATGCATGTCATAAATATCCGCTAACGTACGTACAAGCAACATCGAACAGCTTATGTAGCCTTTGTGGCCTTTTCCAGCCTTTGGGGTGTTTCGGGTGACCCCAAAATAAGCCATATTTGTTATGCCATAGACACTCTTTGCTTGCAGTCAATTGATGCACTAATCTACTTCATAGGCATGTTCATAGACATCAGTTTCAAGCATATGCGTAGGGATTATTTTGTAAATCGCATCATGTTTGTCATGTGAGGCGGTTTGAAAGTAGCAGAGAATAACAAAATGTGTGGTCATTGGTTAGTTTATATAGGAAAACTATTTGGTGGTGGTGGACCTCTAAGTGTGTCAACACATCCACATCCAGTAACAAACCCATGCATGTTTCTACTTTCAACTACATGTTTTAGCATTTCACGACATTCGTACGATGTTAGTGCAATTGGAGAGCAGTTATGACCATTTCATCCAATGTCAACGTGTTGTGTATACCTCATCTATAGTTCTTTTGTAGAAGATTTAATGTTCACAAAATGGTGTCGCGAACTAGAGTAGCTATAATGAAAACACTGGTGCAGAACGACATCGGCCACCCACAGTAGACGGGACATTATTTACAAACTTCGTAACATTGCAAGTTGTCATATTTTTATTTATCTACCGGTATTCAGATTACACGGATTATCAGGAAATATATCGACAGAGGATATAACGCCTCCATTTTACAACGTACTGCTAGGATGGTCATTTGACCAGTCAGTCTACGGTTGCTGGCTGCTCCTACGTTATTCGCTACACGGTGACCAGCGGCCATGGTGAATTCTTCTGTTTTGAAGGTACATGCAATCAAGGGATTGTGGGAGGTTTAAAGTATCATGTAAACTAGTTAGTTCAGCCCACCAGTGAGCAGTTTCGCACACTGACCGTGTGCGTCTTGCCTTCACGTTTGCTTTAACTACAAGTATCACCCTTTAATGTATTATGTTGTCATCTCCTGTGACGTTTGTTTGCTGGGATCAATATGATATTTGGTGGCGTTAATTGATATTTTTGTACATATTTAATGTATGCATATATGATGCTGTGTACTTGTGGGCCAATATTGCAATAATAATTATTTGCGTTTTACTGGTGGATATTAATGGCGATTATTGTTTTTATTATGAATATGTGTAGTTTTTACATACCCCGGGGTTATACATATTGTGCGAACGTTTAATTAAAATGCATCGACGTAAATGAACATATACGTGTAGACCCAGATATGTTGACGGTTCAGGTTCTACAGCTTTTGACAAATCAGATGTGACAATTTTGCGGAATCATTATGAAATGTAGTAATCCGTAGTAACTGTTTTCCCATGTAATCTTTGTTCTTTGATGGCAGCCTGAGTCACGGTTAAAAGTGGCTTTCATCACTGATAACAAAGTATCGTTTTAATCATCACACAAATTAATGACTTTGATACCTCGATCGACCCGAGTGATTAATTTGCTTAATGTAGCGTAAGCCAATCATATATCGTCATTAATAAACAGAATATAATCCAATCAATTTAGTAACTCTTAATTATGAATTAGGTATGTAATGGCCATATTATTCTTTACTTGTATATGCATAAATCTCGTATATACTGCATTGTGTATATTCTCTGATTGTCTTTAAACACATATATATTTTTACATTTCGTACGTGTACCGAATAGTGTTACATTATAAAAAAAAGTGCTAGATTAACGTCAAACATGGTACTGGCCAAGGATCGCTCGGTTTCCGTGCGGAGGACTGCGAAACAGATTGTCTTCTTTGCGAGGTAAGCAGTAACAACTATGCAGTTACATATATATATATATATATATATATATAATATATATATAGATAATATATATATATATATATATATATATATATATATATATACTTATACCTATATATATCATCCATCAATAGACCCTGCAATAATGTATATGTATGAGAAACAGTTGCTTTAAAGCAATTAATAAAACTTACTACAGGGGCATACCAGATGGATAATGTGTTGATTTTCCCATGTTCCACCAATTTCAGATATCATTTATGTGTATAATCCCGCACTGGGTGTCATAAATTGAAATACACAGCCGCAATTCGCATATCGATGTCGCTTGCCGTTATACCGACTCGATACACAATTCATCTTATGCTATGCAATTTTGTACATTCTGACAACTCAGATTGTTCATGCAAAACAAATATCATGTGTTGAGTAAATGATGAAGTTGACAATAAAAATCATGGTACATGCGGAAAAATATAATATAGCTTCGAGCTCGTTTCATTAATGGCGTATTAAAATGTGTTTTTTTATCATTCAGTTGTACTAGCGACTCTGTTGTAAACAGTGTAAGCCCTGATCAGACTGTGCGTATGCGTAGTCTAATCTGGGACTACGAATGTCACATTTGTCCCTTTTCTCAATATAGTCGCAATCGGAGCAGGGTCTTCACTGTTTTACATACAATAAACCAATGGCGCAGTCTGACTAGGGTCGATCTTCACTGTTTCATATACAATAAGCCAATAGTGCAGTCTGATCAGGGTATTCACTGTTTGTCATACAATAAACCAATAGCGCAGTCTGATCGGAGTCTTCGCTGTTTCACACACAATAAGTATATGCCAATCGCACAGTCTGATCTGGGTCTTCACTGTTAGTCATACAATAAGCCAATGACACAGCCTGGTTAGGGTAGCCACTGTTCGTCATACAAAAAGCCAATGACGCAGTCTGATCAGGGTCTTCAATGTTTGTCATACAATAATCCAATAGCTGATCTTAAAAATGTTGCATGCGCCCTTCTGTATATCCTGTATACGTTGAGTCTGCTGAGAAAAATGGCATATTTTGTTCACCATAAATTAATTCACAATTACGCCATTTCATCATTACGCCGATGTGGAATTACGGACCCATTACGCCGGTGTGGAATTAGGCATTACACCGACGCGTAAAGCAATATAAGTGGAAATATCTGGCATATATGAACTATCTATGCATATATTGTGTCATAAATATACTGGATACAATATATACATTAATTTGTTTTTAAATCAACCATTATCCACCA
Source organism: Conchocele bisecta (assembly GCA_029237695.1). Taxonomy (NCBI): domain Eukaryota; kingdom Metazoa; phylum Mollusca; class Bivalvia; order Lucinida; family Thyasiridae; genus Conchocele; species Conchocele bisecta. The sequence continues at coordinate 41,118,600 of CM055265.1, read as the reverse complement.
TGTACGAGGATGCAAGATGAATTATATTTACAATTGCTGCAAATGTCGTAAGATCCATTTTCATGTTTTCTTAGCCAGGGGCACATCTTTAGTCATTACTATGCTGGAAAAACAAAAGTTTCATTTTAATACACCCATATCTATCATTAAACAGTTGTTAATTCACCATTACGCCATTTCTTCATTACACCTGTGTGGAATTACGGACCCATTACGCCGGTGTGGAATTAGCCATTACGCCGTCGCGTAAAGCAATATAAGTTGTCATATCTGGCGTATATGAACTACTTATGCATATAGTGTGTCATTAATATACTGGATGTACAATAATTTGCTTTTAAATCTACCATTATTCACCATTATCCCCATTTTCCCCATTATCCTCACCATTATCCACATTACGCCATTTAGTGAGACCCTGGCAAGACGATACAATCAAGTTCAGGCACAACAAGGAAGCAACTTGCAGTGACTGCGAAGTTTCATTTTAACACAATTATGTAGCTACTCCTTCGGTGACAGGGGCTAGGAAAGGTAACTGTAATCAGCTAAATGTTGGTACATACTACAAATGACGTGGTATTGACGAAGACTACAACATTCGAATAATAAATTGAGTAATTTACTGACGTTTCGGGCCATGAACGTTTCGCCCCGGCAGCACGATTTACCCAAATCTACGCAAATCTTAACAAAATCTACCCAAATCTTACCAAAATCTACCCAAATCTTCATTAAAAATAACATTTATGATTATATTATATACGTTTTCAACAATATATCATTAGTTTATCATACAATAAGCACATTTTGACCGAAAAAGGGACATATTTCCGCGGGAACTCGATTAATATACATGTAGCATTATTATAAAGGGAGACTACCGTGATCGAGACTCATTAATTATGTCTCAGTTGTCTAACTTTAAGTTGCCATTGATCATGAGTTCATATGGCACATATAATAGTCCAACTGTCTAACCGGTCATCATACTGTCTAACCGGTCATCATAGTATTGCAATATTTATTTCGCTGACTAATTATATGCCAACATCTTTTTGAAATAGTTAATGTTTTTATTAGCACAAATGACTTCTGGACATAGTTTAGTTATTGCATTTTAATTTACAGAGATACATTTAAAAACTCACACAGGAAGGCTATATATATAAAAGTATTCTTAATATTCATCTACAATAACAATAATAAACGCACACGGGAAGGCTATATATATATATAAATATTCTTAATATTCATCTACAATAATAAACGATCTTGTATTAAGAACATTGATGAAAATGAACCTTAATATGCATGCAATATATATATTTTTAAATTTGTGTATGGTTTGTATATCCTTTCAAATAGCTTGAATGTTTTCCACACCTCTATGGTATTATATTGTATTGACCAGAACACAGTGTACGTATTTTAGTGGTCTAGCTCGTTATATATAGTCGATTATGTACAAGGCGTATAATAAAATATTGAATGTTTCCCCTCCCACGACCGACCCACCAAAATTCCCCCCGACTCGAAATATTTTTTTCGCAAAACAGAAACAATATTTTTTTTATTTATAATCTACAAAAGGCCGAAATATACTTGGACGAAAGATTGCTGAAAGTCCGATTGCCGAACATCCGAGTCAGTCGAACGCATAATATGAGCGAGTAGGCGCTTGCGAATCGATTCAATAGTTCGGACTTGATTGTATAGGTACAAGTCTGGCCGTGTTTTCAACTGTGTTCCGATACACACAAACCGAAAAGTCACCGACGGAATTTACGGAGTGCAATACAAACAAGTACGGCCTATATGTTTGAAATAACATTATATTCATATAATTTTCTGTCGATTTCTCCTCACACTGTGATACTGAGAATGCATAATACTTATGACGTTTGAATGTTGAAACAATGGGCGCCATTGTTTTATTTGTTTGTGACATTTCTAGTCATTAATAAAACTTCTAGTCTGGTTAGTAGTATTATGCACTTCAATTTCTTGATTTAAATGTTTATAACATGCAAGAAATGGTGTTTCACTCCACATGGATTTAAAAAATTTCCGGGAGAGGAGGGGCTTGCCTGGACCCCCATAGCACATGAATCTTTTAGGATGAAACATCTCCAACCAATCAATCAATTCTTGTACATTTTGGATAGTTTTGTCAAGATTGGGAAATATAGAAACCGTGTTGGAATATGCATACAGAAACAGAAAAAATGAGAGTAATATAATGTGCTCAAACTTTGCTGAGAATGCAGGAAATGGCGTTTCACACCACACCCTAGCACAATCGGGCCCTACGGGCCCTCAACTTGCCAATTCAGAATAAAAAAAATATTTTACCTACCTACCTACCCACCCCTCATTGGTCTGGGTCGCGGGAGGGGAAACAAACATATTTTTAAGGGTGGCCCAATATGGGAAACTGTGTAGATCCTGATTAGATTGTGAATGCATATTTCCCCTACAGGCATAGCCACAACTAGTGGTTATGCACAAAATGGGGAACCGGGTAGACCCTGATCAGACTGTGATTGCAAATTTCCCTAGAGGTATAGCCTCAACAAGTGCTTATGTACAAGATGGCTACACATCCTGGCGGGCGAAAACGGCCAATATGCGGTCGACACCTTCACACTGTCTTCTTGTATGTCAACATTAGAGAGGTTCTACATTTTTTTATTTGTATTTCAATAAAAAATCACCATTCCCATTTAGCATGTTTAGCCATTATAAAGTGGATTATCTTCCTTGGCTTCCTAGTATTAAGTTTATCGCGGTACTCTCCCTTTATTTCATATACAAATATTTCCATTTTGCATCAAAACATTAAAATGGGCCCTGGTCTGAGCAAATTAATGACATACATTATGTAAGTACAGTCCAAACATCGTTAGTATGATGTGTATAGCTTTATTTATTAACACATATAGTAATTATATGAAGATTTGGGTAGATTTGGGTAAATCGTGCCACCCTTTCGCCCAGCCCCAACTGGCCCAAGGACATTTCCGAGGCTTTCGGACAATTCATGACCACATATTTTAATAATAGTAATGTCACTTAACAGCTTAAGTTGTAAATAAATATATCACCAAATCCATTTGTCCCCTCTTCCGTGCAATGATTTATGTAGTAACAATTAACAATTTTCTTGGTTAAATCTGTAACATAAACAACATAAAAAAATCCAATTATGTGCGTGTTTATCGGCTAATTCTCTTTATCTGGCCGCTTTATCTGGTAGCTTCACTATGCATCGACCCTGACTGAACACAAAATTGTCTAATCCTGCATTGAATATCTGGAATAATTCAAATATAAAAAAATGCAAATGACAGGGGCCGACACTTGCAATGTCCTGTGTTCCTAAGGACCCCGGTTTTGTAAGAAGAATCCATGAACTTTCTGGAAGATCCCATTCAACATAATGTAAAAATCGGGATGTCCATGCTGCGGAATCCCTGACCCAAAAAATGATTGTCAAACCCTGAAATGGTAACATTATATGCTATAAAGACTAGTTTAGCAAAGGAATTATGTATATCAAAAATATATATGACTGCAGAACTACAGAATTCTACTCATTTACCAACATTTATTTAATGTAAACTAGAAAAAGTCGATGGCGCGCCATCGCAATATACCCACTTTCCCCAAATGCTAAGTCCGAAAGGGGGAGGTAATCCATGATGGAGGGTCGGATAAAAAATCCGAATTCACTTTACGCATCAGCACATCAAAACGAAGCTACGAGCCAAATATCAGACGCGTAGGTATTAAGGTGAAAAAGTTTTTCGACCTACGAGGAAAAATAGTGAAATTCTAAGTCCGAAAGGGGGAGATAATCCATGATGGAAGGTCCGATCAAAAATCGGAATTCACTTTGCACATCATAACGAAGCTACATATCAAATATCAGAAATGTAGGTATTAAGGTGAGAAAGTTTTTCGACTTACAATGAAAAATAGGGAAATTCTGAGTCCGAAAGGGGAGATAATCCATGATGGAGGGTCGGATCAAAAATCCGAATTCACTTTGCGCATCTGCACATGATAACGAAGCTACATACCAAATATCAGGCGCGTAGGTATGAAGGTGAAAAAGTTTTTCGAGTTACAAGGAAAAATGGGAAATTGTGAGTCCGAAAGGGGGAGATAATCCATGATGGAGGGTCGGATCCAAAATCCGAATTCACTTTGCGCATCTGCACATGATAACGAAGCTACATACCAAATATCAGGAGCGTAGGTATGAAGGTGAAAAAGTTTTTCGAGTTACAAGGAAAAAATGGGAAATTGTGAGTCCGAAAGGGGGAGATAATCCATGATGGAAGGTCGGATCAAAAATCCGAATTCACTTTGCGCATCTGCACATGATAACGAAGCTACATAGCAAATATGAGGCGCGTAGGTATGAAGGTGAAAAAGTTTTTCGAGTTGCAAGGAAAAAATGGGAAATTGTGAGTCCGAAAGGGGGAGATAATCCATGATGGAGGGTCGGATCAAAAATCCAAATTCACTTTGCGCATCTGCACATGATAACGAAGCTACATAGCAAATATGAGGCGAGTAGGTATGAAGGTGAAAAAGTTTTTCGAGTTACGAGGAAAAAATGGGAAATTCTGAGTCCGAAAGGGGGAGATAATCCATGATGGAGGGTCGGATCAAAAATCCAAATTCACTTTGCGCATCTGAACATGATAACGAAGCTACATACCAAATATCAGGCGCGTAGGTATGAGGAAAAAATTTTTCGCGTTTACGAGAAAAAATGGGAAATTCTGAGTCCGAAAGGGGGAGATAATCCATGATGGAGGGTCGATCAAAAATCCAAATTCACTTTGCGCATCTGCACAATGATTAACGAAGCTACATACCAAATATCAGGCGCGTAGGTATGAAGGTGAAAAAGTTTTTCGAGTTACAAGAAACGTGACGGACGGACGGACGGACGGACGGACGTACGGACGGACGGACGGACGGACGGACACCCGTGACGAAAACAATATACCCGTTTTTTTTTACAAAAAAGTGGGTATAACAATGGAGATTTTTTAAAATATTACTCATTGCTAGGTAGCATCAAGCAGGATTGGAAACAGTGGTTAAAATTGGAAGACATTAACAACAACCACACCTTCTCTTTCAAATGATTACATCAACAAAAGAAATAAATAAACTTCTATATCAAAAGCAAATAGAAATCAAAACGCCATTAATTCAATAATTGTGAAACCAATTGAAAATCTGTGACAAGATATCCATATCCGGATCATAACCATGTTCCGTTTGTCAAACGGTATCACATGACATTGCTGACTGATGTCGATGTAATAATGATGAAACATAAACAAGTCCTCATTCTTTTCCAATGAAAACCATTTGCCCATCCTCGAGGATAAAATGTTACCTGATAAGTAGAATACACGTATCATGTTAATGTATTTTGGTGTCAAGTTAATCAGGCTCTGCTTCAAAATTGTAGGATTTCATCAGTATTCCTACACATTTCCTATTCTTGCCTGATACATGTACACTTGATACCAGAAGACACTAGCCTGGTATTCTTTATATTCTAGGGATGGGACGTGGGATATCAAGAGATATCGGTGGGCCGTGGGATATCGAAGGATATGGCATTGGACGTCAATGTTAAACCGATTCACTTTTCTTTATATCCTATTTCAGATATAAGATGTGGGACTGGTTTAACCTAAGACGATGGTCACGTCGGCGGACAGCCCAAGCACGCACCAATGACCTGGCCTCACCTCAACAGAACACTGAACCACCTGGGTGGCGCAACACTACCTTAAACACAAGAGCTTTCTTTGGTCGTGACCTCAGGAACCCAACATCTGTTCAGCCAAAATGTCTGATGCGCCTGCCGTGCTCGGATATTCTGTACGGTGACCGATTGGAGGATTTCTCTCCCGATTGTTGGCTGGAGAACCACCTGCACAGATTCGGTGGCTTGTCCTCGCAAGATGAGTCAAACGATTCACCGATTACCGACGATAACGATGATAGTATTACTGGCTCCAGTGACAATAGCACGTTGGAGTCTATCGAAATGGAAATGTTTGACATTGATAGTGATATAGATAATACTCAGATGGACCAGCATGCACCCAGGCTGGCCTTGGAGGGGCTGTTTATACCGCCAGAACAGCGGGAGACAATTTCTGGTGTGCCGGAGGCATATATACAAATAGTCCAACCTCCGCCCTACTCTCTGTTCCAAGAACAGCCGCCCACATATGAGGAGGCGGTGGGTGGACGAGAAGAGAACTACAGTATCAGCACACAATCTTCCCGCTCATCTGATATGACCTTCTTGTGGTAGCTATAGTCGGTGACATTAACCCCTATGATGCTGAATTAAATGTTGTCGTCTACTGTTTACTTTTTAATTTCCATTTTTCAAAACAAAAAAACAAGTTTTGGCAGCCTCTGGAAATGATTCTAAGTGAAGTGCTGCCAAACCATGTTTCATGGAGATAAAAAAGTGACTCCACAACAGTTGAAATTTTGCATAAATTCGAAATTGCAAAATTACCTACATTTGTTCACTATATTTTCTGAGCAAAGTTCTGCTTTCCTGAGTCTTGTTATTTTGACATTATTATACCCCGGCATACGAAGTATGTCGAGGGGTATTTAGTTTTCGTCATTCTGTCCGTACGTAAGATTTGCATTAATGTATTAGGTGATAGATAGATAGATACACTTGACTTCAATGATAATTGCTTCAAAAGAGTGATGTGATATATGAATATTACATTATGCCAATATTGTTACATGGTTTCCGTTGTTTGCACATATGTGCAAACAAATAGCGCGTGCTGTTTGCTCATGGTTTTAGGCAATGCTCATTCCGGGGCCGCGCGTAATGGAAGTGCCTTCATGACGTCACTACGCGGAAGTGCCTTCATGACGTCACTACTTCAAGACGTTCATGACGTTCATGACGCGGCCCCGGAATATGCATACCGAAAGTTATCTACGTGAATGGGACGATTTTATAAAAGTACTGAAAATACTGAATATAATGCTCAAATTACATCAGTTTTTTGTTGGAAATGTAACAATAACGTTTGATCATGTCCAGCCGTGTGCAAACGTTTGCTGTGGCCCGAGGGAACTGTTTGAACCCGCGGCCTGCGGCCTTGGGGTTCAAACAGTTCCCTCGGGCCACAGCAAACGTTTGCACACGGCTGGACATGATCAAACCTTATATTGTCTTGTTACGGAGCATATGGAGCATTGACTTGCCATCTCCACCATCATTGTATATACAAGCCATCGTACAGTTTCACCACAGTTTGACACATACAGCAAATAATATGACAGTAAACTAAATAAAATTTGGTACAATACACAATAGACAGATATGACAATGACAAGCTTTAAATATTATGCCAGCAAACTATACAAAAGACAATATATCTGAGCATTTCTCCCATCAATTTATGTTAGTGTACAGTGTATAGGTAAAGCTATAGTTACTCGCACAGCAGGTGCTTAGACACCAGGGACAATACACTCAGGTAACTGCTTACATGTCACTGGATTTGATAGCTAATAACAGAGTACAGTAGTGGGTTTTTATAGTATGTGTTGTGTGGTTTGCCAGGTAATTTTTAAGTGATACACTGTGCGATTTTCTGTGTATGAAGGGGGGGGGGGAGAGGGGCGGGTATTCATGAGCATCTGCTCACTTGCTCTAGTTCATATAACCGTGTATGTTCTAATTCCCTTACTGTATATGTGCAACACATTACAACAAATGGGCTATTTAGTTTCTGACCAGTATAGTTCCTGATCAGCTGGCAAACTGATGCAACCTGGAACAAATCTCAGGTTTCTGTTAGTCATTAGAAATGCATTAAACAGGGCTCCAGATAAGCGTAGTGTCTAAAGAGTATTATACCCTCTGATTTTGAGTTCAATGTGTATTAACTCATTGCATTCGGAATACACCTTTACAGGTATGAAATATTTATTATGTCACCGCAACCGGGGGCATATTGTATTTACCCTGTCCGTCAGTAGACACTTTTCCTTGTCCGACGAACTACTTCTACAAATTTTGGCTGATTCTCTTCATACTTGGTATACATCCCAACCTTCAAGTGCAGGAGTGCATAACGTAAAAACTTTCTTTGTCCCGCCAATCCATCTGCAGTTTTTTTCAACTCTGAAATTTTGTTTCCTATATTTCTCAGTTTTTGACCGATTCTCTTCATACTCGGTATACGTCCAAACCATCAAGTGCAGGAGTGCGTAACCTAACAAATATCGCTGTCCCACTGATCCATCCGCAGCAGAAGGTTAAATGCGGGATCGAATCCATTGGCCTGGCCTTAAATGACCTCAGCTGTTGATAGTTCATTAACTACCAATAAACAAACAAACACAAACCCAATATGCCCATTTTGTTATGGTGTGATACATCATCATGTGTTGCCAAACAGAACATGATTCTGCCAACTTGATAAATTGCAGGCAGCGTTTCTTCATTTTTAGCTCGCCTGCACAAAGTGCATAAGAGCTTATGGCATACCTCCGTCGGCGTCGGCGTCCACAAACTTAACGTTGGGTAAATGTCTTATAACTTCTGTTTCCTTCCATGGAACACCTTGATATTTCATACATACATTCCTCAGATGACCCTCTATCATGCAGTAGCAAATCCATGACCCACCACCCAACCCTTACCCCAAGGTCAAGGTCACAAACTTAGCACATTCATAAACTTAACGTTGGGTAAATGTCTTATAACTTCTGTTTCCTTTCATGGAACACCTTGATATTTCATACATGCATTCCTCAGATGACCCTCTATCATGCAGTAGCAAATCCATGACCCACCACCCAACTCTTACCCCAAGGTCAAGGTCACAAACTTAACACATTCATAAACTTAATGTTGGGTAAATGTCTTATAACTTCTGTTTCCTTTCATGGAACACCTTGATATTTCATACATGCATTCCTCAGATGACCCTCTATCATGCTGTAGCAAATCCATGACCCACCAACCAACCTTACCCCAAGGTCAAGGTCACAAACTTAGCATGTTCATAAACTTAACGTTGGGGTAAATGTTGTGTAACTTCTGTTTATTTGCAGGGAACACCTTGATATTTCATACATGCATTCCTCAGATGACCCTCTATCATGCTGTAGCACATCCACGACCCACCACCCAACCCTTACCCCAAGGTCAAGGTCACAAACTTAGCATGTTCATAAACTTAACGTTGGGGTAAATGTTGTGTAACTTCTGTTTATTTGCAGGGAATGCCTTCATATTTCATATATGCATTCATCTGCTGACCCTCTATCATGCTGTATCAAATCCATGATCCACCACCCAACCCTTACCCCAAGGTCAAGGTCACAAACTTAGCATGTTCATAAACTTAACTTTGGGGTAAATGTTGTGACTTCGGTTTATTTACAGGGAATGCCTTCATATTTCATACATGGATTCAGCTGATGATACTGTATCGTGATATTGCAAATCCATGACGCACCACCCATCCCTTACCCCAAGGTCAAGGTCACAAACTTAGCACATTCATAAACTTAACGTTGGGGTAAATGTCTTATAACATCTGTTTTCTTTCATGGAACGCCTTGATATTTCATACATGCATTCCTCAGATGACCCTCTATCATGCTGTAGCAAATCCACGACTCACCACCCAACCCTTACCCCAAGGTCAAGGTCACAAACCTAGCACATTCATAAACTTAACGTTGGGGTAAATGTTGTGTAACTTCTGTTTATTTACAGGGAATACCTTCATATTTCATACATGCATTCATCTGATGAAACTATCGTACTATGGCAAATCCATGACCCACCTCCCACCGCTTTCCCCAAGGTCAAGGTCACAAACTTAGCACATTCATAAACTTAAAAATAACGTTGGGGGTAAATGTCTTATATCATCTGTTTCCTTTCATGGAACGCCTTGATATTTCATACATGCATTCATCTGATGATACTCTATTGTGCTATAGCAAATCCATGACCCACCCCTTACCCCAAGGTCAAGGTCACAAACTGAGCACATTCATAAAATTAACGTTGGGGTAAATCTCTTATAACACCTGTTTCCTTTCATGGAACGCCTTGATATTTCATACATGCATTCCTCAGATGACCCTCTATCATGCTGTAGCAAATCCACAACCCATCACCCAACCCTTGCTCCAAGGTCAAGGTCACAAACTTAGCATGTTCATAAACTTAACGTTGGGGTAAATGTTGTGTAACTTTTTCTTTACAGGGAACGCTTTGATATTTCATACATGCATTCATCTGATGATCCTCTATTGTGCTACAACAAATCCATGACCCCACCAACCCCCACCCCTTTCCCCAAGATCAACATCATAAACTTAAAGTTGGAGTAAATGTCTTTTTATAACTTCTGTTTATTTACAGGTAACACCTTGATATTTCATACGTGCATTCATCTGATGATACTCTATCGTGCTATAGCAAATCCATGACCCACCCCCCCCCCGCCCCCCACCCCTTTCCCCAAGGTCAAGGTCATAAACATAGCACATTCATAAACTTAATGTTGGGGTAAATGTCTTATAACATCTGTTTCCTTTCATGGAACGCCTTGATATTTCATACATGCATTCATCTGATGATATTCTACTGTGCTATAGCAAATTCATGACCCACCACCCACCCCTTACCCCAGGGTCAAGGTCACAAACTTAACACATTCATAAACTTAACTTTGCGGTAAATGTCTTATAACATCTGTTTCCTTTCATGGAACGCCTTGATATTTCATACATGCATTCCTCAGATGACCCTCTATCATGCTGTAGCAAATCCACAACCCACCACCCAACCCTTACCCCAAGGTAAAGGTAAAAAACGTAGTATGTTCATAAACTTAACGTTGGGGTAAATGTTGTGTAACTTCTGTTTCGGTTCAGGGAACACTTTGTTATTTCATACATGCATTCATCTGATGATCCTCTATTGTGCGACAGCAAATCCATGACCCACCCCCCCCCCCCCTGACCCACCCCACCCCTTTCCCCAAGGTTGAGGTCACAAACATAGCACATTCATAAACTTAACGTTGGGGTAAATGTCTTAACATCTGTTTCCTTTCATGGAACGCCTTGATATTTCATACATGCATTCATTTGATGAAACTCTATCGTGCTATAGCAAATCCATGACCCACCGCCCACCCCAAATGTCTTATAACATCTGTTTCCTTTCATGGAACACCTTGATATGTCATACATACATTCCTCAGATGACCCTCTATCATGCTGTAGCAAATTCACAACCCACCATCCAACCCTTACCCCAAGGTCAAGGTCACAAACATAGCATGTTCATAAACTTAACGTTGGGTTAAATTTTGTTTTACTTCTGTTTTCAGGGAGCGCATTGATATTTCATACATGCATTCATCTTAATATGCTATATTATGCTATAGCAAACCCACGACCCACCTTGCACCACTGACCCCAATGTCAAGGTCCACCGCACGCCCCTTAACCCAAGGTCAATTATATATAATATTCATGTTTTTTTATGCAACTGTGCCAAGTTTGAGTGAAGGCTGCCAACAGGCGAGCTTCATTGTCTTCTGACAACTCTTGTTCTGCATGTTCTCTAAATGTATTCATGTATTTGATTTTTCTGTAATAATGTATATGGGCCGCTAGCTGAAAAGGTGGGCATTATGGCATCTCCACCAAGTGTAAATACTTATTATGGGAATGAATGGCCTTTTTGTGGAATTTATTGGGGTATAAACAGTTAAACTTGGAAAAGTCGCGGGAATATTGGACGAAGTCCGGAAGGCCTCGTCCAGTATTCCCGCGACTTGTCCAAGTTTATATCCCCGATAAATTCCACAAAAAGGCCATTCATTCCTTATAATTCCAGCATTTGAAATAAATTCATCAAGAAAATATGTTTATTTTGACAGGACGGCAGCCATGTTTATTTTGACAGACGGCAGTCATTTCTTTACATTGACAGCACTGACAGCGCACCTGTAGAAAGTAGTTCGGCGTGGGAGTTTACTGGGATATAAATTTTGGACAGAGACTTGCTACGGGCCAATCAAATGTTAGGGAATTACACACGCGTTTTCATGAGCTGCATTTCGTGGTCCCGGAGTTCGGCACATACTTATGTTGCTTTTGCGACAAATCGATTTCCGTGTCACTAGACACGGAAATCGATTCTTCGCAAAAAACGACTGAAGTTTGTGCCAAAGTACCAAGAACACCAAATGCAACTGAACAAGACGCTTTTGATGCGCCATATTTCATCAAAATCCGTTACATAATAAGGATAAAGTAAAAAAAAAAGTATGTTTGAATCGGAGGTCTTCTGGAAGTTACAGTACTTGTTGTTGTTGTTTTAACCACGTGATCATACACTATCATAGTTATTTGTGGCTGTGATGGGAGAAATGGGGCTTACCGTATGTGGTTTATGACCATTGTAACTCCGTATGGCCTCAAACATTTTGCCAAACTTTTAGTATATCGGGTGATAATCCCACACCATGGCTATGTGTCTGTGATACATGTGTGTGTATGCATTATTGAGACACGCCATGTGATTTTGTGCCTTTCGGACAACTGTGTAATTTCATGAAATACGTTTACAAACTGTAGAAGACTTTTCATAAATATATTCAGAAGTTGACAAAAATATAATTCCGTAAATGGTGTCAAAAGTTGACAAAATGTTCAGAGTACATGCGGAATTACTCAAATTTTGTCCACTTTTGACTATATTTATGAAAAATCTTGTAAATTTTGTAGACGTATTTAATGAAATTATGCAGATGTCTGAAGGTACAAAATCACATGGTGTGTCTCATATGTGTATGTTTGTTTGTGTGTGTGTATGTCTACAAACACATTTGAGAGCAAGTGATCAAACGACTGTGTTCTGTGCTGTCTGTGTATGTGACTGTGACAGAGAAATTGGCGATGGCATTTGTGGCCAGTCTATGCCCAGATCTGCTATACCTTGATCATGATCATCACTGTGTGATGGCATAATGCATGTTTCACTGACTAACTGACGAATAGTGTAGACCCTGATTCGCAGTCTGATCGGAGTCTACACTGGCCACAAATGTCATTAGCCCTACTGTCTGTTTCACGAAACCTGTCCACATTTTACGGCCATATAAACAATGCTAAAACAATATTTTTTTCGATAATATTAAATTCTATCAAATTTAAGAATGAGTCTTCTTTTTATTTCGTAACATTTGGTCCAATATCAATTTTATTGCGAAAAAACAATTTATAATTTGAGAAATAGTAGACGGATTTTCAAAATTTAACTTTTGTATTCTTAGATCATTTCCAAGCTTTCTAGCCAGGTAAATTTCCATTTTATTTTTATTATTATTTTTTTTTGCTCATCCACCGGCTCCTACGCCTCCTTTTCCTCCATGTTAAATGTTCATAGACAAATAATTTTTTCGGTGTAATAAAATCAGTATTTGACCAAATTTCACGAAATAAAAAGAAGGCTCATTCTTAAATTGTGATAAACTTTAATATGATCGAAAAATCGTTTTTGCATTCTTTATATATTCGTTAAAATTCGGAAGGTTTTGTGAAACGGACAGTAGTTCAGATAATACATGACTTTTGAACATAAACACTGATCAATCAACCAATCTCTGTTCTGTTAAATGTTCAATAAAAAATTACTGATCTTCAGATAATGATCTTCATCAACTGGTTTGCTTACTTTTCATCCATATCTGAAGCCTAGGGCCTGTAATTCTTACAACCCCAAATTTAATTTATCATCGAGTGGTTGGATGGGAGCGATAGGTAAGTTTAATGGTGGGGAACCCGATATCCCTGGTTTACGGTAATATAGGAATGAATGGCCTTTTTGTGGAATTTATCGGGGTATAAACTTGGAAAAGTCGCGGGAATACTGGACGAAGGCCGGAAGGCCTCGTCCAGTATTCCTGCGACTTTTCCAAGTTTATATCCCCGATAAATTCCACAAAAAGGCCATTCATTCCTTATAATTCCAGCATTTGAAATAAATTCATCAAGAAAATGTGTTTATTTCCGTTTTCTTAAGAATTATTATACCCCCCGCAACGAGTTGTGGTGGGGGGTATACTGGAGTCAGGTTGTCCGTCCGTATGTGCGTGCGTCTGTGCGTCTGTGCGTCCGTAAACTTAACATCAGAGAAATATTGTTATAGCTTCTATTTCATTCATCTAAAATGCTTAATATTTCACACATGCATTCCTGTAAGGCTCTACTACCATGCTGTGCCAAATCCACGACCGTCCAACCCCCGCTGATCCCTAGGTCAAGGTAAAATACTTAGTCTCTTTACAAAACTTAACATCAGAGAAATATTATTATAACTTCTATTTCCTTCATCTAAAATGCTTAATATTTCACACATGCATTCCTGTAAGGCTCTACTACCATGCTGTGCCAAATCCACGACCGTCCAACCCCTGCTGATCCCAAGGTCAAGGTCAAATACTTAGTCTCTTTACAAAACTTAACATCAGTTATAACTTCCATTGCCTTCATTGAAAATTCTTAATATTTAACTTGTGCATTCCTCTAAGGTTGTACTATCATGCTGTGACAAATCTACGACCATCCAACCCCCGCTGATCCCTAGGTAAAGGTCACATACTTAGTCTCTTTACAAAACTTAACATTAGAGAAATATGTTATAACTTCTATTTCTTACATCGAAAATTCTTAATATGTCAGGCATGCATTCCTCTAAGGCTCTACTATCTTGCTGTGACATATTCCCGCTGATCTAAACGTCAAGGTCACATACTTAGCCTCTTTACAAACTTAACATCAGAGCAAACTTCACATTTCACACACGCATTGCTCCAATGGACCTCTACCACCCTGTTCACGTTCATGCCGCTCCCGCTAAGCTTAACTGCGCCTGACGGTTATGGAAAGTAGTTTGGCATGTGAGTTTACTGGGATATAAATTTTGGACAGAGACTTGCTACGGACCAATGAAATGTTAGGGAATTGTGTAAATATTTGTGTGCTGGAATTATCATCCGGTACATTTTTGTCTCATGTTATGAGTGAGACATAGCGGTCACAATTCCGGCGTCCTGGTCGTCGTAAATTTTGGACGTATATATTCAAATATCACATCTCTTGATCTGTTAGTCGGAGCATTACCAAACTTCATCAATAGCTTCCTCACATCGATAGCTACCATCCATTGTCAATTTGGTGGCATTGACATTCACCTTGGTGACCTTAACCTTTGTGTCAATAATGGTGAACGTATGTCCAAAAGTTGAATACATGCCAGATCCATAGCAAACTTTATCAATAGCTTCCTCACATTGATGGCTATCCACCCAGTGTCATTCGGGTGAATTTGACCTTAGTGTCAACATGTTTGGATGTACGTCCAACTGGGGCCGGTTCACTAAACTTCGTACGACTAAAATGTTCGTAAGTGCAACATTATGATAGTCTGTGAATTTCACATTGACATTGTTTTCTGGTAAACAATTATTGGGTTTACATTTCTTGAGCATGTGCAGCATATGCTCAATAAATGTATATCCATCAGTTGAAATTTCCAGACGAACCTAAATTTGCACTTACGAGTCGTACGAAGTTTAGTCAAACGGCCCCCAGTTGAGTATCTCCCGATTAATTAGTTGGGTCATTATAAAACTTCATAAATAGCTTCGTCCCATTGATGGTTATCCAACCAGTCATTCGGGTGACCATGACCATGTAACTTGGACATTGGCGTCAACAATTTTGGACGGTGACATTTATCTTCACGTTGGTGACCTTGTTCTTCATGTCAATAATTATGAACGTACATCCAAATGTTGAATATCTCTTGGTCCGTTAGTCGGATCATCTCCAAACTTCAATAGTTTAAGCACATTGATGGCAATGTCCGTCAAAACATTGGACGTACGTCCAAATTTCGCATATCTCGTCATTTGTTAGTCGGATGTTCGCCAAACTTCATCTTCTGGTGACATTGACCTGCTTTCCTTGAACTATCGTACACGTCCATCAACCATCAAAATTTGGACGTACACCCACATTTCGTATAACTCCTGTAGCCTATTTCATCAACATTGCAAAGTATACTTTACTACCAAAGTATACTTTGAGGGAGAAATCATTTATTTTTCCTGAAATGCATTATTTCATATAGAACTAACAAATGCATATATTTCATGATTAAAAGTATGCAGAATTATTATACTGAATTTATTACATTATCACAGCCATTAAATGGCTGTGATAATGTAATAAATTCAGTATAATAAAAATTAATAAATTTTTCAAAAAAATTGAAAATTTCTCCCTCAAAGTATACTTTGCTACTAAAGTATACTTTGCAATGTTGATGAAATGGGCTACTGATACGTCAGTCGGATGTTCGTTATTGTTCATTAGTAGCTTCCTCACATTGATAGCTAACCACACTGGGTCATTCTAGTAACCTTGACCCATTGGTAGTGGGTGAGACAATGACCGGCGATCGCCTTGTCTCGAAATATAGGTCACGTCCGTCAAAATCTCCTGATACTTTAGTCGGATGGTCGCCAAACGTCCTTACATTGATACCTAACCACATCGAGTCATTCGATTGACATTGACCTACTTTTTGTCTTATCCGCGATAGTGGAAAGTGAAACATAGCGGTCACTATACCGTCGTCGTCAACAATTAGGGATTTAAAGTTTGGACGTAAGTCCAAATATCAAATATCTCTTGATCCGTTAGTCGGGTTATTACCAACCATCATTGATAACTTCTTCACATTGATAGCTATCCGTCCGGATGACATTGACCTTCACCTTGGTGACCTTAATCTTTGTCTCAATAAAACATTTCGCATATCTTCTGATGCATTTGTTGGATGTGCGCCAAACTCCATCAATACACTTATTACATTGATACCTAACCACCCTAAGTCATTCGAATGACATTGACCTACTTTTCTCGAAATATTGGTCACGTCCGTCTAAACTTGGACGTACATCCAAACGTTGCATATCTCTTGTTCCGTTAGTCCGATCATCATCAAATTTCATCAATAGCTTCTTCACATTGATGGATATCGACCAGTGTAATTCGGCAGACCGTGACCTCGGTGACCTTTCACCTTGGTATCAACAGTTTTGGACATATGTATGTCCAAATGTTGAATATCTCCTGATCCGTTAGTCATATCATTGCCAGATGTCATAAATAGCTTCCTCACATTGATAGCTATCCGTCAAGTGTCATTCCAGTGACTTGACCGTCACCTTGGTCACTTTTGTGCCAATAATTGTTGATTTTCGTCCAAATGTTGAATATCTCTTGATCTGTTAATCCGTTAATGGTTAACTTCACCAATAGCTTCCTTCCTCACTTTGATGGCTATCCACCCAGTGTCATTTGTGTGACCTTAACCTTGGTGACCGTGACTTTCGTATCAATAAATTTGGACTTTCTCATAGTGTCACCTTGCCTTTGATGACATTGACCTTCGTGGCGATCGCCTCGTTTAGTTGGTGAGACACTCCCCAGCGATCGTCTTGTCTCGAAATATGGGCAATGTCCGTCAAAACTTAATTTAGACGTACGTCCAAATTTCGCGTATCTCCTCAAATGTTAGTTGAATCTTTGTCAAACTTCATCAGTAGCTTGTTTACATTGATACCTACCCATCCTGTGTCATTCAGGTGACATTGACCTACCTTCCTTGAACTATAGGTCACGTCCATCAAAACGTGGACATACGTCCAAATTTTCGCATGTCTTCGGATATGTTAGTCGGTTGTTCGCCACTCTTCATCAGTCGATTCCTTACATTACATTGATACCTAAGAACCATGCGTCATGTGACATTGACCTACTGTTTAGAAATATTGGTCATGTCCGTCAAACTGTGAACATTTCGCATAACTCCTCATGTTAGTTGGGTGGTTGCCATTGATACCGAGCCACCAGACATAATTCAGGTGACATTGAACTACTTTCCTTGAAATGTAGGTCACGTATGTCAAAACCTGGACGTACGTCCAAATTTTGCATATTTCCTGATCAGATTTCGCCAAACTTCATCAGTAGCTTGCTTACATTGATATCTAACCATCCCGGGTCATTCAGGTGACATTGACCTACTTTTCTTGAAATATATGTCACGTATGTCCAAATTTTACATGTCCCTTGATAAGTTAGTCGGATGTTCGATAAATTTCATCAGTAGCTCCTCACATTGATAACTAACCACCCTGGGTCATTCGAGTAACCTTGACCCATTGGTAGTGGGTGAGACACTCCCGGCTATCACCTTGTCTAAAATTCAAGGTGGGGGGGGGGGGGCGAGTGGGGGTGGAGGAGGGATACTCCATGATCCGATGGTCGAATGAAATATCGAAATTCACTTCAACTTCTTCGGAAGACAGGTGTGATATATCAAGATAAGATATGTGAATATTCTCGCGTTATTGTATACTATATGGTGCATTGAGTTGACATCTCCGCCATCTCTGTATGTACAAGCCATTGTACAGTTTTACCACTTCGAGCATTTGACACATATAAAGCAACAAATATGACAGAAAAACTAATATAATTTGGTGCAATACATTATGTAATAGTTATAGTTCTCATATTGAATTTTTAATAAATTAATTTCGAGCGAGAGCTTAGATAAATAGCAAAATAACATTCATTCACCATTACCCTCCGTATTGATTGTCATTATTATACATTTTATATCAGACGTAAATTTCCACACTGATATCAGGGGCGATAACCGTGTTTCCTTAAAATGTTAACGGACATTACTACATGTATTTATTCTCTGTATTTATATATTCAATGATCATACTTTATAATCTGTCGAAAATATTATTTTTTCACGTGACGCATTTAATTAGTATAAATAATTAAAAAATGTCATGCCTCATTTGCATATGAAAATAGCCTGATACCACCGCGAGTCACCATCAGTAAAATAAATATTACTAAATGTATAGCGGACACTCGTAATTTTTACAGACTGGTGGAATAGGGACACAATTATACATTTATTTACATGTAATTCCTATAAAGAATTTTTTTTGTTTTCTTCTTTTTTTTTTTTTGTGCCTACTTAGTGGCCAAGCATGTACCTTTAAGTAACACTAGTTCTATTTGTTAAATGTAAAATGTTTACATATATCATGTATATTTAACTCTTTGCATGCTGGGAAACTTGTGGGCTATAAATAGTTCAAAACTAGCGGACAAAAAATCATCATACATGTATTTTCTTGTATTTCTCCCCGTAAATATCATGAATATGACTTGGAATTTCATTAGAATTGAGTCCTGAGGACTCGATTCTAATGAAATTTCAAGACATATTTACAGAGAGAAATAAAACCTATACTCCTAATTCGTTTGGTGGATATTTTCACCGCTAGCATGCAAAGAGTTAAGTTGACCGTTCATGCAAGTGTCCATGACATTCAAGAACATCACTGTCCTTTATGATACTATGTGTGACTGTGACTGAACAATGGGGCTTATGGATTTTGTTGCCGGTGTAGATCCATATCAGCCTGTGAATCCGCACCGTCTGATCAGGATGTGCTCATTTCGCCATTCCATCAATGAAACACTCGTCATCATTCTAACAAGCGATGCAAATGTTATCAGGCTACATGAGTGTGCTATTTGATCAGGAGCTACACTGGTCACAACTTCCATAAGCCCTATTTATCCAGTCACAGCCACAATTGTTGATGGTATCCATGTTGGAGAGGTTTCACTGTAGTACACATGCTGACGAATATTATAAACCGGTGCTGCAATCTGCGATAGCTCTAAGTAGAGCTGAGTGGCATCTCGTCAGGAAACCGGTGCATTGTGCGACGTGAAACAGTGTGCGCCGGCATGCAGTGCAGACCAGTGTTACTAATAGAAAACTTCGGTACTTTCTAGGAATGTGACGGATATTGGATTATCCGATCGTTTACTGAGCATTGAAACTGCTTGGTTCTGTACGCCTCGTCCTGCGACTGTAGGTGTGGTTCTATTCACACCGGGTACTGCATTGTTGTTGTTTGCAACCGGTATTGCGTTAGCGCGTTCACCTGTTCTGTTGGTATGTATATTCCCTATAGTCATTTGTCGATCATAACCAGTGTAACCTGTGTTCCGAACATAGCTGTGCCCACTTGTTGGAGTGGGGTTTGCTGTGCTATTTGGAACCGGCTGCATTGGAACCATCGCGTTCGTTCGGTCTGTTGGATAATAGTTATCATTGGCTGGCGGAGGTGTTGCTTGTTCTGGGTCTCTTTGATATGCAATATCGTTTGGTTTGATGACGCTTCTTGTTTGGTATTTGACACGCGGCCTTCTGTATTGACCAACTTGTTGGGCATCGATTCCGCGCTCATAACTACCATCGGACTGCGCTGCTCGTCTGTCACGTGCGTTGGTTTGAGATGCAGCTGCATTGATGTCGGTTTGGTATACACTGCTTATCCGTGGTTGATACATAGAGTCGACTGTTCCAGCCACTGTACTGCCACTTATCCCAGCATTAGAAACTGACGTTTTCGGGGAATGGACAGAAAAACTTGTTTCTGCCGTAACTGTGTTGGTTGGGTTATCGTTTTGTTCTGAATATGTGTTGATATCACCGAATTTCTCCAGTTCAGTCTGTTTGAGACATTGCATAAAGAAGTCGTCTATCTTATTACCTTCTAACGCGTTTGACGCGTATACGTCTTGTACAGCTTTTGGTGTGTACTTGTACATACTATCTGCCCGATGTGGAGATTTCGTCTGCTTGTTTTCATTTTTCATCGACTTTACTGAATGGTGCCTTTGTGGATTCCTGGAGTAAATGCCGGGCTCCGCGCGTCGCTTTAACGACACTTCACTGGAGTTCGAGTCATTCCTGCTCAGGAAGGTCTGGGCCATATTTCTATTACCTTCATAATTGATTTTGGAAAAATGACTTGATGCAAAGCTGTAATTCGATACATTAGAATCGTGTCTATATATGCCATGTTCCAACTGGCTTCTATTTATTGAATGTTCCGCGTGTTGACTCCCGTCGATATTTGGGATATATGTGCTTCCAGGTTGCTGTGACGTGTTACCCTGGATGTCCTTTAACTTGGGTATTCGGTGTTCTCTCGCATAGCCAGACGCCCCGCTGTTGACACGCCGCACTCCAACATTGGTCTTCGGCGCTGTCAGAACTAAGCGTCTCTCCGGTGGCGAGTCCACCTGACTGAGTGATCTAGCATCAATATGCTTAGCGTTGTTGCTTGTGTGTCCTGTGTTTGTTGTAGTTGTCCGCGCTATGTTATTGTACTGTGTGTATTGTATGCGGGCTGGTCCGTGTGCGACATTCTGGTTTTTAGTGTGGTGGTATACGTTTGGGTCGTCTGAAATTTCATTTCTTCTGGCGTTAATCTGAATCGAACTAACCCCTAGATGTGCATTAGTTTTGGCATGTGATGTGAAACCTTCGTCAATCCACGGGAACGTCGTTTTACCCGCCTGACTCGTGTCAGTGTGTTCCGTGAATAATTCCCGCACATTAGGTCTTTTATAGGCTGACGGTTTGTCGAGTAACTTTGTAACACTGTTTGTATATTCCGACTGTGCACGCTGTTCTAACCGTTTAATTTTCATTTGCTGTAATCCTTTTGCATGCGGCAGTTGGTACTCGGTTTGCTCGTTGTCCAATAACGTTCGCCTTGCCCATGTTCCGGAACCGGAAGAGGTGTGGTCTCCCTTCTGTTTCTGTTTCCCGCCTTTTCTCCTGTACGATCTTTCCGATTCGTCGTCGTCTGCGTTCTCCCTGACACACAAGCAGCAGAAATACTTCCAGCAGCGCGGCATTGTGAAGCAAGTTCTGAAATGTTGCCTTATTGATGAGAACATGGATGGAAACAGGTGTTATCAATATAATGAGCAAATAGTAACAACGAGACAGAGAAGTCCGTGAAATGAAAGTAATTTCTAACCAGGTACTGAGTACCAGGTACTAACCAGGTACCAATATTTTTGTTTATTCAATTTGTATTATTTTTCGATGAAAGTATATGTTGCTACCACTCATTTGAACCGTCTCGAGTTAAGTAGGAACACATATCTCTGAACAGTTGTATAACCTCTGATCCGCGTTCTGGTGTACATACACGCAGAAGGCAAACATTGCATCAAAGAAAATATGCATTGTGTTCAAGTTGAGCACAGTTCTAAGTTGAGTGCGGAAAACAGTTGTATAACCTTGGACCCTTGTTAGGTACTCCGAAATTAAATCAGGGTGCATATACATGACCGTCTTTCCGTCTGTCTGTCCGAGAGTGCTTTGTGTTAAAGTTTTCTGCTACCTACTATCTCTGTCACTGTAATTATACCCCCGCAACGAGTTGTGGGGGCATACTGGAGTCAGGTTGTCCGTCCGTGCGTCCGTGCGTCCGTAAACTTAACATCAGATAAATATTGTTATAACTTCTATTTCCTTCATCTAAAATGCTTAATATTTCACACATGTTTTCCTATAAGGCTCTACTACCATGCTGTGCCAAATCCACGACCGTCCAACCCCCGCTGATCCCAAGGTCAATGTCAAATACTTAGTCTCTTTACAAAACTTAACATCAGAGAAATATTGTTATAACTTCTATTTCCTTCATCTAAAATGCTTAATAGTTCACACATGCATTCCTGTAAGGCTCTACTAACATGCTGTGCCAAATCCACGACCGTCCAACCCCTGCTGATCCCAAGGTCAAGGTCAAATACTTAGTCTCTTTACAAAACTTAACATCAGAGAAATATTGTTATAACTTCTATTTCCTTCATCTAAAATGCTTAATATTTCACACATGTTTTCCTATAAGGCTCTACTACCATGCTGTGCCAAATCCACGACCGTCCAACCCCCGCTGATCCCAAGGTCAATGTCAAATACTTAGTCTCTTTACAAAACTTAACATCAGAGAAATATTGTTATAACTTCTATTTCCTTCATCTAAAATGCTTAATAGTTCACACATGCATTCCTGTAAGGCTCTACTAACATGCTGTGCCAAATCCACGACCGTCCAACCCCCGCTGATCCCAAGGTCAAGGTCAAATACTTAGTCTCTTTACAAAACTTAACATCAGAGAAATATTGTTATAACTTCTATTTCCTTCATCTAAAATGCTTAATATTTCACACATGCATTCCTATAAGGCTCTACTACCATGCTGTGCCAAATCCACGACCGTTCAACCCCCGCTGATCCCAAGGTCAAGGTCAAATACTTACTCTTTACAAAACTTAACATCAGAGAAATATTGTGATAACTTCTATTTCCTTCATCTAAAATGCTTAATATTTCAATATTTCACACATGCATTCCTGTAAGGCTCTACTACCATGCTGTGCCAAATCCACGACCGTCCAACCCCCGCTGATCCCAAGGTCAAGGTCAAATACTTAGTCTCTTTACAAAACTTAACATCAGAGAAATATTGTTATAACTCCTATTTCCTTCATCTAAAATGCTTAATATTTCACACATGCATTCATGTAAGGCTCTACTATCATGCTGTGCCAAATCCACGAGCGTCCAACCCCCGCTGATCACAAGGTCAAGGTGAAATACTTAGTCTCTTTACAAAACTTAACATCAGAGAAATATTTTGATAACTTATATTTCCTTCATCTAAAATGCTTAATATTTCACACATGCATTCCTGTAAGGCTCTACTACCATGCTGTGCCAAATCCACGACCGTCCAACCCCCGCTGATCTCAAGGTCAAGGTCAAATACTTAGTCTCTTTACAAAACTTAACATCAGAGAAATATTTTATAACTTCTACTTCTTTCATCGAACATTCTTAATATTTCATGCATGCATTCCTCTAAGGCTCTACTATCATGCTGTGACAAATTCCCGCTGATCTCGAGGTCAAGGTCACATACCTAGTCTCTTTACCAAACTTAACATCAGAGCAATCGGTTATAACTTCTGTTTCCTTGCTCGGATCTGCTTCACATTTCACACACGCATTGCTCCAATGGAGATCTACCACCCTCTGACAAATTCATATTCATGCCGCTCCCGCTAAGCCCAGAGTAATATTTTACATGCATATGTTAGTGGTACCTGGGCCCACGCGGGGAGTATTCCGTAAGCCTCGCTTACTGACCAATCTAGTTTGGATTGGCTTGAACTTTCATATACGTAGTTGTCCTCGAAAACAGAGACCAAGACGTCTCAATTTCGGTCACTTTTGCCATGAGTAATAGGAATAGTCTAGCTCTGACAGCGTGTAAAATATGACAGAGTCATGTGAGACATGGGGCTAATGACGGGTGTGACCAGTCTTGCCCCTGACCCGCTAGGAAAGGATATACATGTATACGGGTAGTAACAAACTGTGGGAGTCTTTCAATGACCGAATCGCAAACGGTATATATATAGAGAATACCAGGCTAGTGTCTTTTGATATCAAGTTTATCAGGCAAGGCTAGGAAACGCGTAGGAATTCCTACCGTTTCCGAGCCGAGCCTGATAAACTTGATATCGAAAGACACTAGCCTGGTATTCTGTATATCAGGTAACTTGTTATGCTCGAAAATGACCACATATGACGTCGTTATCTATGGACAGAACGAAAGACACTAGCCTGGTATTCTGTTTATCAGGTAACTTGTTATGCTCGAAAATGACCACATATGACGTCGTTATCTATGGACAGAACTTGTTTACATTGCGTCATTACACTGACGTCATTCGGTAACGTCACGTGACGTCATCCGACCAATGGAACGTCAATATTCACTTCATTGTAACCCTGATATTTGTATCAGGTCAATGCCTGATACAACAATATGTTATCAGTCAGTACATATTCGGCCAATACAGGGCAGGTTACCTGATAAATCGTTTTATACATGGTATAGGTGAAATATTCTATTCAAACTATACTGAACTGAGTTACCCATTTCATGCTGGATACCGATTCAGGTATATACATTTTCCCAACATCTTTTTCTGTTTTATTTATTTCTTTATTTCTCAATGGTGTTACTGCCAGTTGAACCGTCTGGCACCCACACTTTTGGTTAGATATATGAAAACTATGCTTTTTCCTGACAAACACATATGTATGCTCAGCACGTAATAGGCTAATATATTCGGATAGTATGTATAGAGTGATACGCCTGGTCTGTCCCAAAATGTGTATAATAGTATAGTGTAAATTACCTACCATTCAATCATATGTACTCTGTCGCGTAACTGAGATCTGTTAGTGTTACATACAAGGGAATATCTACACTTGGAACTATTCACCACCCTTCTGGTGTGTATTGATCCGTGTTTTTTGTTAATTATTTAAGCATTCGTAAATAAGCTATTGGGTAAATCATAACATTGTGTTAACAACGTGACCTGTAACGTAACCCAGCTTCATTACATATTACCTTGTAATTACATTGTTATTAGCTGTATAGCTAAATGCTATTGTTTATCATGCGTGTTGCGGGTCACAGATGAAAAATATAATGCCGCGACTTGAATTATTCAAGTCCTTAATAACTGGGTAATTTTGAAGCCAGATTTTAACCCTCAAAGCTCACAAATATGCAGTGTAGTCTAGAGGAATAGTTTTACCCTGCCCCAAAATTCTCGGTTAAAGTTTTTTTCTTTGCTAAGTATTGTTGGGGACGGCATGTGGAATGAGATCCCGGGTGATGTGGAGTTGTCACCCTTGGGCGTTTTGGGCGTTTTGGGCGTTTTGAGAAATTCGAGGAATCCTATGCATTTGCAAAATATTTATTTAAATGGCCTTGGTATGATATGCTTTTATCTGCAATGCCAACTACATGTCTTGAAGACTGTAAATAGGTACAGTGAGGACATTTTAAGTCATTTTCAAATTCAAGATGGCCACCAACAACTCACAATTTAAGGAATTAGTAACAGTTCAATTTAATAGAAACGTAATAAAATGATATTATATATAGTATTCCTATAAACTGTACAGAATGTTATTGTTGTCTGTATATTTTAAACATAATTAGACAAACTGAAATTGAAAGATGGCCGCCATTCATATGCACCATCAGGTAAAACTGATAGGCGCTAAGTAAATTGACATGTGAGTATCCTTTTGCACGACTAAAATGTTCGTAAGTGCAACTTTAGGATCGTCTGTAAATTTCAATTGATGGATTTGAATTTATTGAGCATAGGCAGCATATGCTCAATAAATGTATATCCAATAACTGTTGACAAGAAAACGTTGTTAATGTGAAATTTAGAGACTATCATAATTTTGCACTTACGAACATTTTAGTCGTACGAAGTCTAGTGAATCGGGCCCCAGGGACCCATTTCACTAAAGTTAAACTTCGTACAACTAAGAAGTTCGTAAGTGCAAAACTAAAATTGACAGCAACATTGATATTTCTAGCCAAGTTCGAGAACTCTTTAGTCAGTCGAATGGTTCAGACGTGATCACCTCTGTATGTAGGTGGAAAATGGTAGCATTAATGAATCACGTTAAAGGTACATCCCCACTCAGTTGGCACATGTTCTTTGTAGGAATTAAATACGTGTATAAGTGTGTCACTATTCCGCCAGTTCTAAAAATTACGAGTGACCGCTATGCAGACATAATAATTGAGTAATATTTATTTCACTGATAGTGACTCGCGGTCGTATTCAAATGAGGCATGCTATTTTTTAATTATTTGTTTTTCGACAGATTATAAAGCATGATCATTGCACATTAAAAAAATAACTACAGAGAATAACTAGTAATGTCCGTTAACATTTTAAGGAAACACGGTTATCGCCCCTGATATAAGTGTGGACATTTACATCTGATATACAATGTATAATAATGCCAATCAATACGTGGGGTAATAGTGAATGAATGTTTATTTTGCCAGAAAATGCCTCAGATGATGTATCTGATACAGAAAATGCCTTAGATGATGTATCTGATATAAAGAACAGTGGGCATGTACCTTCAATGTGTAAAGTATATTTATAGACATTTTAGTAAAACGGGCCCCATAGGTCCAGGTTTTAGTCACGAATCGGTGCGCATTTTTCTCGCTCTGTGACATTTGGCGCCCAAGGATGGGCGCCAAATGTCACAGCGCGAGAAAAATACGCACCCGTTCACGGGATTCGAACTGAACGGGGGACCTCTGGTTTAATGTACCATCGCTCTATCGACTGAGCTAACCGGACACAGATACACTTCCGCCTGGGCTAATTCTTTATTATAAAATACTTGAATATTGTGCTTGAAGTCAAGCAGTTTGATTGACTGAGCCTGAGCTGTGTTACAGCTAAGACTCAGACAATCATATTGCTTGATTGTGAGTTATGTTGTTACAAATCTATGATTCATAAGACCCCGCTAAATACAAAGCCAAAGCCATATATTTAGTGAGTTCAAAACCTTACCGATCGGGTAAATTTCTTATAATTCCTCATTCATGATTTTAACATAACTGCTTCATATTTGACACGTGTATGCATTCCTCTAATGGCTCTCTATCATGATGTGACAAATTCACGATTCTTGGACTCCCGCTAAACCTGAGGTCACATACTTAGTGCGCTCAAACTCTGGTACATTTCTTATAATTTATGTTTCCTTTAAAGGTACATGCCCATTCAGTATGCACAAAATGTTCTTTATAACACAGACATCTTTTGAAATAAAAATAAACAAGCATTAACCATTACCCCACGTACTAATTGACATTATTACATATTTTATATCAGACGTAAATGTTCACACTGATAACAGGGGCGATAACCGTGTTTCCTTAAATTGTTAACGGACACTACTATTTATTCTCTGTATTTATATTTTGATGTGCAATGATCATACTTTATAATCTGTCGAAAAAATATTTTTTTGAAGTGACGCATTTAATTAGTATAAATAATTAAAAAATCATTATCATGCCTCATTTGCATATAAATATAGCCTGATACCACCGTGCGTTACTATCAGTAAAATAAATATTACTACTGATTAAATCTGTATAGCGGGCACTTGTAATTTTTAGAACCGGTGGAACAGTGACACAATTATACACTTATTTAATTCCTATAAAGAACAGTGTGTGCCTACTGAGTGGATATGTACCTTTAACATTTATAACTGCTTCATATTTCACACACGCGTTCTTCTGATGGTCCTTTATCATGCTGTGACAAATACACGACCTTCCGACCTTTTGTATTTTCAAACGTGCCCTCGTTTTCTTTGGGTGTCACATTATGGAGCCCCGAATTGTTATTTCGTGGGAACGAATTAATTAAAAAAAAGAATTATACGTCCCCTGCAGGGCTCCGTATCATATAGACATAAATCTAATAAAATTATCGGGTGTCATTATTCGTGTGCCGACCGGCCACATTGTTTTATTCAATCATTATTAATAAACCATAGTTTAATCTAATCCGCTATTTTCAAAACTGCTTATTAAAAATATATTTAAAAATATTGCCTATTCGATAATTCCATTATGTGACATTTATTGACAAATAATTCCAGCACAAAAATATTTACGCAATTCCCTAACATTTGATTGGCCCGTAGCAAGTCTCTGTCCAAAGTTTATATCCCAGTAAACTTCCACGCCGAACTACTTTCCGTAACCGTGAGGCGCAGTTAAAATAATTCTTAAGAAAACGGAAAATAAATTTTCTTGATGAATTTATTTCAAATGCTGGAATTATGAGGAATGAATGGCCTTTTTGTGGAATTTATCGGGGATATAAACTTGGAAAAGTCGCGGGAATACATTCATTCCTATATAACAAGAAAGTATTCTGGGACATCCAGGGGTATCTGAAACTGAAACGTTATTTACTTTTCATATTGTGGTCTTATATAGAAGACACTATAGGAATGAATGGCCTTTTTGTGGAATTTATCGGTGTATAAACTTGGAAAAGTCGCGGGAATACTGGACGAAGGCCGGAAGGCCTGTCCAGTATTCCCGCGACTTTTTCAAGTTTATATCCCCGATAAATTCCACAAAAAGGCCATTCATTCCTTATAATTCCAGCATTTGAAATAAGTTAATCAAGAAAATGTGTTTATTTTCCGTTTTCTTAAGAATTATTTTAACTTCGCCTCACGGTTACGGAAAGTAGTTCGGCGTGGGAGTTTACTGGGATATAACTTTTGGACAGAGACTTGGTACGGGCCAATCAAATGTTAAGGAATTGTGTAAATATTTTTGTGCTGGAATTATTACATGAGTGATGATTTAATATGATATTTATTAAACGAGTTTACTGATTTCAACGAGAAACGAGGCTATGCCGAGTTTAACAAATCTCATGATAAATCAACACAAATGCTAGATTATATATATTGCATAAGCACAGCACAGTACAATAAAATGAAGCTACAATTACCACGCGTTTTTTTGTACCGGCCTCATTTGCATATGTATGTATTACACTAGTGTATATGATTGATTACACCGTGTTATTACACTGTGAAAGTATATTTTATGCAATAAATTATTTATTGTATATAACTACAGCATCATCCATTGAAGCTGTAGTGATCACCTAACACGTTTTATGTAACGGTCTCATTCGAAACGTTTTACCTACCCGTTCTAATTATAAATCCCTTTCAATGTCGCATAAAAGTCGAAAGAATTACCGATATGTGACAATAATTAATGTATACAGCCACGAGTATAATTTCAATTAAAAGAAATAGTTATACTGAATAGCATGACACACATTTATTTACACACAAAATGAAGTGGCGTGTATATATGTGGCTGTGACTTGAGAAATAGGGATTACGGGTTTTGCGACCAGTGTAGATCCAGATCAGCCTGTGCATCCGCACAGTCTGATTCTGCACTGTCCGCCAATCGATCAATGAAACATCCGTCACACTTCAACCAAGCAATATAGCTCATTATCCGGCTACAGGAGCTACGTTGATCACAAATCCCATAAGCCACATTTATCCAGTCACAGCCACACATGATATAAATCACTTGTGGAACAATTGCCCACATTGGTCTTAAGCGAATGAACAAAACACAAATATAAATATTTTGTATTGTATTTATTCAGCAACAAATGATCCATTTAGGTGCGTTTAAACACGGTGCTTTGCACGGCAGTCACAGTCTAATCGTACGGAGCCCCGCATGGGACATGGATTTTTGTTTATTAATTCGTTCCCACGAAATAACAATTCGTTCCCTCAATTTAACAATTCGTTCCCTCGAATTAACAATTCGTTTGGAGTGGTCATATGACTGATTTACAGTGGAACATCTCTAAACCGGACACCCAGGGTGTCCGGTTTAGAGAGGTTACACTGTAAATCAGCCATATGACCACTCCAAGACACGGTGTCTTGCTTTACGATCACAAACGTACAGTGGAACATGTCCGGTTTATAAAGGTTCCACTGTATATGCACCACAGTCTGCGCTAATCTTGCCAATATTTGTATATTTCCTATATATATTGAAATATAACTGAGCATTGTGCAATCAAGCAGCTTCACTGGCCCTAACAATGTCACATCTAAAGAATGGACGAAAAATATATGTCTCCATATATTACAACCAGGGATGTGCATTACACAATAGGTTACATCTAAATCGATGTGTATTTTAAAAAAATGGTCATCTCCCAATCATCTCACCACATCATTTTTCCAACGTAGGTCCGTTAGCGAGTTGTGTCACGACAAAATACGGTTGCCGGACGGCGTCGGTTACTGGTGCCGTCTTGTCGGCGTCGGGAATTGTAATCGCCGCACTGGTGCCCAGTGTCTACGCTCTCTACCTCTCCATATATTACAACCAGGGATCTGCATTACACAATAGGTTACATCTAAATCGATGTGCATTTTAATTAACAAGTCATGGATTTTTGTTTATTAATTCGTTCCCACGAAATAACAATTCGTTCCCTCAATTTAACAATTCGTTCCCTCGAATTAACAATTCGTTCCCACGATATAACAATTCGTTCCCTCGAATTAACGTTTCGTTCCCACGAAATGACAATTCGTTCCCTCGAATTAACATTTCGTTCCCACGAATTAACAATTCGTTCCCGTGGGAACGAATTGTGAAATTGAGGGAACGAATTGTTATTTCATGGGAACGAATTAATAAAAAAAAGAATTCTACGTCCCCTACGAAGCTCCGTATAATCGTGTATGCTTTGGATTCTAGATCTCAATAAACCAATGAATACACCCGACTTATTTGTGGCTGTGACTGGAGAAATGGTGCTTATGGGGTTTCTGAGCAGCGTAGATTCAGATCAAATGGCACACCTCTGTAACCTGATAATGATATACGATGAAACCTCCCTAAACCGGACACCCTGGGGGCCCCAGGGTGTCCGGCTTGGAGAGGTTTCACTGTAAATCAGACATTTGATCATTCTGAGCCATAGGTGTGTGCTATGCGAAGACAAACAGACATTGCCACCTGAGATAAATAACCAAGAAACTCAACAACAATAATATCATATGACTGTGTTGTCTTGGTGTCCGGTTTAGAAAGGTTCCATTGCTTGTTAGAATAGACGCATCACGGCTGGTCCATTGGTGGAATGGCGAACAGTGCAGATCCTGATCAGACTGCGGATGCACAGGCTGATCTGGATCCACACTGGTCGCAAAACCCATAAGCCCCATGTAAACAATAAATACGGCTGTTGTAGTCAAGGTCTACCCCGGGCATGGAAGGTGTTCGAGCCAATTTCCACCCTTAAATATAATCTGAAACGACCCACTGTCTACCATTAAATGCACGATTGTGTCTTAGATGATGATTCACATATTTAATATATGTTTGTTTTTTTCACGCTTCAGTCCACCCAGCTGTAAATGGGTACCGGCTAAATACCGGGAATCTCGATTGTATTTGATTGTATGTACATGTACTTAAACTATGATATGATATGAATAAAATATGACCATGCACAACGTTGCAATATGAATTAAAGGTAAACACTACGATACGGGCCGAAGAAAATTACGATGTTTATGTAAGCAATATCCGGTCTCTAACACTGTATGAACTGTATGAAAATCGGTCATGCGATAAGGGAGATAATACCTGGGCCCGATTGCTCAAAGCCTCTGTTAGCTTAACAGACTGTTAAATCCTTAGCAAGTATGTTAAGCTAACAGAAGCTTTGAGCAACCGGGCACATGTCGTTACCACACGTTATGTTATTCCCACAGGTGATGGGAACAACTAATCTGATAGTTTGTTGTTACTTGTAATATACTATATATATACTGTCATGTGATTTTTTTCCCCGTCACCTGTGGTTATTCCGTGACTACTTTGAGAGTCATGGAACTTGCACGATAATGCGCCGTTCGTATTTAGCGATCATTAGACTGGGACACATGGATTTAAAAAGGAGTCTTATTCCTGGACTATCGTTTGACCTCACATTTCATCGGTACATCCATGCATGTCCAAATGTTTATTAGGCTATGTGTATGTTTAATGCCTAAAATTGATTTGATTTTATTTGATACACACTGTACGTGAATAACACGATTGTTCTGCAGTTGTGATCATCCGTATGCTTCTCGGGTGCTACTTTGTTTTCCATATAGCACCCATAAGCAGGATTACTCACTTAATAGATTGATGTTTGTGTGCTTGCTAGAGCCCTTGGTCACTTTCTCTAGTGATCCTTTTTTCTGTTGGCGGCAGTATTCATGGTGATGAATGAACACCGTAGGTCCTGATTAGACTGTGAATATGATCTGTAACTGTCAATGGTGACAAACGTGATACAATGTATCTGTCTTGTAAGTATATTGGTGGCCAATTTGTAACCCGTCCAAGCATGTGCACCATACAATCAACATCTGCAAATACTGTAGATCCAAATGAACCGACTTGTAAGAATCCGTCTAATCAGGAATTGCAGTGTATCTCTGTATTTTTCAGATATTTTTCAAATACCCTCACTAGTATCTGACTAATGTCATAGTCTAGAATGAGTATGGAACTGTCATTATTAGATATTTATGGGGTGAGGGTTATAATTGGGACACATTTCCAATCTATGACGAGGCACATACATATGTTTCCTTTCTTTGCCAACAGGCGAGGTCGTATACGAGGGGGTTATCAAAAAGGTCTGCGACTTCTATAGAGAACGGTGTCAATTTCTATTTCGGCATATTTATAGAAATTGCAATACATGTTACGTATATTGAATACACGCTAATATTATAAGTTATTGTGATTCTACACAGGCTATATGGTGTAATATTGCCCGTCTGAAGGTATGTTCACCCTCGGCTATCGTAGAATCACAATAACGTATTTGTCATACCGCAGATCCTGTATTTGGCCGTATAAACATATCTCTTCTTTTGATCTTTGCTTTTTTTCAGGAAGAAAAATAATCCGAGATTCGATTTTCTACTGTCAGTCTTAATATAAAGGCGTAAATGAACAATTTGGTTTTTTATTAAACGAAAACAAACTAAATATGGAGTAAGAAATCCATCGAAAACGACTTTATGACAGTTTTTTTATATCGTGTAATTTAATTTATATTCCACTGCTCTATCGATCTGCTCTCCCTTTGGCGCCTCTAGAATAATGCGACTGGTTCCCAAACATTCGCTGTCATTGCTACGTCGCGGTTTTGTGCGTGAAACCCATAGTTTGTGACTTAAATATAGCCGTGTCACGAAGGCGAGCGTGTTCAGATTTGAAAAGCAATTTTCGTTATTTTGGCTAATTTTTCGCTCATATTTTGATGAGCGAAGAATATTTATGGAAGATTAAACAATAAAGACTGGTTTTGAATGTACAATTTGTTACTTGTATTGATCAATTCGGGGTTGTATTGTGTTATAGTGAGGAATACAATTCGCAATCGCTAGACGTTTTCAAAATGTGTCTTCATTGGACGCGAGGCGCCGGAGGGGAATCGCAATTTCTCTATGTTCGACGGCCTTGGCAGGTCATATAATATATATGACCAGGCAAGCTAGCCAATCAAAAGCCGAATTTTCCCTCAATTATATAAACAGGGTCAAACATAAAGTAGCCGGGACATAGCTAGACCTGAGAGCATGCCCATATATAGAGAATACCAGGCTAGTGTATTTTGATATCAAGTTTATCAGGCAAGGCTATGAAACGCGTAGGAATTCCGAGGCTTGCCGAGGAATTCCTACCGTTTCCGAGCCGAGCCTGATAAACTTGATATTAAAATACACTAGCTTGGTATTCTATTTATCAGGTAACGTTTTATGCTCGAAAATGACATTAGATGACGTCGTATTCTAACAGCAGATCTAACCTTGTGAAACAAATGGTATTGGATCTGTGTCTACTAGTTGCGAAGTTACGTGTTCGCAACTATGTGTCTACATGCATTATTTACAGTATACACCATCTTAGTATCCATGGTATCTACACAAATACTACAAATGGTTTCCTCAAATGACCCAATACACACATTCTGTTTATAAACACAGACAGCAGTCAGAACACAGGTCACAGCGCGTGTATTATTGATTTAACTGGGGCGGATGTACCTTGCGATACACAATAAATGAGGTCAGTACTCGCGGGAGATCTACATGTACATGAATTATGTGTACAATTATAACGCAAATGAGTTTAAATACGAATGGGCTTGTCAACGTTTGACTGTTTGGAGATAGTTGAAGCAAAATGGCAGAATGAGAAATGAATCATCGGCAGAATGAGAAATGAATCATCGACATTGAATGTGTAGATCGGCGTCCGTGACCCATTTCTCCAGTGCAGTTTCTAACCAATGGTAGTCCTTCTTACATGCGTGTGCAGAATTGAATTTTGTGACACAGAATTGAATTTTGTTACACAAATTTCACAGAATTGAATTTTGTGACACAGAATTGAATTTTGTTACACAAATTTCACATAATTGAATTTTGTGACACAGAATTGAATTTTGTGGCACAAAAGTGAATTTTGTGACACAGAATTGAGTTTTGTGACACAATTTTGTGACACAGAATTGAATTTTGTGACACAGAATTGAGTTTTGTGGCACAAAATGAATTTTGTGACACAGAATTGAATTTTGTAACACAGAATTGAGTTTTGTGGCACAAAATGAATTTTGTGACACAGAATTGAATTTTGTAACACAGAATTGAATTTTGTGGCACAAAAATGAATTTTGTTGACAAAATTGAGCCATGTCCCACTTGGCGCCCCGTACCTGGTGCCAATACTAAAATATTTGTATCTCCTAATTAGGACTTATTATCTCCTAATTAGGACTTACTATCTCTTAATTAGGACTTTTTATCTCCTAATTAGGAGTTAGTATCTCCTAAAATCTATTTTAGCATTGGCACCAGGACGCTTCCATAATTATTGGACTTGCAGTTTCTGTAGAACGAAACAATTTGTGAGTTCTTGATGATTCTTATTTGGACCACGTGCCATTCCAAGCTACACTTATCACAGAAATTTAGTTTTGTGTAGTCATATTTCCTTCTTTCTAATAGTTATACATGTCATTCGTTTGATTGTATGTTTCCGTCTTTTTCTTGCATGATGGCGAGTTGAGCGGAAGGCTTGCGGCGTTGCGCTAACCAGGTTCAACGGCCCCATTCGACTGCTTTGCTCGCTGGCCTTTAAAAGGCGACACCCTTGCTGTAATGTCGTCGTGTACTGTATACATGTACTTCACTGTGATTTAAGTTTCCTGTTGGAACTGTTTATTTTCTCGATAGTTCATTGTGGAAATAGTTTGGGTGGGGCTTTCGATGCATTTGTTTTTATGTATTTCACACTGTTGCTTTCCTTTTGGAACCGCACGCCGATGGTCGTGGTGTGTATATTTGTGTCGCGTTTAAGGCACCTCGACCACCCTTGTGTGCGTGTCATGTATTTAGCATGATGTATTGCGTTAGTTTCTTCCTTACACGTGTTCAATGTTCTCTTTTGGCTATCGTTTAAACTTTTCTCTATTTTGTAAACTGGTAATTACCACTGAAACACTACGTTGTATGTAACCCGAATTCTCTGTCTGTAACGCAGGGCGACTTACGCCCTGCGTTACAGACAGAGAATTCGGGTTATATTGTGTGAAGAATCCAGACTGAACGGGCACTATACTTTTTATAGTAGAGGCCAGAACTTTTTGATCGGACCTCATGTGTACACTCTCATATGAGGCTGTGGCTGAATAAATGGGGCTTATGGGATTTGTTACCAGTGTAGCTCCTGGTCAAATAGCACACTCACATAGCCTGACAACGATATATATTTCTTGTTAGATCATGTCAAGTGTTTCATTAATGGAATGACGAACAGTGCAGATCCTGATCAGGCTGATCTGGATATACACTGATCGCAAACCCCATAAGCCCCTTTTCTCCAGTCACAGCCAAATGTATTCTACAAATGTTCTAAATCCATCTTGAAACGTCTAATTAATAACAGGTTTGCTGAATGGGATCTCACCCAGTCCCGCCCGACGGTGGTTGGGGGTGGGTGGTCGTCGTCGTGACTTTCGTCGCCCATACTATAACACACGGGGTCGTGTACTCGTTTGGTGTTATCTTCGGCTCTCTTCAACACCGCTATGGCACCGACAACGCGGCCACGTCTTGGGTTGCTGCATTGGCTATTGGCTGTCTGTTTCTCGCAGGTTAGTACAGTGAAACCTCTCTAAATCGGATACCCAGTAAATCGCTTTATTGGCAATGTTGTGGGTTCCTTTGTTATTTATCTCCGATGATACTGTATGTTTGTGATCGCAAAGCATGACACCGTGTCTTGGAGTGGTCATATGGCTGATTTACAGTGGAACATCTCTAAACCGGACACCCAGGGTGTCCGGTTCAGAGAGGTTCCACTATATATACACCACCGCCTGCGCTAATCTTGCCAATATTTGTCAATTTCCTTTATATTGAAATATAATTTGAATATTGTGCAATCAAGCAGCTTCACTGGCCCTAGCAATGTCACATCTAAAGAATGGACGAAAAATATATGTCTCCATATATTACAACCAGGGATGTGCATTACACAATAGGTTACATCTAAATCGATGTGTATTTTAAAAAAATGGTCATCTCCCAATCATCTCACCACAGCATTTTTCCAACGTAGGTCCGTTAGCGAGTTGTGTCACGACAAAATACGGTTGCCGGACGGCGTCGGTTACTGGTGCCGTCTTGTCGGCGTCGGGAATTGTAATCGCCGCACTGGTGCCCAGTGTCTACGCTCTCTACCTTGGATACGGAATAATGGCAGGTTCGTCATCTAAGGCACAAGTGGAAGACTCGAACCTATGACTTAAAAAGAAAACTAAAAATCGCTTACCCCACTGGCCCACCCATCTAGTGTCGTACTGTACGTTGCGTTTATGTATATCTATAAACGTATTGTTGCTGACGGCAGTATGCGTCCTTCACCGACCGAATTTTGAACTTGTACTCCCTGGGAGTTTCACTAAACGTATCATGACTAACAAGTTCGTAAGTGGGAAATTGATATTTATCCCGCCAACACAGTGCGTATGTGCCGTGAAACACGGTGCCGTGAAACATTTTTGATATCCAGTCAATATAATTTTTGCATTTTACAGCCATTTGAAGGTGTTGACGGGATAAATAGAATAGTAGGTTAGTGCCGTGAATGGGAAAAACTATCTGGCGCGGCACGGAAACGGGATGTGCTCGGCAGAGCCTCGCCCATCCCGTTTCCTGAGCCTTGCCAGATATTTTTTCCCATTCACGGCACTAACCTACTATTCTCTATATACAATAACATTTGCACTGACAGTCGATGATGGCAAATATTTCGTGGCTATGTTCACATTATAGTACTGCAACAATGGGCTCAAAAGTGGCTTATAGGTTGTGATATACCAAAATGTTCGTTAAGGTCTCTAGTTTATGAAACCACTTGTTGCAGTTCTGGGTTCCGTGGGCAAAGGTCTCAAATTCAAGATGGCGTCCAAGATGGCCGCCATTTTTGAGAATACGCATTGAAAACAATAATTGCGCTTTACAAATATTTTCTTTTAGTCAGTGTTCCAATGTTTGCTGATAATATGTTTACCACAATAACAGCTACAATTTGGAATACAAAAGGATGACATGTCACACAATGTCAAGGTCATATACAAGGTCAAAGGTCAAATGTTTATAAATTTCCGCTATTCCACCACCTAAATATATTTTTTTATATCCAGGTTATCAAATAAAACATACATATTGACATATCAGAACACTCCAAAGACATTGTGTAACAAAAATATGTATATAAGATGGAAATGTGGCTAGCAACCATGGAGATATTCAAGATGGCGTCCAATATGGCCGCCACATTTGGACATATGCATTGAAAACTTTGTTTGTCCATTACAAATATTTAATTTTAGTCAGAGTTACTATGTTTGCTGATAATATATTTACCTCAATAACATCTACAATGTGGAATAAACAGGGATGACATGTGACACAAGGTCAAGATCATATCCAATGTCAAAGGTCAAATTTTGGTGAAATTCCGCCATTACGCATGCATTGGTGGCGCACAGCATTTACCATGCAAGTTAAATGGTAATGTATTTATTTCACCAATGATATGCCACAATGTTACGAATGGTATGTAATTTATGAAACTGTCTCACAATATTTAGCATTATGCATGCAGGCCTATAGGAACCAAATTCAAGATGGCTCCCAAGATGGTCGACAAATGATAAAATGTATTTTTTTTTGGAAGTTCCAATCAGTGTTGTACGTGTAGGTCTGCAAAAATAAAATACATATATGCATGTATTTGCAAAGAGGGACAAGTTGCAAGCATTTATATACATATGTATTATGGTATTGGTTTCACTGGTAAGGATACTGTAATAGTTATTCCCCTTTGTGTAAAGAACACGCCATTTGCAATTATCTGCTCCATGACAGATAAAACAATAAGTCTTAAACTGTTATGATTTAAAACACAATTGGTATCTCATTGACCTGTATCCAAAGCATGTTGTAATGTGTGAGTTATCTAAGTATCATATTATGTGTTGATATACTACGAATGGCTTGTCCATACAATTATACCAGTAATTGGGGATGGCGGGGCGTTTTTACAACCCAACCACATAATTGAATTGTTGTATTTATGTTGTGGATTTAATAATCATCATGACAATGTACAAGTGACAAATTGTCATTAATAGAAAGTGTGTCAGTGTACAATAATAATATTGTGACATGAGCCTAACGTATAGCTACCCAGTCCCCCTAAGCGCCTAATGATACAAGAGCCGGCGGACAAACCAGCTAAAAGCTTTTTTGATACACTACCGCGCAGCAAGGTGAAAACCATGACAGATATGAAGAAGCGTGTTCCTGTTAAAGCGAATCAGGTCTTGATCAACGGAGACGTTATGTATCAAAGATTTCTGGCCATGAATGCGTATAAGAAGATACAAGCAGAGAGAGTGTTTTCGTTTGAAAATACCTCTGTTCCCCTGAGTCTCTTTTCAGATACAGGTGACATTCTATCCTGTAAGAAATCCGATTTCATGGCGAAACTTGAGGGAATGATGGAGGCAAACGAGACATCGATAGAGACTGCAGATTGTATAATATTTGACGGAAT
This sequence comes from Conchocele bisecta, assembly GCA_029237695.1. Classification (NCBI taxonomy): domain Eukaryota; kingdom Metazoa; phylum Mollusca; class Bivalvia; order Lucinida; family Thyasiridae; genus Conchocele; species Conchocele bisecta. Next base: position 41,078,826 of record CM055265.1, on the reverse strand, counting down.
GGCGGTAGTTCAAATGCTGACCCCTGCATCAACTACACAAACATCGTTTATGGATATGGCCAGTTCATTTTTAAAATATACATTAGTGAAAGCCAGAAGATTTCCTGATGTGAAGGAGATACACATAGTGGTTGACAGGTATACTGACGATAGTTTGAAGAGGAGCACAAGGGCGAAGCGAGGTGATACACACAGTAGTCATGAGGTACATATCAAAGGAAATATCCCCATTCCCAAAGACTGGAAAGCATTTCTATCTCTCGGTGTGAATAAAGATAGCTTAACAAGCTACTATACAGAGTATATTCTACAGCATGCCTGTAATGAACTAGGAGATGACGAACAGTTGTTTGTAAGTGATGGTCGAGGTTCCAAGACTTTTTGTACAACTGTGAATACCACGACTGAGGTGAGTGCATTAGACACGAACCAAGAGGAAGCAGACACGCGGATGCTCCATGCAAGATATGCCACCGATAATGGCGCTGACACAGTAGTTGTCCATAGCCCCGACACCGATGTACTGGTGCTCCTTCTGCACCACTTTTCTGAAATAGCAAGCAAATATATTTCAGGACTGGAAGGATGGGCGTACACACGGACTTATCCAGATGTATCCCAGTACATGAAATGGTTAACAAACTTTCACCAGAACAGATCAGAATTATGCTACCAATATACTGTCTCACAGGTTGTGATACGTGTAGTTCCTTTTTTGGCAAAGGAAAGAAAACAGCGTTCAAGATTATGATGACCAGCGCTGATGCATACCAATGCTTGTCAGACCTTGGGTCAGTACCAGGACCAATCAGCGAAGAACACACACGTGCATGTATTGCATTTGTTGGTGCTCTTTATGGGAAGAAAGACTGTCGGTCTATAAATAACCTCCGTACAGAGAAGGCAAAAAAATCGTATGATGAGGAAGGGAAATTCATGAAACCTGTTTTGATGTCGCAATCAGTTGCTGCTCCCGAACTGTTAAATAACATGGTATGCGGGTGTGAAGTGTGTGGTGATGGATGTACGTGTTTTGTAAACAGTCAACCATGTACATCTGCTTGCAAGTGTGATGCTAGTGTTGGCGAATCCGATGAATCCATGTGCACTAATGTGCACACAATTATGTCGATCGTGGGAGATGATATGGGAACATATTCCGATGAGGACACTACATAACCATATTACTGTTGGCATATTGCATAGTTGACTTCACCTGTAGTTTTGACCATTTACTTGCATACGATTGTCGTTTAGGGAGAAACATGTATATGCAGTATGTCGTATACACTTGAAATGTCAAAATGAAAGTTCAAGTCCACTGTACAATACTATCATACTCGTGAGCAACAAGTTCATGCCAATAACGTACGATGTAGTGTTTAATTGTGTAACAGACTGCGGAACTTGATTGAGGTATATGACAAATTCCATTTCCCGTATAGTGTGTTGTTGATTTACATGAACTAACAAGCCACCATTTGTATTTCATGGAATATGCCAAATTTCGAAATCTAACAGATATAATAATGTGTAAAATGAGTTTGCGTTAGGTGCTCGCTATGTGCTTTGTTCTTTTAGTGTATGCGTTTTCTGATGCGTTTATTTAATTTTCTTACATATATTACCTGTATACGCATACAAAAACAGACACTTAATATAATCTGCAGAATTATAACAAATCCAATAAACTCATCAGAAAAAGAGCACGAAAACGTTACAAATAAAACAGCGCCTTACTCTCATTCGAATACAGCATTTAAAAAACATGTACCACGCTGGGCATTACGACACATGTTAGCCAGTTCTAGTCAATTTAATATGCAGTAAATATTTACATTTATTTGCTTCTCAGATTCATCATTTTGAATGTGTTCATTAGTTTGATCACATTTTGACGGCCATCTTGGACACCATTTGGAATGTTGCAAATAGTTTGGCATACTGCAAATTGTGTTGTAAGATAATAATGTATCGCCATACAACATGACAATTATGTTACAGTAACATACACGCATTTGATCGTGGGTGGGTTAATGCTAATATTACACCATGTTCATGTTTACCAAAGCTCAAACTTGATCAATACATGTAGTACATGTGTCTGGACATGTTAAGTGATCCACCAATCATTATATGACTGAGAAATTATATAAAATGTAATTTAATATAATTAAATATATTTTCATATTTTTCGGACTATGAAATTTTGGCAAATATTCATTATTTTTGACAGTTTTTCAATTATTAAATAAAAAATATCACTTAGATATTAATAACATATTCAACTGGTTCTCTTACAAAGTATATATCTACAATTTTGACAATTTTTAGCAAAGAGTTGGATCAAATTCTGAAGAAAAAAAATGGAATATCATTTTCTGGCGGCCATCTTGGACGCCATCTTGAATTTAAGGCCTTTGTCCACGAAACCCACAACTGCAACAAGCGATTTCATAAACAAGAGACCTTAACGAACATTTTGACATATCACAACCTATATGGTCTTAGTGACAGTCCACCACTTGTCAGATAGGGCTAGGTTGTTGCTCTACTATTAATGCTTTAATTATATGTTACGCATGCGTGGAAATTCGTAGCATTAGGGAAACACGTTAATGTGAGAATCCAATAAATAAAAATCCTCGTACGAATAGTTTTATCGTACGAAATGTCGTGATCCGCAAGATGATATTTGATTAAGCAGGTAGCAATGCACCATTTATCAATGATTTGACACGCCATGTGATTTTGTATCTTCGGATATCTGCGTAATTTAATTAAATACGTTTACACAAAATTTACAATATTTTTCATATATAAAGTCAAAAGTTGACAGAGCATCCGCATGTACGCAGATGTCCGAAGGTACAAATCACATGTCTCTATATTATATAGTACATGTTTGTTTGCAGGTGTTGGCTACGGTCTGGTATTTCTCTCCTCCATCGTTAGCGTGAACCAGTACTTCGACAAGAGACGGTCGATCGCCTGTACGTTGTCCATGTCCGGCTGTGCGGCGGGCGCATTCATATTCAGCCCTCTGGTCACCTTCTGCCTGGACACGTACGGTATACAGGGCACCATGCTGCTGGAAGGAGCTGTCCTGCTCAACTGTGTAGTCTCGGGCGCGGCCCTCATTCCTATTGGGGCCCCCAATGCCAGGAGCAATAATAAGCTACTGGATTATGATGTGAAATATAACAAACCGTGTATCGGTATCAATAGCGGAATACCGCCTTCTGCAGATTGCGTTTCGTTGAATCCCAGAGAGAAAGAGGTTGTCAGTTTACACAGCGCATCATCCCGTGCTAACGTAAACGGGGATTTCAGCAAGCAAATTGTTCATATTAAACATAGCAGTTTAGAGCACATTAAATATAGCAGTTTAGATGACATGAACAATATATTATCGTCCAGCAAGTTGGGACATAGCGCTAGTAGTATGCCAAGCTCGTATTTGAAGAGTGACCCACAGTACTTGTTGAAGCAATCATTGATGCGTGCCTCGAGGTGGAACAGTGATTACATGATGTTTTCCTCTCAGTCAATGGCGGCAATTTCCAAGCTTAGTATAGACGAGGAAATGCACTCAAAATCACTACCTGCTTCGGAACACGATGACGGTGATAACCCTAACTCGATATGTGCTCATGTCTGCCTCGGAGTTTGGCCATACCTCATAGTGTTTAAGGAGATAGCATTTGTCACATTCCTGCTGGTCCAGGCATTTCTGCACATGGGCGTCTACCTGCCATTTATATATCTGCCAAGTTTGGCCATTAGCGCAGGTAAGTTAACAGTTATGTCCTCATGATGTTATTCACTCGCGCGGATTATTTGGCATAGTGACGAATACATAGCACTTGTATTTATAAGTAAGCGTGCTATCGGTATCTGTATTTATTTATATCAGGCGCTGTTATGTAAAATAAAAATGTATATACATGTACCATACTAACCCCAGGAAGATAAGAACAAACCGTAAAATGTCATACAGAACATGATAGTTAGACAGCGGTTATAGTAGTTGTTAACGAGAGTGTCGTTTTTTTTTATACTTACACTTTTCACCTCCAGTTCCCTTTTTTTGGATCGGGGTGGGTGGGGTCTGTGTTCCATGACGCTTTCGCTGCATTCATTTAATACGTTTGTCTATTTCTTGTACAGTTATTTATATTGCGGGACCGTACACGGCTAGACATAGATTGCGCCTAGGTGATTCTGCTATTACTGCTGTCCGTTTTCTTGTTGTATGGTGTTACTTACATTCTAGCTTATTCGGTCTCCTTTCAGGTGTTATACTATATCTATTTTGGTATTAACAATGAAATCCTCGGATTGAATTTATTGACAATACTATGATATTCTAAACAGTTTTGTTCTATAAGACGTCTAAATATGACACGATGAACATGGGAACACTTGTCTGAAAGTAGTCGCGGTATTAGGATTGATTTCTGGCTTAGAGAAATCAAGGCTGACTAATATCATCGAATTGTTCTATATTTATTTTGCTACTTAGTGTGCCTCTGGCTTGATTCAACAGTACCCGTAACCCGAATGTTCTGGCTGTCATTTCCACATCAGGTATTTCGGAGTACACGGCTGCATGGATCGTCTCCATGACCGGGGTATCAAGTATTGTGGCGCGAGTTTTCTTCGGGTTTATTGGCGATCTCGCGTGTGTGGATCGTAGACACCTCCTCAGCTCTGCTTTGCTCGTCAGCGGTATTAGTACGTCCTTCGTGCCATTCTACCACGACACGGCCTCGCTCATGACGTACGCTGTTGTGTATGGGGCATTTGTAGGTAATTGTGTCGGTACCTTTACTCATTCAGAGCTCCAGATAAGTTTTGTATCTAAAGAGTGTTATACGGTATACCCCCATATTTAAAATTTGCGTATTTTACTTTTACAAATATATTATTGATTTCCTTCCTTATTAAATAGGGAACAAATGATATTTATTTTTTAAAAAGCATTTTGCAGCTCAACTACATACATTTTCAACTTTATATTACAATACTTTCACTACTCAATTTGAAAATCAATGCGTATTTTCACATTGCTGAAAGTATTTTGTACTCCCACGTTTGATAATCAATGCGTAATCTGCTAATATAAGTACGTAAAGAACACCAATACGCACCTTATCTGGAGCGCTGCTCATTACTTTCTACATTTTGCATACATACAACAGATGATGGCCCCTTTACTCAGTTATTAAATGCATAATTAATAATTTGTACTTGCTTATCGAATATAATATGCATGAACCTGTGTATCCGATAGTGGGTCTGGCATCCCATGAGTGTATCTCTAAATGGCGTACAGTGAATACCCTGATCGAATTGCGCATGTGTGCGAGATGATACGAGTCTGCACTGGTTGTCGTGGTGAACAGTGACTGCTCAGATCATACTGCGCTAATACGTCGACTGATCTGGGGCTCGTTTCACTAAATGATACATGTATTAGTTTGTTTTATACTGAATTTATTGTAATAAATCCAGTATAATAATTCTGCATACTTGTAATCATCAAATATATGCAGTCGTTGGTTCTATATGAAATAATGCATTTCAGGAAAAATAATTGATTACTCCTTCAAAGTATACTTTGCTAGATAAGTATACTTTGCAATTTTGATGCAATCGGCTACTGGTAACGAAAACACAGAACCAATAGGGGGGGAGGGGGTGTAGATCCCGGACGCCACCACACCAAATGCTGGATCTGCCCCTAATGATTATATACATTGTCTCATTTACAAGTTACTGAGTATAATTACAGAGACTTGTTCCTCAGTAACTGTTCGTATGCATTGAGTGTGCATTGTCGGCAATGTTCACCCTACTTGAGTCACTATAATCACAGGCGATTGAAATCCACCACAACCACCACCCACACCCCACGCGAAAACAAATGTTATTTGTATGTACATATATGCCACTCGTTCCGCCGCGTAACGATAGTGGACTCATAAAGTCGCAATATCGCACGCTGCTGTGGACCGTTTCACTAAACTTTGTACGAGTAAAATGTTCGCAAGTGCAAATTTATGATCGTCTGGAAATTTCAATTGATTTGATTTACCTTTATTGAATGTAAATCCAATAATTGTTTACAAGAAAACATTGTTAATGTGAAATTTACAGACTATCATAAGTTTATACTTACGAACATGTTAGTCGAATACAAATCAAATACATGTACATGTAACCTATACATATTACCCGTCAAGCCGGCCAATCAAAACGCGAGGAATTTGTCTGCGGTATGACGACGTATATTGTTGTTGTGTCTGGTAATTCTGTGTCTTCTTGTTTAAATTTATATGAAACATAAAAGAAATGTGGCCGTGACCGGAAAAATAGTGTTTATGGGTTGTGACAGGCATAGCTCCTGATCAAATAGCACACTCTTAACCAGTGACAGGTCCAGGATATCGCCTAAGAGTGGGGTGGGGGTGAGGGGGGGGGGGGGGTGGGGGGGGGGGGGGGGGGGGGGGGGGGGGGGGGGGGGGGGCGGTTCAGTCGAGATCAACTAATGTTCATCATGCTCATGTGATAAGGTTCATTGTGGTAATATCTTATGAATGGGCTCACTATAGTATATGGACATTAATCTGGTAAAACCACCTGTTTTGGCTATTTGCTAATTGTTTACAGCTATCAGACAGCTTCTCAATTGAAAAACAAAACCTGGAATCCTACAAGGGCGGCGGCGGTGGCGGCAGCGGCAGCGGCAGCGGCGGGCCCCCGATCGCCTTCTCTGAATCCGCCACTGCTAACGATCTATATTCCTTGCTACAAGATGACCATGCTCTACACTGGTCGCAAAACCCATAAGCCCCATTTATCCAGTCACAGCCACAAATACACGACACTGTTGTATTTCAGGGGTGGCCATAAGTTTGTCGCCAGTGGTTCTCACAGACCTGGTCGGGCTACCACAACTTCCGCGGGCATTCGGGATTGTCAATATGTTCTGCGGCATCGCCTGTCTGCTCGGCCCGCCACTCGCCGGTAAAATTCCAACTTTAATTACAAATGTGATCCATAACCCATGCGGACAAGAGTTGCAACTAATAGCAACTAATAGCGTGTTCAAACCTCGGCAAGCCTCGGAATTCCTACATGTTTCTTGTCATTGATGATAAACTTGATTTCAAAAGAAATTAGCCTGCTGTTCTCTATAACATAATACAGTTGAACCTCTCTAAACCGGCCAAGAAAACAACTATGATCTTATTGTTGACGAGTTTCTTGGTCATTTATATCAGGTGGTAATGTATGTTCGTCATCGCATAGTACACGGCCATGGCTCACAATGATCAAATGGGCAATTTTTTAATGCATACAAAATGTTAATTACTATTAACAGAGATTATCATTTCGTTTCATGTAAATTTGTAGTTTGTGATTAATTCCCTTGCGCTTTCGTTTTGTTCATATCTGGAATTTGTATTATAGAGAGTTGTCTTCCAAACAACTTGATTCTGGCTTTTCATTGGTCAATAATTATTTCCCTTCGGAGTTGCAAGCGCTCAGTTTTCTCTCATCACAGTTTGTGCTTTCCAATCATTATGACAGTTTGAAACAAATAAACCACTGTTTTCATTCTCGAAAACAAAAGCCATTACGTATTCCGTGTTCCAGAAGAAACTCAAATCATTAATCAGTGCTATACGTTTAGATCCTTCAAAATATTCCACGCATAGCTCCGGCGAGGGGGGGGGGGGGGGGGGGGGGGGGGGGGGGGGGGGGGGGGGGGGGGGGGGGGGGGGGGGGGGGGGGGGGGGGGGGGGGGGGGGGTGGGGGGGGGGGGGGGGGGGGGGGGGGGGGGGGGCTATTGGAAGAGTGATGCGTATAAGAAATATGTATGCTTTGTTTATTGTAAACTTTCAAATCCGTCTTTAGCTCTGCCAACTGTGATACTGCAAAAATAAAAATTAAAGAATATATATTGTTTGGAAACGTAAGACCAAAAATTACCAGGTATTGCAAAATTTAAATGAATCTGCCGACACTTCGCATTTAGGCCATGGGCCAAATATGGAAACCTCCCCCCCCCCCCCTGTGGTACATAAGCAGACATATTTTTCTGATAACTGCAATCAATTACGAGTTTAATGCAACTTGTCTGCGCTCTGTAACCCGCTGGATGAATGTATGGCACCATTTTGAAGTATACCACCCAGCAACTTTTTGCCATATTAAAAAATCACACTTTTTGTAAAAATGTGACAAAATTATATTGTTAAACACGGAAACTGCTGTTGTTTTGCAGGTTTTGAGAGATGTTTATAGCAATACTTTGCATTTAAGTAGAATTTAGGACCATCCGGTCCTTTTAAGCAAATATTTTGCATATTTAATTACCCCACCCACTCCATTTCAATGGTAACACATGTATTGCCACACATCTCTTCACATACGGTATTTATACATTGTAACTATGGAAAATATACATGCATGTGCTCATGAAACATGTGCAAACTATAGTTCCTGTTTTTCTTATGTTTACTGCACATGATACTAAGTTAACCACAACTGAATTTGAAACCGTTACCCCACCCACTAAATCTACAATGTACATTTTACACATATTGAGTTTCATTAGCTGTCTCCACTTACATTTACTTTTAACTGGTACATATGAATAGTCAACTACTTCAACATGACACTGGCGTCATTGCTTACACAAAAATATCGTGAGTTGTCATGATGAAAGTGCATGGAGTGAAGTATGCATAGCAGCTAGTGTGAAGAAAAAAGAGAATTTCTTTCGATATTTACAACAATATCAATGCTATATTGTGAAATAGAACATGTTAAATGTGAGCATCGATATAATGCACAACAACAGTTATAGACATGCGTATACTGATTTGCGTATGCTTATACAACAAGGTAATTAAATTTCAATCAAGGTTTGAAGCATCGCGCCTGTGGCGGGGACAATCCCCACAACATCAGGTAAGAAACTATTCATTATTTGCATCGTCACATCAAATATGGTTCATGAAATCATTAACATATACATAGCATCACATATATATATATAGACATACATACATACATACATACAGTTACATAATGTGTCCAGGGCTTTCATTGTTCTTGATTTGTGCATGATTATACAACAAGGTAATTAATTTTGAATCAAAGTTTGAAGCATCGCGCCTATGGCGGTGACAATCCCCACAACATCAGGTAAGAAACTATTCATTATTTGCATCGTCACATCAAATATGGTTCATGAAATCATTAACATATACATAGCATCAGACACATACATACAGGGTGATTCAAAAAACTTGTCCCCACTTCAAATGAACATATTAAGCCATACTCAAATTATATACGTTTACTCTATATATCAAAATAACAAACAATTATTCACCTTTTCAGTCAATACACAAATCCTCGGAATCAATTATGTTTTTCTTGTTTAAATGACATGTTCTATATGTCCGCCCTTCTGCCGGATAACCAGTCCAAGCCTTTTTCTGAAGTGGCCGATGACCGCATTGCAAGTCTCCGAGCTTATCTTCTTCGTCTCTCACGCAATGGCTGTCTTCAACTCCTTTAGATTTGTTGGTCTGGGAGAATATACTCTCTCCTTAAGGTGACCCCAGAGAAAGAAGTCCAATGGGCTGAGGTCTGGTGAGCGTGGGGGCCATTCAATAAGTGTTTTGAGCGATATTACTTTGTTGCCAAACGAATTGTCAATCCAACTGATCGCGTCAGACGCGGTATGTGGTGCAGCGCCGTCTTGCTGAAACCATACATCAGATGTATCGTATCCTCTTCTGGTCATCTGGAACCAATTTTCCTTTCAGAATATGAAGGTACCTGTCTGTTGACACAGTTTGGGTTTCGCCTTGCTCTTCGAAGAAATAAGGTCCAATAACGCCCTTGCTGCTCAGTGCGGCCCATGCGGTTACCTTCGCGCTGTGAAGTTACATCTCCTCGTAAATGTCTGGTTTATTTGCACTCCAAAAACGTTGATTCTGTGTGTTGACTGCGGCATCAATGTAGAAGTGTGCTTCATCGGAGAACCAAGTATTGTCAATGATTTCTGGATTTTCAATAGCCCAGTTAGCAAATTCCATTCTCCTGTCAATGTCTTCTTCCTTTAAGTGCTGCATGACTGAGATTTGATATGGTTTGGGTTGCAAGTCGTACTTCAATATTCTTTAGACTGATGAATAACTTGGAGTGTTTGTGAGATCCCTCAATACATTCCTCATTGACTTTCTCGGTGTCTCTTCTATTACATTCCTCACGTTTTTAATGTTTTCATTTGAACGTCCATTTCTTTCTCTACCACTGTTTCCCTTCCATCTCCCGTGAACACTTCCCGATAATTAATTTTGAATCAAAGTTTGAAGCATCGCGCCTGTGGCGGGGACAATCCCCACTATTCATTATTTGCATCGTCATATCAAATATGGTTCATGAAATCATTTACATATACATAGCATCACATATATATAGACAAACATACATACAGTTACATAATGTGTCCCGGCCTTTCATTGTTCTTGATTTTTGCATGATTATACAACAAGGTAATTAATTTTCACTCAGGATTGAAAGCCTCGATACCAGGTAAGACATATTTCGATATTTACAATAACAGATGAAATAAAATATGGTACACAATATCAGTCATATCAGCATATTCATATCAGCATATATAGACATACATACAGTTACATAATGTGTCCGGTGCATTCGTTGTTCTTGATTCACGTATGGTTGGTTACAACAAAGTAATTCATTTTCAATCAGGTCGGAAGCATCGCACCTGTGGCGGAGTCAATACCCATGGCATCAGGTACGAAACTCTTCGATATTTTCTGACATCAACAGCGCTCAGGTATTATCCTAACATGCTGTACAAATCGTAGATACATATCTAGTGAATCCGGCTTAAGAGAAGCAACCTAGTCATATGCTTCATCCGCATCAAACATGCTATCTAGTAAGCTGTCAGGCTCATGGGCATTTCTTTCATCAACATCCACCGTATCCACTTCTTCCTCTTCTTCTACCAGTAGATCTATCATTTCAATTGGCAGGTAATCCCCCTCTGTCCATTTGCACTCTAGTGTTCCGTTTATGACCTCCCACCCACGGCCATTTGGTGGCGGTATGCATGCATTCGATTGGTCATTGCTGCACCAAATGAGGGTTTGGTGATTAGCTCTCATTATATACATTCTCAACGATGACCTGCATGGTGGCAGAATGCTAAGATCAGCGCCATTGTAACTTGACAGCAGCTCTCCTGACTTGGTACTGAACTTTTGCAGGAATAGCTCCATGCGCAGTTTGTTTATGTCTGTAATACTAGTACTAGTACTCCTGTACATCAGACACACAAAGTGTTCAAGGTCTTCGAAGAGTTGTGGTTCTACAGAAGGGGACAAACCCAACTGCATGAATGTATCAGTGAATTCTGGGTGCTTCTCAAGTAGTCTTAGCGGTGTCACCTTTCCACGACGAACGAAAGCACTTGTGCTGTCACAGCCGGTGAATGCATGAAGTGCTGGCAATGCCAAACACAGCTGCGTACCAACCTCAGCAATGATACCGTGTATGTCAAGCAGTCGTCGTTTGTTGCCGACACCGGTGTCAAACAGCACATGCTGTTTCACCTGCTGTGTAAACCTGAGTAACAGTACAAACACGTCGGTATCTGGAGATCTGACAACAATTGTATTGTTCTCCGATAAATGCGATGCATGGTGCAAACAATGCAGTACCAGTCGTGTGTCTGCTTCCTCTTGTGACAAATTCAGTTCTTCTAGTTCGTCAGTGTGTGTTGATATGCCATACATACTAGTAATTTGACGCATTTGGTTTCACACACAAACACAATTGTTCTTCCCTTCACCTTGTGTGTGTATTTATCTTGCATCCATTCATTAAGTAGGAGTTTTCACAATTGTGTCTTGTTGACATCGTTCGAGAGGAACTGCTTCCAGTCACGTAGAACATTTGTCAGCGGTCCCTTGATCAAGTAGGTATTTGTGGTACCTCTTCGTTGTCGTTCATTGGTTTTAATTGACAGTGGATGGTACATGTTTATTACAAAATCCACGCGTTCTGCTTTCGGCATTTGGTGATATAGACTCTCCGCCAGATCTGCAAATGTGTTGGGCAAAGCAGTTTGCATATGTAGAATTGCATTTCCGTCAATGATGTAGCTCACCTGTTCTAGCGGAGGCCTGTAAACCATATGCGTCTGCCCTTCCAGTTGGTGCATCAATTTCGCTTTGTCAGTCCTTGCCGGTGATCCATTAGCTGTTGCAAGCGACCATGGAACTGGACCTAACGGGTAACTGAAGACCTTAGCCATGTCAATGTTGATCCTGAGTGCAATGGAAACGAGCTTTCCAAATACATTCCGTTCTGTTACTAGTTCCTTTGACATTCGCTGTGGACTCGTAAGTGTCACCGGTTTTGCAAGCGTTGCAAATGTCAGTTTGTGTTGCTTTATTGGCGCATGGAAGCTGGCAGATCGTTCTACAAACAGACTTCAGTCTGCACCTGGCAGCTAATTTGTGACGTTGACTGACAAAATGTACCGAAATACATTTGAGACCAGCGTAACGCCAGATGTGACAGTATGATAATGGCACATGCTGTTCGCTATTCAATCTATATTATGAAATGTCATTTCTATTGAATATCTTAGATCCAGAACAGACTGCATTTCAATACATGTGTAAGTCAAGACATCCATAGGTCGCATATGTCATAAGATTAGGCCATGGGCCAAATATGGAAAACCTACCCCTGTGTAAAACACATATTATATTATGCAATTGTCATGTATATTGATATCTATCACATGGCATTAATTTGCGGTGTAAAAAGTGGTTCAAATGCCACATATCATCAGTTAACATTGTTAACATAGAAAATTGTTGAAAAAACGCCCTTTTTGGCGGCCATTTTGAAATTTCCACCATTTATATCATGCTGTCAAGTCAATATGTATTACATAATTGATATGCATTACAAGGTATAAGTTACAATGTTAATGGCGGTTCCAATAACACTTAACAGCAGTTACAGTGCAAACTTTTCGCAAAAACACACTTTTTGGTGGCCATTTTGAAAATGTCGGCCATTTGGTAAAAGAAATTGATTTTGAATGTATCACACACTGTTTTATATTCAATTAGGGAGTAGATAAGAACGATTTAGAAAATTTAAATCGGTCCTAATACCAGTTAACAGGCGATAAAGCTAGTCCTGTAAACCAAAACAATTGTTTTTGACGGCCATCTTGGAAAATGGCCGCCATTTGTTCATCCAGCGGCTTTTTAATGGCAGACCTTCTGGAATGACAGACAATTGACTACTGAATTTGAAAATCATAGTGGCGTTAAGTACCACAGGGGGGGGGGGGGGGGGGGGAGGGGGGGGGGGGGGGGGAGAGGGGTTATTGGTGGCCCAAAGTCTAATTCTACCGCATTCTGACCATAATTCTGAAAGAATTCCTTCCTATGCCAGTCTATGCCAGTCATTAATGTTCCACCTACTCAAATGATCTGTTGCACGGTTGTCTACTCCTTTAATGTATTTTGCTTTCAATTCAAATTCAAATTTTGCTGCAAGGAAACATATTTCCCTTAACATGATTGTAAAATTCGTTTCTTGTGGAGCCCTTGTTAATTATAGCACAGGACGACTGGTTGTCACAATACACCACTATGTTGTGTCCGTTTAACTGTGATGCCCACCATCTTAGAGCTACAACTATAGTAAGCAGTTCTAACTGATTTATGTGTAAATGAAGTTCATTTGTTCCCTCCGGGAATTCACAATGAAAATACAATTTCCCACAAATTCCTCCACAACCAGTCAAACAAGCGTCTGTGGACATCACACTGCCTGGTTCACCCCATTCATTGAACGACATTAATGATATGCCATTGTACTCGGGCAGGAATGTATCCCACAACAATATATCCTTTCTCAAATATTCGGGAATAATGTGGCTTCTCGTAGTAGTAGTATAAGTTTCGCGTAAAAAGCATAACATCCGTTGTACAACTATTCTACCCGGTCGGACACACGCACTAACGAAATTTAATTTCCCTAAAAGAGATTGTAACTCTTTTTTAGTGGTTTCGGTTTTCTGCAACCACATTTTGACCAAATTTTGGATTTCTTTCAGGCGTTCAGGTGAAATTTCATTTGGATTGTGTCGAACAAAATTCCCACAAATATCATTCTAGTTGAAGGAAAACAGGCCTTTTCTGCAGACTCCTTGAAGCCACATTTTTCCAGAATATTTGCTAAAGTCAAGAATGAAAATTCCGCTAATTCTGCCTTTTCTGCTGATGCGAGATCATCAATGTAATTTAGCAAGCTAATAACAAGTTTAAACATCATGAATGAGATTGCGTTTGTTACTCTTTGGCAAATCTGAGCTGCCGATCTTAGCCCCATGCTTAATACCGTATCAAGAAATAAATGTTTGTGATACATGTATCCTACTTTTCACCCAGATATTCATCTTGTATTATGGTGTCGTTTAAAGAATGAGTTTTAGGAAAACTTAAGTCCAAAATAACACGTCTTTCAAGAGTATCTTTCTTAGGAACAGAATTAAGAGGAGAAAGAAAAATGTCAGTAGCAAACGGATTGTTTTCAAAGGGCCCCACAACAGTTTCATGTTTAATTTCTTTAACAAAATATTTGTTAAATTCGTTAGGGTAATCGCGTGCACCTCTGTGATTTTTGCATGTAAATTTCGAAGATTTAGTTGGAAGTTCCTTAATACATCTCAAAGGAAATCCAAATTCCAACAAATCGCACAGCTCCTGTAGCCTATTTCATGAACATTGCAAAGTATACTTTAGTAGCAAAGTATACTTTGAGGGAGAAATTTTCAATTTTTTGAAAAATTTATTAATTTTTATTATACTGAATTTATTACATTATCACAGCCATTTACTGTCCCTTAACCAACATTCAGCACAAATGTGCTGGCAAAATTTCATTTTTCCTCTAATAACTTCCAGATGGTCATTGGTTTTTGCACATTTGTTGCGATTGTACAGTGAACAAAACCATATTCGGTCAACATTATCATCTGATTTCACCTGACTTTGACCCGTATTTGGCATATCCAACCTTAGAGATACGTTTATGCGGCATATTTTCTTTCAGAAGGTGTTTAGACAAAATGGGTTGCTCTATCTGTGAAGTTTCGTCCTTCCATTTTCTAATTCCCGATTCTATTCCGCGAAGAACCGCGGCATAGAATACACGGAGACCTTCGAAAGAATATATACCATAATAATACGCAATTTTCTTTAGCAATTGCACCCGCTCTTCTCGTTCTTCCTTGGACAACTTCGGATTCGAAATGATCTCCAATTCACCCGCGACAAACAATTTAACGTCCAAATTATCAATTTTGAGGGATTTGTTTACATACTCAAATTGAAATTTGAGTGTGGCCATTTTTGCGGATATTTGACGCTGTCAGAAGATTTAGCATCGATGCCCGATTTATTTTTGTGTTTTTTTTTGAGAATGTAGATCTTTTCGAAGCCTTAGTGTCCTTGGAAGAAGAGGATGCGGATGAAACTGAATATTGATCAGATTATACATCAGAATCAGACACGTCTGAACTGTCACTTAAACAATCACTATGTTCATCGTCTGAAACTAATCCAAAATCCAACATTTTCTTAAAGACTTGTTTCCTAAGGGACTTGTTCTTCCTCAGATTCTTAATGGAAAGTTTTCCCCCCTCCGCAATAGAGCATGTCTCAGGTATACGATTCGATGGTAAGGATTTACGTTTTTGTCAGTGAAGGACGTTTTTGCAGGGGTGAAATCTGGTTCTGCGCCGCACAATTTATCTGAAAAGTTATCTTCTTTCTTCTTTAATTTGTCCACATCCTTCTTCGTTCGTTCCAAACGTCGCAACAATTCTCTTTTCTCCTTCTGCACGCTCAGCGATGTTTCTCCTCCTCCGCCACAAGCAATTCCTCCCGCAACAATTGCAGTTCTTCTTCCTCCTGGGAACCGGAAACGGGCACCTTCTCTTTCTCAATGTACGATGCTCCATTTGACGCTAACCTCAATGACGGACTCGGCGTCGTAAGGTGTGGAAAATTTGACACTGCTAGCATATATTGCTAGCATATATTGTTTGTAGTCTGCAATTTTCGTAGCAGCTACTCTTTTCGGCCGAACTATTTATTCGGCCATCTCCTCAACTGCATGTGAAGTGTATACCATCCGAACTTGGCCGAAGTTTGTATACTTCGCCGGCGCACTTAGCGCTGATGCAAATCAATCGTAATTATTATAGGTATGTAATATGGAAAAGTTAATTCGCCTCTGCAATACTGCAGCTTGTCACATACTAAGACAAGATGGCTGACTCGAATACAATTGAGAGAACATTATTTCAAACTGTCACAATGACTGGAAAGCACAAACTGTCATCGCATAGTACACGGTTATGGCTCACAATGATCAAATGCCGGATTTACAGTGAACCCTCTATAAGCCGGACACCCTGGGGACCTCCAGTGTACATTCGTTGCTGCAACTGCTGGCGTCAATAATTACGCCAGAAAGGTGACTAAGAATGGGCGATGGTTTCACATACATCGAGTACCTCCCATTTATAATCACACCTCTTCACAGTTGGTACTGTTATGCACTGCCTACTTGCACATTTAGTGTGGTTGATGTGTTTTCCGTTTTGTTAATGTGTACAGTGAAACCTCTCTAAACTGGACACCCTGTGAGGTCCCCAGGGTGTCCGGTTTAGAGAGGTTTCACTGTAAATCATGCATTTGATCATTATGTGCCATAATTGTGTGCTATGCTATCATGAACAGGCATTTTCACCTGAGATAAATGACAACGAAACCTATCAGGATCGTAGGTAGCCAATTTGAATATGTAGGCCCGGTTGACGACTTCGAGGACCGTTGATACGAGTATGCTAGGGGGGTCTGGCATGCCCCACCCCCCCCCCCTCCCCCCAAGAAAAAAAAATCGAAACTAGAAGGTAAATGATGCACTCTGGCACATTTATTTTTTCCATTTTCTCGAAAATTCTGCTGGCCCGGGCCTGCAGTGCCTTAATGCAGCTACGCGCCTGCCTATCAAAAATAAGACAGGTGCCACTGTATGTGTTTTATTGAAAATGTGTGACATGACTATATGCGGGCTGCTTATGGTGTCATGTCGATGGCCTTTCTATGCCGATAAGTCTTTTTGTAATGTTTTGTGATATTTGTTGGAACTTCATTGGTGTTTGTGTTTTATGATTCATATATGTGTTCATTACTGTGTGATGTGTTCGATTATGGTGCTATAAATACATATTTGTGTCCATTATTTAGACGATAGTTTATGATAGTGTCAGGCCCGTACGCAGGGGGGGGGGGTGCGACGGGTATGTACGCACCCTCCTAAATTCGCCGAGGTCCGCTATTTTTCAAACAGTCATCTCAACAAATCTTGAAATGCATTAATATACAGGTAATGTGCATGAAAATGTCACAATTTTAGGCGCGGATACAGGGTGTGTTGTGTGTGTGTGTGTGGGGGGGGGGGGGTCCACCCCTAGCGTACTCGCTCCACAACGTGGGGCTCGCCCCTGACGCACCCCCCAATAGAAAATACTGCGTACGGGCCTGAGTTTATACGTTCTACTTGCAGGCCTGGCGTACGACCGTGTTGGCAGCTACGACGTGTCGTTTCCGGTGGCTGGTGCTCTCATGGTGGCTGGTTCGGTGTTGATGTACGCCACATCATGTATTAACCTGTGGCGGTGAATACACGCGGACCACGTATGGAAGCCTGAAAGCAACGCACACTGCAACCAAGCCAATATTTCCCACTTTCTGAGCATCCATTAGCATATTTTAATTAATGTGTAAACAAACACAATAAAACAATATTCACCTCGTGGCAATCAAATGATAGTCGTTTTACTCCATTTGCTGTACCGCCAAACCATTTTAGCAAATTAATCCAACCGCAAACCAAACGCACGGTGTAACCTGCACATTGTTCGCAATTCAGCCCAGTTTAATATGAATTAAATATCAATGTAGATCAGACTACATGGATGTACATTGTATATGCTGATGTGGGACGAAATTGGTCGCGAGCTAAATTATCTCAAGTTGTCGTTGCACGGGGTCAACGCTCGCCACTATGTAAATTGCAGGGAACTCCTGAGGAAAAGTACACACTGTGGCCAGATACTAGGATCACGACTGTTTGTGTTTCTAGTATCGGATTGCATAGGGTAAACAAAGATAGTGGCTGTCTGTGGCTCGGACTGTTGTAATCCCGCAATATAGGCAACCAGATGCTAAAAATGGCATGCTAGCATGTGCAACCAGCTGGCATAGCGCATATTAAGCAGTATGCCTATTTTTGGTATTAATACGAGAAACAAATCTAGAGCACATTCGATGGCGCGCCATCGCAATATACCAACTTTTCCCAAATGCTAAGTAGAAAAATGGGTGATAATCATCCATGACCGGGGGTCGCATAACAAATCTAAATTCACGTTGCGCATATACACACCATAAGGAAGGCATATACCAAGTGTCAAGTCCCTAGCTATTGCGGTTAAAAAGTTTTACTCCTTAGAAGGCAAAATTGGGAAATTCTAGTAGAAAAGGGGAGATAATCTATGACCGGGGGTCGAATCAAAAATTGAAAGTCACTTTGGGCATCTACACACCATAATTAAGGAAGGAACACACCGAGTTTCAAATCCCAACCTATTACGGTTAAAAAGTTTTACTTCTTTTTTTAGGCAAAATTGGGAAATTCTAAGTTGAAAAGTGGAGATAATCTATGACCAGGGGTCGAATCAAAATCGAAATTCACATCTACATACCGTAAGGAAGGCACACACCAAGTTTCAAGTCCTTACCTATTACGTTTAAATTACAGGCGGGCAGGCGGACACCCGTGACGAGAACAAATGTACCCATTTTTTCTGAAAAATTGCGTATGAAAAGAAATAAAGTAGATGGTCACCATGCTAATTGTCAATCGCAGTCTAACCAAAGTCTACTACACGGTGTAGCTAACCATAATTGCCACAGGTTCTTGAAGAACGGTTCATATGTCGGTGTTTTATGGGTTATTTCGGTATATCTGGTGGTTTGGGTACATTGTTACCAACATACATTGTCCATCACCTCCCGCGAATTACACGTATAAATATAAGTACAAATGTGTGAAACAGATATTCTACCGGCACGTTTTTAACCAATAAAACCATTATTTGTTAACCGATAACAATAAAACCGGTATCACACTGTTTGTTGAGATGCATGTATTTGATCTTAACCGCCAATGCAAGTCAAACATATATTGTCTGAAAATCATCAAATAATTTCGGATAGATTAGCGAGCTCTTTGAGCGGAGAAATTTGTTTATACAGCCTTACATAGATGTGTAAACCTCTTTACATCGCGACGTGCATTGGCTCACACACGCGTGTCATCTAATAATAGCGTGACGGTGGGATGTCGTAGTAGCTTTTGACACATCGCGGGAAAATGGCTATTCAATCAAATTCCGCGCCACGCGTGTATCTCCTCTCGGAGGGCTCGCTAGAAAATCGAGTAATTGTATGACATTTAATGTCTTAAATGTAGGAACAGATATATGCAGTTCACGTATTATATCTGCATCAGCAGATTGATATATGTCTCATGAATCGATAGAACCCGAATTTGGAGTTTGTGGTTGAAAATTTATGATATAATCGGTCTGAAAGCAACGCATGTTGGACATTTTATTTTCAGATATTGAAAAAGGTTTCATTCCTTTGTTCCTTTGTGGGAATTTTGACAGTATACAAGGGGTTCGAAAGTTCGGAACGGTGAATGTGTAGATAACTGACGAATTATGTTGTATGTAATGATTGAGCATTAATAGCTTCACAAAACTATGTAAGTTACCCAAAACCAACGAAATCCACCCACATCTACCCAAAATCCACCAAAGAGCGTCGGACTGCGGATTCGGAGACCTCGGGTTCGATTCCCACCTCGACCCGCTGCCAGTGGCCGGTTCGGCATGTCCTTGGGCAAGAAAACGTCGTGCTAGCCTAGTCCTATCATGTGGGGACTTAAATAGTCGGTCCCGACACATGCGACATGCAGGGATTTGGATCAAGGCATTGGTTCAGAATGACAATGTGTGCTGCGTAAGATGACCTGAATTGTAATAACAGCTCGTTTATAGGAAAATGTCAGCCTTGAGGCACATGGTATATAGACGTGATCACTGCGTGTTGATTTATTCATGCCTCTTACCTTGAGTATGTTGTAAGCCAGCTGACCGGTCTATATGCAGGCGCTCGGATCCAGGCGGGGTGTGTCCGGTGCACGCCAACTCTAAAATTTGCTGAGTTTTAACCCATTTTTACATGGGAAGATCTGACTATTTGTCTTACTTCTCGCCCAAAGTGTATGTTGTTGCCACTCAGTCGAACCGTCTCAGACGGTTCGATTGAGTGATAACAATTAACACATGTTTATGATGAGAAATTAGAAACAAAATGCAAGACTTTTTGTTTTTTAAGAAAGTTGACGATAATGTGTATCTGCCCCTGATACGTTTGCCAGAGTATCATTTGCTTGCAAACTGGCAGTCACACATGTAGTAGTACTGTGCTTCTTTGAACTTGATAATAAGTTATGCTAGGAGAAATACTGGAAACGTTAATAAGGCAAGACAGGGACTGCAAAATGAACATTTGCTAGACGCGAGAATTTAGACTGGTGCAACATGAGAATATCACACACATGAAACGTGCTATGCTGGTGAAGTACTCTATTGAACTTCGTTATAAGCATATGATGTGTAGATTTAGATCGCTTGCTGTGTAAACAATATCCAATGGAATGATAATATATGGGGTTAGGTCAGCCCACTATACTCGATCTCCAGATAAATGGAGATTGAGATTGAATTAATTATAACTAACGAAACCAATGCTGTACGGTGACATGATTGTGGCATTCCCTCACACTCAAGGGGCCGAAACTCCAAAGCAGGTAAGAGCACATCATGTCGCTAAGTAATGCGTTACTTCTTTTTCATCACTTTCTACGAGCGATCGTAATACGTCAAAATATGTAACAGCTATTGCGATCTTCATGAATGTGTTGTAATTTTAAACTCACATCGGCGAAGTTCGGTGCAGCCATGTGTATGTAAATAGTCCCCGCTTGTGTTTATCCGGCGATGCAAGGATGTAATATACATTATATATGTGTATGTAAGTCTATGGTTCATGTTATTATTTTCCCGGGCCTTTGTGGTAGTTGCGAACAACTGTCATTTCGACAATTGTGCACAGTATGGATATTAACCATTTGAACCTGAAGCCCGCTATAACTGTTTATGCAAACAGTGTAGATCCAGATGAGCCGGCTCGTGACGAGCCGTTTCATCA
The DNA here is from genome assembly GCA_029237695.1 of Conchocele bisecta. NCBI lineage: Eukaryota > Metazoa > Mollusca > Bivalvia > Lucinida > Thyasiridae > Conchocele > Conchocele bisecta. The sequence continues at coordinate 41,057,317 of CM055265.1, read as the reverse complement.
GGATTTGCACTTTTTTTAAAGTCTTTTTCATATTTTTAAGAACAAAAACACCCCCTTTTCATAAATGGACTGGTCTGAAAATCATTTTGTGACGGTTGGATTGGTTACAAAATTAACGTATCAAAATACATTCCAGTTACTTAGGGGTGACATGGTTAATTATGTCCCATTTACATTGAGTTTCGCTTTCAACCGTTGATGAATGTTTGTATTGTGGACTGTAATAATATATATACAGTCCCTGGCACTGTAGCCTATTTCACCAAACGTGCTAAGCATACTTATCTATAGTCTGTTTCACGAAAGCTGCCCAAATTTTACGGCCATATAAACAATTCAAAAACCATATTGTTTTCGATAATATTAAATTAAAGCAAAATTTAAGAATGAGCCTTCTTTTTATTTCGTGAAATTTGGTCAAATATTGATTTTATTGCGAAAACAAAATTTCCCCATGTTAAATCCCCGTAGACATCTTCACGGAGTGAAGATGTCTATGGGGATTTAACATGGGGAATTGTTTTGGAATTTCAGAAATACTGGACCGATTTTTAAAATTTAACTTTTGTTTTCTTAGTTAGATCATTTCCAAGCTATCTAGCTAGGTTTCGGAGTCAATTTCCAAAACAAAAGTTTTTTGACTCCTCCCACAAGTCCTCTACCTCTTTTTCCCCATGTTAAATTCCTATAGAGAAATCAATTTTTCGCAATAAAACCAATATTTGTCCGAATTTCACGAAATAAAAAGAAGGCTCATTCTTAAATTTTCCTTTAATTTAATACTATCGAAAAAAATATTGTTTTTCAATTGTTTACATGGCCGTAAAATTTGGGCAGCTTTCGTGAAACAGACTATAGTTAAGTATACTTTGAGGGAGTAATCATTTATTTTTCCGAAATGCATTATTTCATATAGAACTAACGACTGCATATATTTGATGATTAAAAGTATGCAGAATTATTATACTAAATGTATTACATTAATGACATTATCACAGCCAAAATAAAAAACGACACTTGCACTTACATATTTCCGGTAGTGGGTTGGCTATCATATATTCGGCTTTGTTGTTATCACTAGTACTACACTACTGCCTGCGCTAATATTGCCAATATTAGTAAATTTCATTATTTTAAAATACGTACCTGAATATTGTGCTTGAAATCAAGCAGCTTGACAATCAGACAATTGCGAATGTACTCGTAAATAATGACACATTATATACTGTATATTACAGCTGCTTCATTAACGATTGCTTTGCTTTCGCCAATATACTGGACAGGTATACCCTCAGATTCGCGTCTTATTGCCAGTGAGTGCTAAGAAAGAAATATTTAGTGAAATATGAAATAGGCAAAGTACAGCAGGATAAAGTAAGATAGAAGGAAGAAAGCGGAAGAAACGATCGCAGAGAAAGAAGGGTATAAGACTTAAATGAGTCTTGATATAATCTGGCGTCTCTACCAGATACATGTGAGAAGATAGTTGAATTCCTTTCTATAGCGTGTCGGATGGGAGCGGGATGAATCGTGTGTAATCCTTGCCTGCGCATATCTGTTAACTATTGAATGGAGAGCAGGCTAATTTATAGTGTGAATGTCATAAACAACGTTTTCAAGAAAAAGTAACTCATGATTATACGCTCGTATTTTGTTTCTAGTTATGCCAACCACCTACCGCCACCCACATACACTCATATACTCACTTCGTCCATTTCGCCAAGAATTTCCCATTGCGTACTTCAGTCAGAACTGTTTGAAACGTCATATCCGTTAGAGTTGCTACGCTACAGCTGCCATATTTATCAGAAGAAGATATTGTAAACTTTCACAGCTGTTTGTGCCTGCATTTATAACTGATACAAAATGGTAATGCTTTAATTATTTAGCGACCACAATAACTATGCAAATATTCACCGAATAGTAGGCTATTGGTTTGGTATATTATGTTGTTTATTGTAGATTAAGGTGTATTTTGTTACAGTAGTTTGAAACTCCATTCTAAAAAGGTGGGTGGGGTAAGCTGATTTTCAGCCCCGGGAAGCAAGTTTTTGTTTGGTCTCTCCATAGTTAGAACTGTCCAAAACAGCAGGGAAGAGAATCATTTGGACTGCAATAGCCAAGTGGTGGGCGCGTCGGACTGCTGATCCAACGGTCATGGTTTTGAGCCTCGCCACCACCGGAGGCGTGCATTGTGTCCTTGTATACACTGCTTCAGTCCACCCAGCTGTAAATTGGTACTGGCTAATTACTGGGAACCTCGATTGTATTTGAAATTGCATTTACATGTATATATGAAATAAAATACCTGCTCGTAATAGAATTAATACCCGCAACGGGTGTGCAAGCAGTATCAATAGATTTCGGCTAATGCGCAATGTATGTCAAATTCAGCCTAGCGAATGTCATAATAAAATATTTGGAATAAACAAACTGGGTAATTGCTGCCCTGTGACACAATTTTATCACATTCCGATTGTTTGGTAAAAAGTTATTCAGAATATAGTCAAACTGAATAAAATCCTTAAACCTTGCTGATGGAATAGCCATCTTATTTACTAAATTAGCTGTTCAACTGAGAAACTAACCTGTCATGATGCCATTGGATAGTTCTGCTTCAAGTTTAATACCAATATTGCTATGCTGATCCAGTATGCTGTGTGCCATTTGTGTTTACGCTACCAGATGCGCAGCATTAACAGAAAAAAATGTGAAGTTGCAAACACGCATGTGATGTCATACGTCACTTACTAACGTCAGAACATTATGACATTTTACCTGCACAGACTTCTTTGAACTTTGTTGAATATTCAGGGAACTTTGAATGAATATAGGAATGTTAATGACATTTAAATTTGTTTGGAAAGCCTTAGGTGCGCAGAATTAGCCGACACCATTGTAGATAGATTTGCCAAAAGTGGAACAGGCTTCAAATATTGTACATGAATTACAGAATATCCCAGAGACGGAGATATGAATATTCACAGATGGTTGGACGCGCAAAGGAAATTAGGCCCCTACGGGAGGTAGTGCTGTCATCATCTGGATGGTCGGAGTGAAAATCAATCTGTAAAAAAAGAAATACAATCTGTATATTAGAGATGCGATGAATGGAATCAACAGACTACATACTGAATTTGCTGACGATAATGGCATTTGGGCAAGAGGAGGAGATCTGATGTCTGTAGAGATGACCATTAATGCCGATTTAAAAGAAATTGCATGCTGGTGTCGGATGTGGATACATGGCCATTGTCCCAGAGAATACAAACTATCTGAAAGTTTTGCCCAGGTGTGGACAGTGTTGACATCAGGCTGCTGTTGGATGGAAGGGTACTGGAGGAAGTGCAAGAAAAGAGATTATTGGGGGTCAGCATTGACAACAAATTGTCTTTCAAAAGCCGTATTGCAGAAAAAAACAAGATCTCTGTTCAACAGATTGAAGATGTTGGCTGCGTTTGCTTGCAAATTTAAAGGCTGCTCTCAATCCGTCTTCATGATGCTGTACAAGTCATTAGTCCTACCAAAGATGGAGTATGCTGCTGCAGTCCTTGTTACATAACACTCTGAATGTGTTAAAGAATTTGGAAAGGTGCATAGGGCTGCAATGATCAAGGCAACAGGCTGCATGACTTCAACTAGCACTGACACATTGCATGTGGTCTCAAATTGTGAGCCAATTGACCTTCATTTGAGGCTTCTTCAAGCACAGGAATTTGTGAGGTTGGTAAGCAAGCACAATGGTGAAAAAGTGAAAGATGACTTGAACGAGTGGCTGTGCAATCCGACACCCAATCTCAATAAAATTAATGTAAAAGCTGCTTTTGTCTAGGTTCAATGAATTGCGAGGAAACATAGATCAGGATCATATTGACTGTCAGGCGGCGATACAAGCTTCATTTACACCACTGTCCGTACCTCTAGTGTTGAACTTGTTTTACAAATCAGAGAACTGGTGGCGGCCCTGCATTATAAAGCTGTGATCAGCAAGACTCATTGGTGTCCTGGCCACAAGGATATCAGCGACAATGAGCTGGCGGACAAGTGGGCAAAGAAAGCTGGCGATGAAGCAGAACAATTGGATTCCTCTGACATTAAATACACAAAAAAATCTGTCCGGAAAGTAATGCAAAAAACTGTACTAGAAAAATGGCAAAGAGCTTTGAACCAGCTGATGACAGGTCATACCAAGCTCAATTCACATAAGGCATTAATTTATCCAAATCAGTCAAAGCTATGTGAAGTATGCAAGGTACATGTACCTGAATCAATTGGACACTTCCAGTATGACTGTGACAGAAATACCAATGAAAGGGACATACTTTTAGTCATCCAAATCAGTCATATGAATCAATTGGACACTTCCTGTATGATTGCGACAGGTTACCAGCGAAAGGGACGTACTAAACAGACAAATGAAGACATCATCATTAGGGATATTAACATGAAAGTGGATATAGACGACATCAGCGGTATTGGTAGAGGGCTACTAATAGATGCCTTCCTGAGATTTCTCAAGGAATCAGGGAGGTTGGTAAAAGTTCTTTTTCACGAATGCACAACAAATGTTTAAGAACATAGTACATTGTATATTGCATCCTGAGACTAATAGAAGCACATACGTGACCATAAATAGCAGAAGATTAGCGAAAGGATTAACAACAACAACAGCATTGATTTAATGGTTTTGGAGTGTTCCATCTACTGTTGATGAAACCTCTCAGTTGACGGTATCTCCGACACCCCTGTTGTTATGCATAAACCTGATTTCATTTCAGCCTCCTAAAAAGAAGAAGAGTGGTAAGAAGGGGAAGAAGGGCAAGAAGTCCGGGAAGGCAAAGACTCCAACTGTCATCGATGGCATCTCTACAGAAGAAATGTCCAAGGAGCAGGTGCGTTGTATTGCCATAATTTCTAATAACACAACATTTTGGCTTTTCCATTAATATGGAAATTTAATATTTTTTTATTCTGAATATACATGCATTTATAAACACTTTAGATCCTGATGAGATGGCTCGTTACGAGCCAGCTTATCTGGATCTACATCTCATTACCGTATCTTTCTTGAATACTGGCCATGTAACACGTTTCTGTAGTGGTCTCATTTGCATATATATTTATTACACTAGTGTATTATGATTTTTAATACATAGAGGATATTCATATTTTTGCAACAAATATGACATATATGTTCATCACTAGTGGTCTCATTTGCATATATATTTATTACACTAGTGTATTATGATTTTTAATACATAGAGGATATTCATATTTTTGCAACAAATATGACATATATGTTCATCTCGTGGTGTGAAATGGCACTCATGAAATATGGACATTTCACACCACGAGATGAACATATATGTCCTATTCGTTGAAAAAATATGAATATTCTATTTATTATATACTGCACCATGGAAATTAGCAGTTTTTTAGACTGTATATGGTAATAAATGTGCATTTGCGCTGTTTTCTCGAACATAGATTTTATGAATATAGATAGCGGAAGTAATCGTATTTTCACCGGAAGTTGTTTATTTCATCGATGAGAACATATGACTTTTATTTACATCGTATAACTATGTATTTCATGGGTAGGTATATAACTATAACTAGTGTTCTTTCACTGCGAAAGTGTACTATATGCCATAAATATCCGTCCCCAGTTGGAGGAGCACATTGTGCGTCTGCGGGAGGAGCTGGACCGTGAGCGGGAGGAGCGGAACTACTTCCAGCTGGAACGAGACAAGGTGAACACGTTCTGGGAGATCACGAAGCGGCAGCTTGAGGAGAAGAAGGCGGAGCTGCGGAACAAGGACCGCGAGATGGAGGACGCCGAGGAGCGTCACCAGATAGAGATAAAGGTAGGGTGGCGACGATCGTCCATGCTAATTATTGTTCCACCGAGTCTTGTCCCAAAATGTATAGCTCTGAAAATGTATCTACCAGTAGCCGATTTCACCAACATTGCAAAGTATACTTTACTAGCAAAGTATACTTTGAGGGAGAATTTTTTTTAATATACTGAATTTATTACATTATCACAGCCATTTAATGGCTGTGATAATGTAATAAATTCAGTATAATAATTCTGCATACTTTTAATCATGAAATATATGCATTTGTTAGTTCTATATGAAATAATGCATTTCAGGAAAAATAAATGATTACTCCCTCAAAGTATACTTTGCTAGTAAAGTATACTTTGCAATGTTGATGAAATCGGCTACAGATAGAGATAAAGATAGGGTGGCGACAATCGTCCATGCTGATTACAGTTCTACCGAGTCTTGTCCCAAAATGTTTGGCTCTATAAATGTAGCAAAAATTAAATTATTTTTAATGGTTTCCCCCGTAAGTAACTGACATGGAATATTTCATAAGTTTGAGACTTGCATTATACAAAAAATGGGGTAATTTTGTGAACATTACAAAATATCCACAAATGGTGCAGATGGTAAAAAGCTATTTTATCACTCTGCTAATATGGTCATACAAATCGGGCAGCATTTGGTGAAACAGAATGCACATTTTTAAAAACAGGACTTAGGGGAACTTGAAACAATTTGTTCTCAAGCCCACTTGTGTAAAGCTTGAAATAATAGCAATGACTTCTGTGCATCCGCCCTTGTGTCCATGTGTGTGTGCGTTCATCCGGCATCTGTCTTTTAAGTTCTAATTTGCAATTAGTTAGTGAGAATATTTTGCTCCCTATGACAGTTTCATGTCGTAAATTACACTGTATTGTTATAACAAGGCGTGCATAATCAGGCCATACAAACTTTGATCAGTGCATGTATTAAGCATAAGATTGAACATGTAATCTTTTAAAATATGTGTTTAAAACGGAATTGTTTGACAAATGAATTATAGTCAGATTTTTGTGTCAGCCTAATATATGCAAATGTGTACGACAACATCTGCACTTGCCAGATAGATCGACCAGTCCAGGTGGCATGCGTGCAAGGTATTCCTGTTGTAGTAATGTCCATAACGTTCTATATAATTTTCACAGTACCCATCAATGTTGTCGGATATTATGAACCGTCAACAGTTTGGAAATAATGTAAGATGCATTTATATTATGTGATGTTTATTTTAAAAAGCATTTATTGATCAATATGTTATTGCATCCCGATAACTCATGGGTTTTCACCGGAAGCATATGTGTTGTTTTCATTGCCAGGTGTACAAACAAAAAGTGAAGCACTTGCTGTACGAGCACCAGAACAACGTGTCTGAGTTGAAGGCAGAGGGCGCTGTCTCCATCAAGCTGGCTCAGGACGATAATCGCAATGCTGAGCTTGACCTCCGCAAGGATAAACGGGCGCTGAAGGTGTCACTGAAGGAACAGGAGCTGTCCAATGAAGACATCATCAAGAACCTTAAACGGGTATGGTTTATACAATGGAACCTATCTAAACCATAAACGGGTATGGTATACATTGCTGCCTCTCTAAACCGGACACCCTGGGAAGTCCCCAGGTTGCCCGGTTTATAGAGGTTCCACTGGGATAATCCCGGGGTGTCGGGTTTAGAGATGTTCCACTGTAAATCAGGTGCATAAGTACTCAAGAGACGTGTATGTTCATTGCAACTGTATACAGTCGATACCATCTGAGATAAATTCCAACGAAACCCGTTGAAAGTGAGCACACATGTTAATGGGTCTCTCACAATTGCTGCTCATTCACAGGTCTGTTGTGAAGTGGAATACGTTTGTAACCTTTACACCACATCTTAATTTGTTGTCGTCTGCTTTTTATTTTCCATTTTTATCATCAAAAACATGCTTTAACAGCACTTTAGAATAATTTACAACATGCTTTGGCAGCACTTCAGAATCATTTCCATTGGAAATGATTCTTAAGTGCTGTCAAAACATGTTTTTATTGAGAAATAAGGCAACATATAAAAGCAACAGCAGACAACAATTGTTGTGTGTAGCGGTCTAAGGGTTAATCAAAAGTATACTGATGATGTTTAAACGATGTATTTCATGTATATCCAAGTGCTGATGGCACATATAAACCAGCTAGCTGATAGATTCGAAAAATACTTGGTTTTCTTCTGACTGAATTTGCCATTTATGGAGAAGAACATTGTTGGCATTAAGTCAACCTTTTATCAAGTTGCACTGAGCATGTGTTTGTCTATTTCAGAAACATGATGAAGAGATCACTCAGTTGAGATCAGACTTTGAGCGACAGGCACATGAAATTGAGGCGAAATATGAGAAGAAAATGAGAACACTGAGAGATGAACTCGACCTCCGAAGGAAAACAGAAATTCATGAAATTGAGGAGAGGAAAAATGGACAAATTAATTCATTAATGAAAAACCATGAAAAGGCGTTCAGTGACATTAAAAATTATTACAATGACATTACTCTGAATAACCTTGCACTGATCAACACGCTAAAGGTAAGTTATCACCTCACATGGCTTTTCTTATGTGGCTGTGACTGGAGAGAAATGGGGCTAATGGGTTTTGCGACCAGTGTATCCAGATCAGCCTGTGCATCTGCACAGTTTGATCAGGATCTGCAATGTTCAATGAAACATCCGTCATACTTCTAACAAGCAGTATAGATAATTATCAAGCTACAGGAGTGTGCTATTTGGTCAGGAGCTACACTGGTCACAAATCCCAGAAAGCCCCACTTCTTAGGTACAAAATCACATGGCTTGTCTCATATATCGAGGATCTCGAACAAGTATCCATTTGATTAGAGGTTTATGAAACGAGTCTGGATCAAATTATGTACCTATCTTTTGGCAAGGTGCATAAAATTGCGGACGAGTTTCATTAATATATCAAATTATCGAGCAGAAAACTGGACATATTAACCAATACGCGAATGGCTAAACATTTTTTTTTTGCACATCCATGGACCGACCTCGGCATATGAACCCTTTCACCCCTAAGTAACTGGAATGGATTTTGATATGTTAATTTTGCAACCAATCCAATCATCACAAAATGATTTTCAGACCAGTCCATTTAATATGAACATGGGGTGTTTTTGTTCTCAAAATTATGAAAATTACTTGCAAAAAGTACAGATCCTTATGACACGGCTCGTCACAAGCCGGCTCATCTGGATCTACACTTTTTGCCAATACCACTATACAGGCATGTGGTGTTGAAAGGGTTAATGTAGTGCGTACACACGTGTCGCACCCCCTCTGTGTACGCGCCTGGGGGCCGTTTCACTAAACTTTGTACGACTAAAATGTTCGTAAGTGCAAAATTATGATAGTCTGTCAATTTCAAATTAACAATGTTTTCTTGTAAATAATTATTGGATTTACATTTATTGAGCATAGGCTGCATATGCAGCCTATGTTCAATAAATGGGCCGCGCCATGCGAAAACCGGGCTTAATGACAACGTCATGAAAAGCGGTAAACGACGTCGAAAAAACGACGTTTGCAGCGTTGCTGTAAAAGTTCACATTTTGCCCTCCCATTTACGTTTACTGGTGTCAATTAACATTAAGTGTGAACAGAAAACGGAAAATTATAACTTACTGAAACTTTCACTTATATGAGACGCGATGCCTTGCACCTCAGTACACATATTATGACGTCATGACTTGACGGCACGTACTTGTGACGTCACTGAACGTGAATACATGTTTGACGTTATGGCCATGGTGTCTTGACAAAATATTATAGCAATGATACTTGCACGAGTTCCTCGTAGCATCAATGACTTAGAAATGCTTCAGGCGCTGTGCATTGTCGCCTAAATGTCGTTCTTTGACATTGTCACTCTTTTTCGTCGGTTATCCTTATGAATTCAAAATGGTGAATGCATAATTTAACTGGCTACATATCAGCGAAGTCCTCGCTTACACTGCACCTTGAATCCTGAATAATCTTAAATATGAACAACATAGTGTATCTATTATCTTGGTAAATTGAGACACTTTTGAACAATTCAATTCAGTACTTAGCGAATGATATGCCATTTAATGCCACTCATTTTATCATAAACGGAGGTAGACACTCAACTATATTGTAAGGGACCTGCAGTCTGGTTTTTGTCAGGTTGATTATCCAGATATCGGGTTTGGTAGCTCCGCATCAACAAGGATCAACTATCAACTAAATATTGGCTGAGAATAGAATACGAGAGCGAATGACAATTCAACAAGTTTAATAAAGTTTTAACTAACATGTAACAACAATTAAAGTATTTTTTACAGACTGAATATCGGATTATGCGATGCAGAATATGTCACTTCCACATTGTGCGCGCCCCCACCCGCCCCCTAAAATTCGCTGAGTAAAGATTTTTTACTAGTTACAAGGCACTTGTTTTGCTCCAAAATGCGCCAGAACGCAGGAAATGCGATGTAGATTAAAAAAAATCCCGGACCCCCCTAGCGCTATCCCGAGCTCCGATAATATAGTCAAGTATTCCAAAATAGTTACGCCCCCTCCCCCTTAACCAGAAATCCTGGATCCGCGCCTGGTAACAAGTGACAAAGGGCACATGGCCACAATCCCCGATCCTTACAATATAATGACATATATATCCAGGGTTTGTATTGAATTTGGCAAAACAAATGCATCAAAATATCTCTAATAGATTCAGAATCAGTGATTTCAATGCAGCTCCTTCACTGTTTGTGTATAAGCAATACATAATACACAAAACACACAGTGATGTCGGTGGAGTTTTCGAAAAGTCTTGAAATTAATTGGAAATTTGATGGTCATAAACTTGCTTTTCGCACGATTTGTAGCATCAAATCATCAGCTTATCACTTGACTGCATAATAATGTATGTCTGAATCAGGCGATGGAATAAGCGATCCTCAAGAAAGACACCTGGCAACAATTATAAGGTATCACGCTACCACATCTGCACGACGTCTTGTTTTGTCACAAAGTTAATGTTATAAGCCGCCTACTGCAGATGTGCACGTGCACTGTCTACAAACAAATACTCCATTTGCAGCAATTCCTTATTTGAAAATTATTCATACGGAATTACGTTACTTGGGCCGCAATCCAAAACATGACGTTACATTAATAGCAACTGCGATAAACATTATTTTCATACTTTGTCTTGGCCTAATGGGAAACACTTGGAAAGGCTACGAGATATCCAAATTTGGTGCGACATGCGATAAAAGATGACAAATCTATAGGACTTGTCCGGGTATTTTATCAACACCCCTTGTAGACGCCGCTGATAAAAACATCGTAATTTCAACGTCATTGATCTAAAACGTCATATAAGTTTTTACCACGCGTCATAAAAATACTTCTAAAATGAAAAATAATTGGGATACATTGATAATTTTGGCGACATATGGCTTTTAAAAGATGTACAATTCAGAATAAGCGAAAAAGTAAAAACTGAAAATGTTGTCATTAAGCCCGGTTTTCGCATGGCGCGGCTCAAATGTAAATCCATAAATTGACATTTACAGACGATCTTAAATTTGAACTTACGAACATTTTAGTCGTAAGAAGTTTAGTGAAACGGGCCCCTGAAGTTTACTGAGTCGCCTCGTAAGGTTTAAGACTTGAACATAAAAACATCATAGCTTTATCGCGCCATTCAAAACATTATTTGGAATATCTTCATTATGTTCATTTGACAAGACATTGCTCATAATACGTATATGTAATACGGTGATGCGACCAGCCTATCAAATTTGCTCCAGGTGTTATTACATGTGTGTTCTATTATATTTATGAAATGGTATACAACACGGCATAACACGGTCCTCATGTGATAACTTTCCCACCCACAGGAACAAGTGGAGGAGATGAAGAAGAAGGACGAGCGGATGGAGAAGCAGATGGCGGAGATCACTGCGAAGAACAAACTGCTCGCCGAGCCTCTGCAACGCGCTCAGGACGAGGTCGAGGAACTCAAGAAGGAGCTCTCCAACTACGAGAAGGATAAGGAGACACTCAGGGTATGTCACTCCAGCTTGAGTGGGTGGCAGGTGGGAGAATGTGATGGGTAATTTAACGATCAGGAGTTCATCCTTGCCAGAATTCCGACTGCAGACCTGTTTGGCCCTCACATACGTTTTTGGCATTTTGTATGTGACAGTTGAATCTGGTTATACCCCTTATGTGAGTACTACGATTACTCGTAATCCTATTTTATGGGAAGGGGCCAAGTGACCTTGGTGTGATATGGACCTGGCACCAGGTCCGGTTATTCTAATTTCAAAGCTGAATATATTTTTTCTCGATGTAAATATTCAGTTCTGATTTTTCCCCCATTGCAGCAGGTTAAAACGGGATCGAGCCTGTTTGCCCGGCCTTACATTACCTTGGCTGTTGATATGCCGTTAAACACCAATAAACAATCAAACAAACACTACGGCTTTGATTGATTGATTAATTGAGAAAGGAACTCGCCCAACAACGAGAAAGATAAAGAGACACCCGAGGTACGTCACTCTGATTCGTAATGTTCTCTCGTGCTTAATAATTAAGGGCACTGAGCATATGTACTTGAAATCGGACAATCGACAGCTTCATTTCAAGTTCAGATTCTATGTACCTGATTGTCATAATCATGTATGCTTGGGTAGGTATGACAGAGATCAGGGGACTAAAATGTTCGTAAGTGCAAATTTAGGATCACCTGGAAATTTCAATTGATGGATTTACATTTATCGAGCATAGGCTGCTTATGCAGCCTATGCTCGATAAATGTAAATCCAATAATTGTTTACAAGAAAACATTGTTAATGTGAAATTTTCATAATTCTGCTCTTACGAACATTTTAGTTGTACAAAGTTTAATGAAACGGGTCCCCGGCCCTACGGGAGGATAATATTAACCGTAGCTATGCTGTTTTGGTTCCAGATGACGAAAGCGCGGTTACGGGTGACGGAAGAAGACCAGCGATCCCTGAAGTGGGAACACGAGGTGCTCGAACAGAGATTTGAAAAGGTAACTAACAATGTGTAATGGTGCCCGTGGTGAAGGCCGGAAGGCCTCGTCCAGTATTCCCGCGACTTTTCCAAGTTTATATCCCTGATAAATTCCACAAAAAGGCTATTCATTCCTTATAATTCCAGCATTTTAAATAAATTCATCAAGAAAATGTGTTTATTTTCCGTTTTCTTAAGAATTATTTTAACTGCGCCTCACTGTTACGGAAAGTAGTTCAGCATGGGAGTTTACTGGGATATAAATTTTGGACAGAGACTTGCTACAGGCCAATCAAATGTTAAGGAATTGTGTAAATATTTTTGTGCTGGAATTATGAAGTAATGTTACTATTAATTTGTGACTTAAGAAATGGAGAAATGCTGCTTTTTGTCATTTGTAGTCAAATTAGTTGCTAATATGCTAGTACACATGCACAGCCTGAGAAGGATCTTTACTGTTTGCTAGGCACTTGGTGGGTGTTTCGTGCACTGAAACGAGGCAAACAGTTCAAATCCAGACATGGCTGCATGATTGCAGTGGCCATCGGTGTATTTTCTCCAGTCATAGTCATTATGAGGTTTTATCTTGTAACAATCATTGCATTGACCTAATACATACTGACTGATAATTCCAGCACAAAAATATTTACACAATTGCCTAACATTTGATTGGCCCGTAGCAAGTCTCTGTCCTAAATGTATATCCCAGTAAACTCCCACGCCGAACTACTTTCCGTAACCGTGAGGCGCAGTTAAAATAATTCTTAAGAAAACGGAAAATAAACATATTTTCTTGATGAATTTATTTCAAATGCTGCAATTATAAGGAATGAATGGCCTTTTTGTTGAATTTATCGGGGATATAAACTTGGAAAAGTCGCGGGAATACTGGACGAGGCCTGCCGGCCTTCATCCAGTATTCCCGCGACTTTTCCAAGATTATACCCCGATAAATTCCACAAAAAGGCCATTCATTCCTATAATAACATATTGTTGTACTCTGCATTGACTACCGTCTATTTCACGAAACCTGCACAAATTTTACGGCTATATAAACAATGCAAATACAATTATTTTCTCTGATAATATTAAATTTTAGAAATTTAAGAATGAGCCTTCTTTTTATTTCATGAAATTGGGTCCAATATTGATTTTATTACGAGAAATTTATTTGTCTATGGGAATTTAACTTGGGGGGGGGGGGGGGGGGGTGTGGGGGAAAGGAGGCGGATGGGCTGGTGGAGGAGTAAAAAAAATTAAAAAATTTGGAAATTTACACTGAAACCTAGCTAGATAGCTTGGATATGATCCAACTAAGAAAACGAAAGTGAAATTTTGAAAATCGGTCCACTATTTCTGAAAGTAGAAAATGGGGATTTAACATAGGGAAATTGTGTTCGTTTCTCCATGTAGATGCAGCATGAGTGATTTTATCATCTATTTATAAGCCCGTCCCATTCTCTACATAGACACAAGACGAGCGTGATGAGCTGTACAAGAAGTTTGTAAAGGCGATCCACGAAGTCCAGCAGAAATCTAACTTCAAGAACCTGCTGCTGGAGAAGAAGTTGGGGGCTCTGGCCGACACCCTCGAGAAGAAGGAGGCCCAGCTCAACGAGGTGTTGTCCGCCTCCAACCTCGACCCCACCGCTCTCACCGTCGTCACCCGCAAACTCGAGGTCAGTCTATGGTCACTGCTACATGATAATTTGGGTAGTTTGGAAACATAATTATTGGGGAATATATTCGTATAATGAGGGGAGAATATTCAAACATTGTTTCTGCATAATATAAAACAACAGCAGGCGACATTTTTCATTTTCCGCATTCTATGGGTTAAAACTCTTTCACCACGGACTGTTGACTGGTTGTACAGATTAAGTAGGGTTAGATTTACACTATTAAAAAGGAATAATTATTATGTCCGCGGTCCCAGTAGAGCCGGATGCATATAGTGTTTGGACTGTGTGTCCGGCAATTAAGAAGTTCGCCAGAGTTTCTCAATTATGTCATAACTTCTATATCCCTTGAAGGATTGCTTAAATCTTTCAACACAACATACCTGTGGACAAATGCCACACATCCATGCTGCCCTTAATATGAACTTGACCTTTTGACCATCACAACTTTGATTTTTTTCACACATTAAGAAGTCACCTTGAAGGATTACTTAAATATTTCAACACAGCATACTTGTGGACAAATGTTGCACATCCATGCTGCCCTTAATATGACCTTGACCTTTTGACTGTCACACCTTTAAACAGGGTTCGTACTGGTCCTTAAAAGTCCTTAATTTTAAAAAGTAAAAATTAAATACTCAAAAGTCCTTAAAAAATTTGGGGATGCATGCCCCCGCACCCCCCTCTCCAGGCGACATTTGCCTCCCCAATATTAATTTGCTTCCGACACTTGTGGAGTACCCAATTTCACTTGTGAAACATAAGAACCCTGCTCTTGACAATTTCTCGCATGTCTACATGTAGGAAAAGGTTTACTAATTTGGTCCTTAAATTTTACAATTTCAGTCCTTGAAATTCTTTATTTTTTAAAGTCACAGAAGAGTATGAACCTGTTCTAACTTTTTCTCACATCAATCAGTTCGCCCGAGTTTCGCAATTCTGTCAAAACTTCTATATCCCTTGATGCATTACTTCAATATTTCAATACATCACACTTGTGAACAAATGCCATACATCCATGTTGCCCTTAATATGACGTTGATGTTTTGACCTTGACAACCATGAACTTTTTCATACATTAAGAACATTGCAGGAGTTTCCCAATTCTGTCGGACACATATTCTATATCCCTTGAAGTATCACTATAATAGTTCAAGACATCATACTTGTGCACAAATACCACACATCCATGCTGTCCTTAATATGACCTTTTAACCTTCACAACTTTGAACTTTTTCTCAAAATACAATTTATTATTAACTTTGCCACAGTTTCTTCAATCTGCCACCGGGGGCATTCGTGTGCCAACAGGCCACATTTTCTTGTCTTGTTTTACATATTCAACTGTATTATGTTCTTATGTATGCTATGGTCTTATTGTATCCCCCGGACTCCGTCGGGGGATACTATGGATTTGACAGCGCGCCGCGTCCGCCGCAGACACTTCTTGTCCGGAGCATAACTCGAACACCCTTTGGAATATTTTCATGAAACTTCACACATGCATAGACCACGACCCGAAGGTGTGTCGCGCACTTGAATGACAACTCTTGCATAGCTAATTTTTTAGTTATCTCCCTTTTTTGTTTCTCGCACTGATTTCGTGTCCGGAGCATAACTCCACCACCCTTTGGAATATGTTCATGAAACTTCACACATGCATAGACCACGACCCGAAGGTGTGTCGCGCACAAGAATGACAACTCTTGCATAGCTAATTTTTGAGTTATCTCCCTTTTTTGTTTCGCACACTGATTGACCATAACTCGACCACCCTTTGGAATATTTTTATGAAACTTAACACATTCAATTAGACCACGAACCGAAGGTGTGTCGTGCACAAGAATGACAACTCTTGCATAGCTAATTTTTTAGTTATCTCCCTTTTTTGTTTTCGCTCACTGATTTCCTGTCCGGAGCATAACTCGACCACCCTTTGGAATATTTTCATGAAACTTCACACATGCATAGACCATGACCCGGTGGTGTGTCGTGCACAAGAATGACAACTCTTGCGTAGCTAATTTTTGAGTTATCTCCCTTTTTTGTTTTGCGCACTCTACAAACTGGACAATAATGCATGAAGACCTGTTTTCTCGTCTGCTCTGTACACCTTTTCTCGTGTGCTCTGTACACCTTACCTGTAGAGAGAACAATAGAGACTGGGAGAACCATGTGCTAGCATGGGCTAGCATGTGCAGATGTCCAGTGCTTGACCACTGTTGACCAGGTAATTTATACAGGTAAATTACTACATTGGATATTGCATTGAAAATATTGTGGCATTATGTGGACCTGTGCAGATATATGTAGATAAATATAGGACTATTAAAACAAAATTCTGGGCTCTAGTAGCAAGCATTATTATTTTTAAACTTTTTTTTTTCATTTTTTTTTTTTCATTTTTTTTTTTCAAATTATTTTTCAATTTTTGTCTAGTAGCATAAGGTCGTAAGTGCTATATACAGACTATTCACCTGTGCATGTGCTAGCATGTGCAACTGACCACTGACCACTTACAGGTAATTTATACAGGTAAATGATTATATTACATTTCCGTAAACTGTGTTGAAAATATTGTGGCAATATGTGGACCTGTGTATATATGATATGTAGATAAATATAGGACTATTAAAAAAACATTCTGGGCTCCAGTAGGGAGCATTATTCTTTTATTTTTTTTAAATTTAATTTTTTTTTCCATTTTTTGTTTACATTCTTTTTCAATTTTTTAACTGACCACTAACTTATTACAGGTAATTTATACAGGTACATTATTACATTTCCGTAAACTGTGTTGACAATATTGTGGCAGTATGTGGACCTGTGCAGATATATGTAGATAAATATAGGACTATTAACAAAAATTCTGGGCTCCAGTAGCGAGCATTATTATTTTTTTTTTTTTGTATATTACTTTTCCGTAAACTGTGTTGAAAATATTGTGGCATTATGTGGACCTGTGCAGATATATGTAGATAAATATAGGACTATTAAAAAAAAATTCTGGGCTCCAGTAGCAAGCATTATTATTTTTAATTTTTAAACTTTTTTTTTCCATTTATTTTTTTCATTTTTTTTTTCGAATTCATTTTCAATTTTTGTCTAGTAGCATAAGGTCGTAAGTGCTATATACAGACTCTTATCATATAATAAAACAATTATTGACTAGTGAGCCATAGAATATAATCTGATATTCTATGGCTCACTAGTCAATAATTGTATAATATGTTCGGCCAGTGAAAATTGCTTTCGGGCCCAGGCTCGAGGTCACTGCGGGACAAGGCGAGGCATCTGATTCCGCGGAATTCTTGTTTACTTATCTCCCTTTGTTGTTTCGTGCTCTGATTTTGTATCCAGAGCATAACTCGAACACCCTTTGGAATATTTTTATGCCCCACCACGATAGTGGAGGGGGCATTTAGTGTTACCCTTGTCTGTCCGTCCGTCCGTCCGCACACACGAATGGGTACTTGTAAGCGTACGGGGATCTTATTGGGTAGAGTTAGGATAGTGTTGGGTACTCTTGTTGGGTATTTTTATACAGTGAAAACCCAACAAGTATTCATTCATAGGAACGTGCATCCCGTCCTCCCGTCCGTCCGTCTGTCACAAAACTTTAACACTCGGGTAAATGTCTCATAATTTCTTCATCCTTCGACCGATCTGCTTCATATTTCATATACACATTGCTCTGATGGTTCACTACCGCCCTGTGCCAAATCCATTCGTCCTTCGTTGTCCTGCCCCCGCCAAGCCCAGGGTCAAGGTCACATACTTGGTGCTTCAAAAACTTTAACGCTCGTGTTAATATCTTATAATTTCTGTTTTCTTTCACGGATCAGCTTCATATTTCATATACACATTGCTCTAATGGTCCTCTACCGCCCTGTGCCAAATCCACGTTCGTCCTGCCCCCGCCAAGCCCAGGGTCAAGATTACATACTTGGTGCTTCAAAAACTTTAACGCTCGGGTAAATATCTTATAATTTCTGTTTTCTTTCATGGATCTTCTTCATATTTCATATACGCATTGCTCTAATGGTCCTCTACCGCCCTGTGCCAAATCCACGTTCGTTCTGCCCCCGCCATGCCCAGGGTCAAGGTCACATACTTAGTGCTTCAAAAACTTTAACGCTCGGGTAAATATCTTATACTTTGTTTTCTTTCATGGATCATCTTCATATTTCATATACGCATTGCTCTAATGGTCCTCTACCACCCTGTGCCAAATCCACGTTCGTCCTGCCCCACCAATCCCAGGGTCAAGGTCACATACTTGGTGCTTCAAAAACTTTAACGCTCAGGTAAATATCTTATAATTTTTATTTCCATTCACGGATCAACTTCATATTTCATATACGCGTTGCTCTAATGGTCCTCTACTGCCCTGTGCCAAATCCACGTTCTACCTGCCTCCACCAAGCCCAGGGTCAAGGTCACATACTTAGTGCTTCAAAAACTTTAATGCTCGGGTAAATATCTTATAATTTCTGTTTTCTTTCATGGATCATCTTCATATTTCATATACGCATTGCACTAATGGTCCACTACCGCCCTGTGCCAAATCCACGTTCGTCCTGCCCCCGCCAAGCCCAGGGTCAAGGTCACATACTTGGTGCTTCAAAAACTTTAATGCTCAGGTAAATATCTTATAATTTTTCTTTCCATTCACGGATCAACTTCATATTTCATATATGCGTTGCTCTAATGGTCCTCTACCGCCCTGTGCCAAATCCACGTTCGTCCCGCCCCCACCAAGCCCAGGGTTAACATCACATACTTAGTGCTTCAAAAACTTTAACGCTCGGGTAAATATCTTATAATTTCTGTTTTCTTTCACGGATCAGCTTCATATTTCATATATGCATTGCTCTAATGGTCCTCTATCACCCTGTGCCAAATCCACGTTTGTCCTGCCCCCCGCCAAGCCCAGGGTCAAGGTCACATACTTGGTGCTTCAAAAACTTTAACGCTCAGGTAAAAGAAAATTTTGACTTGCAATTTGGCCTCATTTATTATCAAAGCGATATGTGGGACATCCGTGTTCTATGAACACATTTTCTAGTTTATTAAACTTCACACATGCATAGAAGACGACCCAAAGGTGTGTTGCACGTAAGAATGACAACTCTTGCGTCGTTAATTTCTTAGTTATCTCCCTTTGTTGATTCGTGCACTGATTTCGTGTCTGGAGCATAACTCGAACACCCTTTGGAATATTTTCATGAAACTTCACACATGCATAGACCATGACCCTAAAGGTGTGTCCCGCAAGGATGACAACTCTTGCATCACTAATTCTTTAGTTATCTCCCTTTGTTTTTCCGTCACTGATTTTGTCTCCGGAGCATAACTCGAACACCCTTTTTTCAAACTACTTGTGTATCTGGGGAGGAGGATACACATGCGCTTGTCGACAAGCGTCCATTTCTAGTTAAAATGGTATTTCCGCTGTTTCAGGATGTGTTGGATTCAAAGAACAGCGCAATCAAGGATCTTCAGTACGAGTTGGCTCGTGTCTGTAAGGTATGTACGTGCTACACTACCGCCTGCGCTAATCTTGCCAATATTTATAAATTTCTTTCTTTCAATATTACTTAAATATTGGGCTTGAAATCAAGCAGCTCCTCGATAGTTGATGAAAATTTGTAAGTGCAAACTTGGAATTAAGAATAACATTTGCACTGATTGCCAATGTTGGCAATTTTTGTCGCGCCTGCTTTAGCAGAGGCGCGACTATAGTCAGTGCTTTTTTCGTCGTCCGCGTCGTCCGCGTCGTCCGTTTTTTTTGTGACACAAATGCGTTAAAGTTATTGTTTTTTCACAATATCTCTTTAACCCCTTGCCAAACTTTGATAATATTTCACATCAATGTTTGTCTAGGGATGATGCTTCATTACGCACACCCCCACATCCAAATTCTCAAGGTCAAGGTCATTTATTTACTTGTAATGTTCACCGGTTTTGTAACAGAAATGCGTTAAAGTTATTGTTTTTCACAATATCTCTTTAACCCCTTGCCAGACTTTGATAATAATTCACATCAATGTTTGTCTACGGATGATGCTTCATTACGCACATCCCCACATCCAAATTCTCAAGGTCAAGGTCATTTATTTACTTGTTATGTTCACCTGTTTTGTAACAGAAATGCGTTAAAGTTATTGTTTTTTCACAATATCTCTTTAACCCCTTGCCAGACTTTGATAATATTTCACATCAATGTTTGTCTAGGGATGATGCTTCATTACGCACACCCCCACATCCAAATTCTCAAGGTCAAGGTCATTTATTTACTTGTATTGTTCACGGTCAAATGCCTCGGCAGGTGCGACACCGCTTCCGTGGCGGAATTCTTGTTAGTGGATGTGTTCACACGTAATAATGTTTACATTTAAGCGAAAAATGGTAGAATTAGTTAAGACACATTAATGTGAGAAGAAATTAAAAAAAATCTTCGTACAAACTCTTTCGTACACATTTTAGTGAAACAGGCCCCTGAAATCTGATAAGGATCAAAAGCTAGAAGCATTACGAGTGTTATATTGACCGAATCATAATGGCGTACAGTGCAGGCCCTGATCAGACTGTGGATGCACAGGCTGATCTGGGGCTACACTGGTCGCTTAACCATTTAAGCGCCATTCTCCAGTCACAGCCACATATATGACCGTGCTGTTGAACAGACATAACCCCGGATTAATAAAACCCCAATTAACCAAAAACATTTTATAATTTCAGGCACATAACGATCTACTACGGACGTACGAGGCGAAACTCAACCAGTTTGGCATACCAACCGAGGAACTTGGGTTCAAGCCTCTGGAGAGCACAGTCGGTGGTCAGTCCCTCGGTCAGGGACCAGCCGGCCTCGTCTCGGCCCCGACATGATCAGCCACACATCGAATCTCCGTCCATCTATTTATATCTTGTCTATAACACTGTTATTTATCATTTGAAATACATTTTTATAGTGGAAATAGTCTTGTTACAGCGATTGAGAATTTAAAACCTGAAGCTTATTTGAATAGGGTTAATGTTTGGCTAATGTGAAAATATTGAAATGTAAGGAAAAAGGAACAAATAAAATGTTTATAATACATTGAAGCTTTATAATTATTGTTCACTGTTTTCTCTATTTCTGTTTGAAAGTATATGTTGTTACCACTCGTATGAACTGTCTCGACAAATGAGTGGTAGCAACATATACTTTTAAGGATAAATAAAATAAAAAAATCAGACTGTTAAAATAAAAAGTATGGTATCTATAGACTTTAATGGGTTATTAACACTTCTGTTATGGGCTGCCGACTGAAAGCGATACCGTACGACAATTTCAACAATCTTTGGTCCTGGGGGCCGTTTCACTAAACTCTGTACGACTAAAATGTTCTTACATGCAAAATTAGGATCGTCTGGACATTTTAATTGATGGATTTACATTCATTGAACATAATATGTTCAATTAATGTAAATCCAGTAATTGTTTACAAGAAATATTGTTAATGTGAAATTTTGCACTTATGAACATTTTAGTCGTACAAAGTTTAGTGAAACGGACCCCTGGTGATTCTGCACGTGAATGAAAGGCAAATAGCATAAGACCTGATATGATATGACACAATACCTACGAGACCAGCCATGTGATTTTCTAACTAAGATGATGTGCAATATCATGAAAATATTTACAATATTTGCTGTAAATTTGATAAAAAGATCAAATGTGGAATAGAATTCCGCGTTTGCTATAAAAATTTTGTCAACCTTTGACATCATTTACAGCTAATATCACAGTTTCTGTAAATATTTTTATGAAAAATCACACAAAATCACATGCAGGCTGATTTTGGGACTATGCTGATCATGTACGTATTATGGTACCTTTTCTCAGTTGGTTTCTCAAATGATAATGTCAATTTGTAAGCGACCCGTCCTTAATGACCTTAACTGTTGCTGGGAAGTTAAACACATTCACTTTAATTTGTAGAGCCACAAATGTAAGGTTTCTTCACGGCCGAAATGAGGACAAGAGTATTATTTATTTCATCAGTTTTTCACAAAATGTTTCGGTCGGCGGGGATCAATATTGTCTGTGATATGAACGTGAGAGTTGTGTGTTTTGTTGTAACATTTCTTGTTTCACCTTGGTTGCGATGGAAACTCTAGATCAGACCTACTACGTTAACAACCTGGTCTTATCAGGATCTGTTCTGCTAATATTTGTAATGTTCACAAATATGGCTGTGATTTGAGATGTGGGATTTAACCCCTTTCATACTGCGGATACGCTATTATGTTTGCGTAATATCCTAAATATTTTCCTTCTATGTTCTCAGAAGTATATGTTGTGACCACCATTTGAACCGTTTCTATCGAGACGGTTCAAATGAGTGGTCACAACATATACCTACATTGAGAAATAACAAAAATAAAAATCTGCAGTCTGATCAGTCTTCACTGTTTGCCATTCAGTCAGTGATGCACCTGTTGTGCTTCTAAGAAAGTGTATAGCTCCTGTATAGACTGCAGCAGGGGGCTAGTAGAATTGCAGCGGCACTGGCCACAAATCCTATCTCTCTAGCCACAACCACACATGTGGAGAAATCGGGCTTATGGGATTTATGACCAGTGTAGCTCCTGATCAGATAATACACTCCTGTAGTGTAGCAGCCTGATATAAACAATAAAAATTGCTTGACGGGTGTATCTTTGACTGAATGTCGAACAATGCAGACCCTGCTCGGATGTGCATCTAGGTCCGAGTCTACACTGGCTGCATATCCTTTCTTCAGTCATAACCAAAAATGAGACGAGCCATGTGATTTTGTACCTAAGAAGATGTGCGATATCTCGTGAAATATATTTACAATAATTTCTGTAAATGATGTCGAAAGTTGACAAAATGTTCAGAGCAAAAAGCGGAATTACATGGTCTGAACATTTTGTTGCTCATTTGTATACAACATGTGTGCACTCGTTTTACTCAGCAACCATCTGTGCAAATTTGTATTAGGGCTAAGTTATTCCCAATCCATTAATTTTGTTACGGAAATCTATTATAAGCACATCATTTATTAATAACTAAAGTTGATGTTGCACAACTGCCTGCCCATTAATCTTGCCCAGATTATCAACATTTCTGAACATGGGCAATGCCAACTCGCAGTCAATCAGCTTGATTGTCTGAGCTTGAGCTGTAGCACAGCTCAAGCTCAGACAATCAAACTGATTGATTTCACACACAATATTCAAGTGTTTTCAAACAAAGAAATAGACAATGTTGGCAAGATGTGCGCAGGCGGTGCTGCAAGTCCATAAATATGGTACAGGCGTATGAATTTAGATGTTGTATTTTGAGTGTATTGTATGCCATGATTGTGTGAGTGGATGATGCTGAGCCCCGCAGGGATGTGGAATTTTTTCTTTTATTAATTTGTTCCCTTAATTTAACGAATTAAAAAAAATTGTTCCCACAAATTAATAATTTGTTTCCACGAATTAACAATTCGTTCCCTCAATTTAACAATTCGTTCCCACGGGAACGAATTGTTAATTTGTGGGAACAAATTGTTATATCGTGGGAACGAATTGTTAATTCGAGGGAACAAATTGTTAATATTGTGGGAACGAATTGTTAAATTGACGGAACAAATTGTCTTTTCGTGGGAACGAATTGTGAATTAATTTGAGGGAACAAATTGTTATATCATGGGAACGAATTGTTAATTCGAGTGAACAAATTGTTAAATTGAGGGAATGAATTAATAAAAATAAAATCCATGTCCTTTGCGGGGCTCTGTTGTATGCCATGATTGTGTTGAGTGGATGATGACACTTGTGCCACATAGAATATTACAGATGTATGATTAATCATGGAAACATTAAAATATACAACAACTTCATTACTTAGTTCACCTTTTAATGCGAAGCTTATCTGGAAAGGTCATGAACTGGTTTAGTACACATAATAGTACTCAGTGTGGAAGGATTTTTAATAAAAATTGCAAGTATGAATAGGTACAGATCTGTGGCCCACTTTACTAAGCAATGTATGATTAAGACGTTTGTTCATTGTAAGTGCAAAACTAAAATCTACAGCAAACTTTTCAACTTTTTTTTGAGAAATACATGTATTTCTGTGGATTTGTTCAGATTTAATGTGTTAAGTACAATGTAAAATTATAAAAAGTGTACAAACATTTTTATCATGATGCTTTAAAAGTAAAACTGGCCCCGGTTTTATTTTGTAGCACAGTTTTAAGTATTTGCAACCTCTACATAATGTTGCTATGGCGGATCACAGCTGCCACAGAGCACTTTGAAAAAAAATGAGAATATTTTTTGTTTTCTGCGAATATTTTACATTTTACACGTAAATGGTAAAATCTCTGATGTGATCTTGGTGAAGCGTCCATGTGTCATGTCTGCCAACACTATTTGTTAATATGGGATCGATGGTGATATTTTAATTGAACCCAACTTGTGTCTAGAATGTGAACCTGTGGGCCGTTTCACTAAACTTTCCACGACTAAAATGTTCATAAGTGCAAAATTATGATAGTCTGTAACTTTCACATTAACAATGTTGTATTGTAAAAAATTATTGGCTTTACATTTATTGAGCATGCAGCCTATGTTCAGTAAATGTAAATCCATCAATTTAAATTTCCAGACGATCCTAAATTTGCACTTACAAACATTTTAGTCGTACAAAGTTTAGTGAAAAGGCCCCCTGTTGTGTGATGTAAAGGCGCGTTCTAGTAACATCATGAGACACATGCATTACATAGGTGTTGGCTGGGCCCCAGAACAAACAGTACTCGTTGTACGTTTAAACACAGCTGTGAACGGTGTCGAACAACGGCAGTCTTGAAACAATAACAAATTATTTTTCATGGTTTCGGTTTCTGTAATATTAAACTCTGATTTTGGGATCTCCTGCCCTGATCACAGCATATGTTAATCTGGCCTTAAATGACCTTAGCTGTTGAGCATATAGTTCATTGGACAATCGACAATCCAGTAGCCGATTTCATCAAAATTGCAAAGTATACTTATCTAGCAAAGTATACTTTGAGGGAGTAATAATTTATTTTTCCCAAAATACATTATTTCATATAGAACTAACCACTGCACATATTTGATGATTAAAAGTATGCATAATTATTATACTGAATTTATTACATTATCACAGCCATTTTGGCTGTGATAATGTAATAAATTCAGTATAATAAAAATTAATAAATTTATCCTTAAATTGAAAATGTCTCCCTCAAAGTATATTTTGCTAGATAAGTATACCGGTACTTTGCAATGTTGGTGAAATGGGCTGCTGCTGACCATCATCTGAGACATAGTGCGTCAATCCACATCTGAGACATGCCATGTGATTTTGTGCCTAAGAAAAATATTGACAAAAACTGTGATATTTTTTGTAAATATAAACCAAAGTTGACAATATTCTCATAGTAAATGTGGAGTAGAATTCCGCATTTGCTCTGAAAAGTCAACTTTCGACGTCGCATGCAGAACATATTAGAAAGTATTTTTTCATGAATTAGCACGTCGTATTAGATACAAAATCATATAGCTCGTCTCATTTGATCAACAATTGATCCAGTCTTTGCTTTTGCTGTGCAGTACAGTTTTCAGCAGATTGAACCAGTATCTGTTGTCTGTACATACATTTTTATGCCCCGCCACCGAATGGTGAGGGGGGCATATAGTGTTATCGGCGTTCGTAGTCCCGAAACCTTAACGCTCGGGTAAATGGCTTATAATTACTGTTTCCTTGCTCGGATCTGCTTCACATTTCACACACGCATTGCTCCAATGGTTCTCTGCCACCCTGTGACAAATCCACATTCGTCCTGCCCCCGCTAAGCCCAGGGTCAAGGTCACAGACTTGGTGCGTTCGAAACCTTAACACTCAGGTAAATGGCTTATAATTTCTGTTTCCTTGCTCGGATCTGCTTCACATTTCACACACGCATTGCTCCAATAGTCCTCTACTGCCCTGTGACAAATCCACATTCGTCCCGCCCCCACTAAGCCCAGGGTCAAGGTCACAGACTTGGTGCGTTCGAAACCTTAACGCTCTGGTAAATGGCTTATAATTTCTGTTTCCTTTCTCGGATCTGCTTGACATTTCACACACACAGTGCTCCAATGGTCCTCTACCGTCCTGTGACAAACCCACATTCGTCCCACCCCCGGTAAGCCCTGTGTCAAGCTCACAAACTTGGTGCTTTCGAAACCTTAATGCTCGGGTAAATGGCTTATAATCAAATATGCCTCGTTTTCTTTGGCTGCCAGCCGACAGGCCACATTTCTAGTCTAATCTTATGTGACTGGAGAAATGGGGCTTATGTGATTTGTGACCAGTGTTGCTTGTGATCAAATAGCACACTCCTGTAGTCTGGTAACGATCTATATTGCTTGTTAGAAGCACAACATTATGTTTGATCCAGATCAGACTGTGCGGATGCACTCCGCAAAGGCTGATCTGGATCTACACTGATTGCAAAACCCATAAGCCCCATTTCTCCAATCACAGCCACATATAATTTCTAACTCCTGTAATTGTACCACACTCCCATATAATTATGTGGCTGTGACTGCAGAAATGGGGCTTATGGGTTGTGTGACTAGTGTAGCCCCTGGTCAAATAGCACACTCCTGTAGCCAGATAATGATCATTATCATTCTGGACAAATATGATTAAAATCAGACAAGATTTTAAAATGTTATTGACGGATCAAAATACTTTAACACTAATGCCAAACATGAAACTTGAACATGATTTCCCAGTGACCGTGACCTTGGACATTGGGACTTGAAATGTATGGGCAACAGAGCAGCATTGTAGACACATTGTAGTCACATATTACCAAAATCCAACAGGTTGCAATTAACATGTTATTGACTGTGACTTTGACATTGGGGCGATGGGTGTATGCGAAATAAAGAAGCATGTGATTTTCCCCCCAATGCAGCAGGCTGAATAGGGATCGAACCCGTTGGCCCGGCCTTAAATGACCTTAGCTGTTGATAGGCCGTTAAACACCAACACAACAAAGAAGCATGCATATAGATCGACACACATTGTAGCCAAATATTATCAAAATTTGATAAGATGACATTTTATTCAGACCTAGACTTGAATGCAAACGGTAAACTTGAAACGTGAACCATTAGGATGCACAGGTGGAAGACTCGGACCTGTGACACAACAGGAATGCCATTTTTAGCTCGACTATTCGAAGAATAGTTACAGCTTATGTAGTCACCCCGGCGTCGGCTTCGGCGTCACCGTCACGCCTTGGTTAAGGTTTTTAGTCAAGCATGGTATGTAGAATAATCCTGGCCCTACACTCACCATACTTGGACAACTTCATCTCCTAGTGATGTACATCAATAACCCCTGATCTATATTTGACCTTGACCTACATTTCCTCTTGAATTCCCCTTGGTTAAGGTTTTTAATAATCCTGGCCCTACACCCACCATACTTGGACAACTTCATCTCCTAGTGATGTACATCAATAACCCCTGATCTATATTTGACCTTGACCTACATTTCCTCTTGAATTCCCCTTGGTTAAGGTTTTTAGTCGAGCTTGTACATGGAATACTATTGTGCATACAGACACCATACTTCGACAACCTTTTCTCATAGGGATGTACATCAATAACCCCTGATCTATATTTGACCTTGACCTACATTTCCTCTTGAATTACTTAGTTAATTCCTCTTGGTTAAGGTTTTTAGTCAAGCTTGTATATGGAATACTCCTGGCCCTACACCCACCATACTTGGACAACTTCATCTCCTAGTGATGTACATCAACAACCCCTGACCTATATTTGACCTTGACCTACATTTCCTCTTGAATTACTTAGTTAATTCCCCTTGGTTAAGGTTTTTAGTCAACCTTGGTTAAGGTTTTTAGTCAACCTTGTATATGCAATACTCCTGGCCCTACACCCACCATACTTGGACAACTTCATCTCCTAGTGATGTACATCAACAACCCCTGACCTATATTTGACCTTGACCTACATTTCCTCTTGAATTACTTAGTTAATTCCCCTTGGTTAAGGTTTTTAGTCAACCTTGGTTAAGGTTTTTAGTCAAGCTTGTACATGGAATACTAGTGTGCATACAAACACCATACTTGGACAACCTTTTCTCATAGGGATGTACATCAATAACCCCTGATCTATATTTGAGCTTGACCTACATTTCCTCTTGAATTACTTAGTTAATTCCCCTTGGTTAAGGTTTTTAGTCAAGCTTGTAGATGGAATACTCCTGGCCCTACACCAACCATCCTTGGACAACTTCATCTCCTAATGATGTACATCAACAACCCCTGACCTATATTTGACCTTGACCTACATTTAACCTTGAATTGCTTAGTTAATTCCCCTTGGTTACGGTTTTTAGTCCACTTTGGTTACGGTTTTTAATCAAGCTTGTACATGGAATACTATTGTGCATACATACACCATACTTGGATAAACTTTTCTCCTAGTGATGTACATCAATAACCCATGATCTATATTTGACCTTGACTTACATTTCCTCTTGAATTACTTAGTTAATTCCCATTGGTTAAGGTTTTTAGTCAACCTTGGTTAAGGTTTTTAGTCAAGCTTGTACATTGAATACTATTGTGCATACAAACACCATACTTGGATAATTTTTCTCATAGGGATGTACATCAATAACCCCTGACCTATATTTTACCTTCACCTACATTTAACCTTGAATTACTTACTTATTTCCCCTTGGTTAAGGTTTGTGCTCAAATTTGGTTAATGTTTATAGTCAAGCTTGTATATGGAATACTCCTGGGCCTACAGCAACCATACTTGGACAACTTCATCTCCTAGTGATGTACATCAATAATCCCTGACCTACATTTGACCTTGACCTACTTTTATCCTTGGATTACTTAGTTATTTTCCCTTGGTTTAGGTTTTTAGTCAAGCTTGTATATGGAATACTCCTGGGCCTACAGCAACCATACTTGGAAAACTTCATCTCCTAGTGATGTACATCAATAACCCCTGACCTATATCTGACATTGACCTACATTTAACCTTGAATTACTTAATTTCCCTTAGTCAACCTTAGTTAAGGTTTTTATGCAGGCCGCGGCAACCTTGTTTGTCAAGCTATGTGTATATCGACAACCCTCGTAGTCGAGCTATGCTGTTCTCCTACAGCTCTTGTTATGCTCCCCGAAAAAAACTGTTCAGGGGAGCATATAGTTAACGCTTTGTCCGCCATCCGCCGTCCGAGTTTTACCTTAAAGTTTTTCAAATTGCTGGGTGTGGGGGGGGGGGGGGGGGGGGGTGGGGGCAGTGGAAATTTTGAATGACTAATTTTCAGTACGCAAGGCTAATTGTGGTAATATCTATATGAAAAAGTCAAATAGATATCTAATTGATTTAACAAGATATCTCTTTCACCATAGAAGATATCTGTTTCATACAACAAGATATCTGTTTGGCTATATACGATATCTTATTCATAGAAGTAGGTATCTGTTTCATTGAATCTAAAGAGATATCTTATTGACTCAAATAGATATCTTATTGACTGAAAGAGATATCTTATTGACTGAAAGAGATATCTCTAACTCTGAAACAGATATCTATATTGTTATTATCATAGAGATATCTATTTCAGAGTTACAGATATCTCTTAGAGTCAATAAGATATCTCTTTCATTCAAGAAGATATCTCTTTCAATCAAAAAGATATCTCTTTCTGACAAACAGATATCTTATTGACTCAAATAGATATCTAATTGACTGAAAGAGATATCTTATTGACTGAAAGAGATATCTCTAACTCTGAAACAGATATCTATATTGTTATTATCATAGAGGTATCTATTTCAGAGTTACAGATATCTCTTTGAGTCAATAAGATATCTCTTTCATTCAAGAAGATATCTCTTTCAATCAAAAAGATATCTCTTTCTGACAAACAGATATCTTATTGACTGAAATAGATATCTGTTTGTCAGAAAGAGATATCTTGTTGATTGAAAGAGATATCTTATTGACTCAGAGATATATTTTACTCTGAATAAATAGTAAAACGGCGTGCCATATATTTGGCAGTGCTAGCTACTTTTTTTTTTATTTGACCCCGGGGTCATGGATTATCTCCCCCTTTTCGACTTAGAATTTTCAAATTTTGGCTTGTAAGTCGTAAATTTTTTAAATTGTACTAGCTACACACCTGCAACTTGGTATGTAGCTTCCTTATAATGAGTAGATGCACACAGTTTATTTTGATTTTGTATTCGACCTCGAGGTCATGGATTATCACCCCCTTTTCGACTTATAATTTTCCAATTTTGGTTTGCAAGTCGTAAAACTTTTAAACCGTACTAACTACACACCTGACCTGAAACTTGGTATGTAGCTTCCAAATCAGCCAAATTGGAAATCTGATCTCCGACACAGCACTTCCCTGATTTTGGCAAACTCACAAAAGACAATAGACAGTGACAATTAGCAATCAGCAAATATCATATTGTATAATGACATTATACAATGTGATCTTTGCTGATTGCTAATTGTCACTGTGTTCCATTGTCTATGTGTAGGCAATGTGTACAATTGCCTTACATGTATAGTAGTCCGTGTTATGCCTAGAGAGAGCCCGGGGATCTCACCTTAATCCTCACTACACGGGAGATGGACATTGTTGTCTGCTGCATGTTTTTCATTGTTACCTTCATTCTTAACAAAAAGCGGGTTTGACAGCCCATGAGAATCGTCTCCAATGGAGACGATTCTCATGCGCTGTCAAAACAGGTTTTTGAAGAGAAATATTGAAAATAAAACATGTCCAGCAGACTAAGTTTAATTTAGCGTAGTAAGGGTTAAAGGTACTGTGTCTCAGATGAGGTTGGAAACGTGGGTGTCGAGTTCTGAAAAAAACATTTAACTGAAGATTTGTATTGGTTTCCTGAATATATTTGCCACTGTGAGTGATCTGAGAAAGTAAAAAAAAAATGATATACTGGAGTCTGGTTTCCGTTCGTACGTCCGTCCGTGTCCGTCCGTCTGTCACTAAACCTAGTGGGTGGCAGGTGGGAGCATGCGATGGGTAATTTAACGATCGGGGTTCATTCTTACCGGAATCCCGACTGGAGACTTGGTTTGGCCCTCACATACGGCTTTGGCATTTTGTATGTGACAGTTGAATCTGGTTATACCCCTTATAAGAGTAATCCTACCGGTATTACTTTTAAATAGGGGAAGGGGCCAAGTGACTGGTGCGGTATGGACCTGGCACCAGGTCAGGTTATTCTAATTTCAGGGCTGAATATGTTGTATCTCGATGTAAATATTCCGTTATGATTTTTGGATTTTCCCCCCAATGCAGCAGGTTAAAACGGGATCGAACCTGTTTGCCCGGCCTTACATGACCTTAGCTGTTGATAGGCCGTTAAACACCAATAAACAAACAAACAAACTGCCACTGAACTTAACATCAGAGAATTATTGTTATAACTTCTACATGTATTTCCTTCATCTAAAATGCTTAATATTTCACACATGCATTCCTGTAAGACTACTACCATGCTGTGCCAAATCCACGACCGTCCAACCCCCATCAGAGAAATACGTTATAACTTCTATTTCCTTCTTTGAACATTCTTAATATTTCACTTCGACACTTGTGCATTCCTCTAATGTACTACCATGCTACTTTTTTTTAAAAACTGTATTCATCTAATACCACGCGACTGTCCTCTATTATATGCCCTCCCGCTAATTTTCAGAATTTCCGTAGTGATTTCATCTTGTCCGCAAGAGAATTTGTAAAATGTTGCTGCCGCCGGAAAAAGCGCATACGTACACCCCTACTGACCCCGACTGCAGTGAATTAAAGGCCCTGGACGGCTCAGTATTCCAATTTTCTAATTCTTTCAAACACAAAAACATGTCTGGCAACTGATTTAGTACACAAAACTAACATATACTACCTAATAGATATATCCCAAGTCTTGAGATGTATATCTCAATCGCAATTTGAAAACAACACAATCTTGTTTTGTGTACCACTCAGTACGGGGCGCCAAGTGGGACATGGCTCAATTTTGTCAACAAAATTCATTTTTGTACCTATAAACTTGACAAAAACAAAACAAAATTAAATATATACTGATTTTGTAAACAAAATTCACTTTTGTGCCACAAAACTCAATTCTGTGTCACTTTTGTGCCACAAAACTCAATTCTGTGTCACAAAATTCAATTCTGTGTCACAAAAATTGTGTCGCAAAATTCAATTCTGTGTCACAAAATTCAATTCTGTAAAAAAATTCTGTGTCACAAAATTCAATTCTGCATACGTTTCGTAGACGTATTTGCATACGTTTCGATTATGTTGCCCAAATATGGCACACGGATGTAAGAAGGACTACCATTGGTCAGATACAGTATGACAAAAATGTGGCCTGAATAATATGTATAAAAATATATCGGCAACAAACATGATGGAACTTGGATGGAAAATAACATTTTGTGAATTGGTTGCCATGGCAACCGTTTATTGTAAGTATGTATTGACTATGTACATACATTTAATAACGCTATCCCAATGTTGGTTACTTGAAATAAAACGATGCTATTGTTACTAGAAATGTGGCCTGTCGGCACACTAATGCCCCCGCTGGCAGCCAAAGAAAACGAGACATATTTTATTATAAGCCATTTACCCGAGTGTTAAGGTTTTGAACGCACCAAGTCTGTGACCTTGACACTGGGCTTAGCGGGGGCGGGACGAATGTGGATTTGTCACAGGGCGGTAGAGGACCATTGGAGCAATGCGTGTGTGAAATGTGAAGCAGATCCGAAAAAGGAAACAGAAATTATAAGCCATTTACCCAAGCGTTAAGGTTTTGAACGCACCAAGTCTGTGACATTGACCCTGGGCTTAGTGCGGGCGGGACAAATTTGGATTTGTCACAAGGTGACAGAGGACCATTGGAGCAATGCGTGTGTGAAATGTGAAGCAGATCCAAGCAAGGAAACACAAATTACAAGACATTTACCCGAGCGTTAAGGATTCAAACGCACCAAGTCTGTGACCTTGACCCGAGGATTAGTGGGGGCGGGAGGAATGTGGATTTGTCACAGGGCGGTAAAGGACCATTGGAGCAATGCGTGTGTGAAATGTGAAGCAGATCCGAGTAAGGAAACAGAAATTATCAGCCATTTACCCGAGCGTCAAGGTTTCGAACACACCAAGTCTGTGACCTTGACCCTGAGCTTAGCGGGGGCGGAACGAATGTGGATTTGTCACAGGGCGGTAGAGGACCATTGGAGCAATGCGTGTGTGAAATGTGAAGCAGATCCGAGCAAGGAAACAGAAATTAGAAGCCATTTACCCAGCGTTAAGGTTTTGAATGCACCAAGTCTGTGACCTTGACCCTGGGCTTAGTGCGGGCGGGACAAATGTGGATTTGTCACAAGGTGACAGAGGACCGTTGGAGCAATGCGTGTGTGAAATGTGAAGCAGATCCAAGCAAGGAAACACAAATTACAAGCCATTTACCCGAGTGTTAAGGTTTCGTACGTACGTACGGACGTACGTTACGTATGTACGGACGCCGGTAACACTATATGCCCCCCTCACCATTCGGTGGCGGGGGCATAATAAGCCATTTACCCAGTGTTAAGGTTTCGAACGCACCAAGTCTGTGACCTTGACCCTGGGCTTAGCGGGGGTGGGACGAATGTGGATTTGTCACAGGGTGGCAGAGGACCATTGGAGCAATGCGTGTGTGAAATGTGAAGCAGATCCGAGCAAGGAAACAGAAATTATAAGCCATTTACACAGCGTTAAGGTTTCGAACGCACCAAGTCTGTGGCCTTGACCCTGGGCTTAGCGGGGGCGGGACGAATGTGGATTTGTCACAGGGCGGCAGAGGACCATTGGAGCAATGCGTGTGTGAAATGTGAAGCAGATCCGAGCAAGGAAACAGAAATTATAAGGCATTTACCCAGCGTTAAGGTTTCGAACGCACCAAGTCTGTGACCTTGACCCTGGGCTTGGCGGAGGCGGCACGAATGTGGATTTGTCACAGGGTGGCAGAGGACCATTGGAGCAATGCGTGTGTGAAATGTGAAGCAGATCCGAGTAAGGAAACAGAAATTATAAGGCATTTACCCAGCGTTAAGGTTTCGAATGCACCAAGTCTGTGACCTTGACCCTGGGCTTGGTGGGGGTGGCACGAATGTGGATTTGTCACAGGGTGGCAGAGGACCATTGGAGCAATGCGTGTGTGAAATGTGAAGCAGATCCGAGCAAGAAACAGAATTATAAGGCATTTACCCAGCGTTAAGGGTTTCGAACGCACCAAGTCTGTGACCTTGACCCTGGGCTTGGCGGAGGTGCACGAATGTGGATATTTGTCACAGGAGGGTGGCAGAGGACCATTGGAGCAATGCGTGTGTGAAATGTGAAGCAGATCCGAGCAAGGACACAGAAATGATAAGCCATTTACCCAGCGTTAAGGTTTCGAACGCACCAAGTCTGTCACCTTGACCCTGGGCTTAGCGGAGGCGGCACGAATGTGGATTTGTCACAGGGCGGTAGAGGACCATTGGAGCAATGCGTGTGTGAAATGTGAAGCAGATCCGAGCAAGGAAACATAAATTATAAGCCATTTACCCAGCGTTAAGGTTTCGAAAGCACCAAGTCTGTGACCTTGACCCTGGGCTTAGCGGGGGTGGGACGAATGTGGATTTGTCACAGGGCGGTAGAGGACCATTGGAGCAATGCGTGTGTGAGATGTGAAGCAGATCCAAATTATAAGCCATTTACCCAGCGTTAAGGTTTCGAAAGCACCAAGTCTGTGACCTTGACCCTGGGCTTAGCGGGGGTGGGACGAATGTGGATTTGTCACAGGGCGGTAGAGGACCATTGGAGCAATGCGTGTGTGAAATGTGAAGCAGATCCGAGCAAGGAAACATAAATTATAAGCCATTTACCCAGCGTTAAGGTTTCGAAAGCACCAAGTCTGTGACCTTGACCCTGGGCTTAGCGGGGGTGGGACGAATGTGGATTTGTCACAGGGCGGTAGAGGACCATTGGAGCAATGCGTGTGTGAAATGTGAAGCAGATCCGAGAAGGAAAACAGAAATGATAAGCCATTTACCCAACGTTAAGGTTTCGAACGCACCAAGTCTGACCTTGACCTGGGACTTGGGCTTAGCGGGGGCGGGACGAATGTGGATTTGTCACAGGGCGGTAGAGGACCATTGGAGCAATGCGTGTGTGAAATGTGAAGCAGATCCGAGCAAGGAAACAGAAATTATAAGCCATTTACCCAGCGTTAAGGTTTCGAACGCACCAAGTCTGTGACCTTGACCCTGGGCTTAGCGGGGGCGGGACAAATGTGGATTTGTCAATGGGCAGTAGAGGACCATTGGAGCAATGCGTGTGTGAAATGTGAAGCAGATCCGAGGAAGGAAACAGAAATTATAAGGCATTTACCCAGCGTTAAGGTTTCAAACGCACCACGTCTGTGACCGTGACCCTGGACTTAGCGGGGGCAGAACGAATGTGGATTTGTCACAGGGTGGCAGAGGACCATTGGAGCAATGCGTGTGTGAAATGTGAAGCAGATCAGAGCAAGGAAACAGAAATTATAAGGCATTTACCCAGCGTTAAGGTTTTGAATGCACCAAGTCTGTGACCTTGACCATGGGCTTAGCGGGGGCGGCACGAATGTGGATTTGTCACAGGGTGGCAGAGGACCATAGGAGCAATGCGTGTGTGAAATGTGAAGCAGATCCGAGCAAGGAGACAGAAATTATAAGGCATTTACCCAGCGTTAAGGTTTCGAACGCACCAAGTCTGTGACCTTGACCATGGGCTTAGCGGGGGCGGGATGAATGTGGATTTGTCACAGGGTGGCAGAGGACCATTGGAGCAATGCGTGTGTGAAATGTGAAGCAGATCCGAGCAAGGAAACAGAAATTACCCAGCGTTAAGGTTTCGAACGCACCAAGTCTGTGACCTTGACCATGGGCTTAGCAGGGGCGGGACGAATGTGGATTTGTCACAGGGTGGCAGAGGACCATTGGAGCAATGCGTGTGTGAAATGTGAAGCAGATCCGAGCAAGGAAACAGAAATTATAAGGCATTTACCCAGCGTTAAGGTTTCGAACGCACCAAGTCTGTGACCTTGACCATGGGCTTAGCAGGGGCGGGACGAATGTGGATTTGTCACAGGGTGGCAGAGGACCATTGGAGCAATGCGTGTGTGAAATGTGAAGCAGATCCGAGCAAGGAAACAGAAATTATAAAGCATTTACCCAGCGTTAAGGTTTCGAACGCACCAAGTCTGTGACCTTGACCATGGGCTTAGCAGGGGCGGGACGAATGTGGATTTGTCACAGGGTGGCAGAGGACCATTGGAGAAATGCGTGTTTGAAATGTGAAGCAGATCCGAGCAAGGAAACAGAAATTATAAGGCATTTACCCAGCATTAAGGTTTCGAACGCACCAAGTCTGTGACCTTGACCATGGGCTTAGCAGGGGCGGGACGAATGTGGATTTGTCACAGGGTGGCAGAGGACCATTGGAGCAATGCGTGTGTGAAATGTGAAGCAGATCCGAGCAAGGCAACAGAAATTATAAGGCATTTACCCAGCGTTAAGGTTTCGAACGTACCAAGTCTGTGACCTTGACCATGGGCTTAGCGGGGGCGGGACGAATGTGGATTTGTCACAGGGTGGCAGAGGACCATTGGAGCAATGCGTGTGTGAAATGTGAAGCAGATCCGAGCAAGGCAACAGAAATTATAAGGCATTTACCCAGCGTTAAGGTTTCGAACGTACCAAGTCTGGGACCTTGACCATGGGCTTAGCGGGGGCGGGACGAATGTGGATTTGTCACAGGGTGGCAGAGGACCATTGGAGCAATGCGTGTGTGTGAAATGTGAAGCAGATCCGAGCAAGGAAACAGAAATTATAAGCCATTTACCCAGCGTTAAGGTTTCGAAAGCACCAAGTCTGTGACGTTGACCCTGGGCTTAGCGGGGGCGGGACGAATGTGGATTTGTCACAGGGCGGTAGAGGACCATTGGAGCAATGCGTGTGTGAAATGTGAAGCAGATCCGAGCAAGGAAACAGAAATTATAAGCCATTTACCCAGCGTTAAGGTTTCGGGACGTACGTACGTACGTACGGACGCCGGTAACACTATATGCCCCCCTCACCATTCGGTGGCGGGGGCATAAAAATGTTTATATAAACTAATTGTTATTTGGCCGCCCTGGCATTCGCATACATGATTAGTCACAATAAGATTCTTGGATAGAACTATAGAGGTATATATTTTGTAATCATAATATAACCAAAATAACTGTCCATAAAGAAGTATAATATTTATATATTGGGTTATATTTTCGCATTGAAATATTTAAACCTGCAAGTGTACTCCACCATCTAGTAAAATGGACTAAGACCGATCTCAACCAATCAACGTAGAGATGACATAGACTATCAGTTACGCAAACTAATTTTTGTGGACAAAACTGACTTTTGTGGACAAAACTGAATTCTGTCCCACAAAACTGAATTTTGTTCACAAAACTCAATTCTGTCTTACAAAATTGAATCCTTTATAACAAAAATGAATTTTGTATATCAGAATTTTACATAATTGGATTTTGTGATTTTTAGTGTTACAAAACTCAATTTTGTCTGGACAAAATTGGTTTTGTACACATAATTAACCTGTCCTGCATGGCGCCCCGTACTCAGTACATAATGTCAATATTGACACTTTTCATTTTCGGAATCCCGAGCGTTTCGGCGCTAGCGTACTCGCTACTACTCGGAGACATGTCGGAAAACTGGTGACACACACAAAACCATGACGTCACAAGCACGTGCGCGAAATTGAAGGCGGACAACAACAACAATAAAGTAAACATTTGTTTCTTGATTCAGACTCACGAAGACGATATTATTTAACTACAATTTGAATCAATGACATTGATTTATACACAATCGAACAAGAACAGCCGAGCGACTCTGACGATCTGATGACACCAGTTACAGTACTGTACCCGAGTACGTATTCGTGAATCACAATCAACATTGAATATTACTCTAATGTTGTAGGCCTACCTACTACCATGCTGTGCCAAATCCACGACCGTCCAACCCCCGCTGATCCCAATGTCAAGGTCAAATACTTTACAAAACTTAACATCAGAGAAATATATTATAACTTATATTTCTTTCATCGAAAATTCTTGATATTTCATGCATGCATTCCTCTAAGGCTCTACTTAGTATCATGCTGTGACAAATCCCCGCTGATCTCGAGATCAATGTCACTTACTTAGTCTCTTTACAAAACTTAACATCAGAGAAATCGGTTATAACTTCTACATGTATTTCCTTGCTCGGATCTGCTTCACATTTCACACACGCATTGCTCCACTGGACCTCTACCACCGTGTGACAAATTCACGTTCGTGCCGCCCCTGCTAAGCCCAGAGTCAAGCGGACTCAAGGTCACAAGCCCACACACTTGGAAAGTGTTTACATGTTTAGGGGTAGACTAACATGCCATGTCTCTATATCATGTTTAACTTCTATTTTTCATTATCTGACTTTTTTAATTTATTATTTTCTTCGCTAGTGAAAGCCATAGTGCTATGTCTAATTTATGGGTACCTGTGCCCAAGCGGGGGGTATTCCGTAAGCCTCGCTTACTGACCAATCTAGTTTGTGTCGAGCCCGCTTGCGGAAGTGAGACATAGTGATCACAATGACGTCCGGGTGTCTGTACGTGCGCCCGTCCGTGCGTGCGTGCGTCCGAAAGTTTGCGTTAAAATTTTTAAAAATACCATCAAATGCCTCGGCGGGCTCGACATGCGGGCCGTGGCCATCTGCTTTTTATTATCAAACAAATAACTAGCGTTAGTAACGCTAGTTTTGCTAAATATAGAATTCATATCTCCCTCTGATGTGCTCACACTTAGCTAAGCCATGTGTCTTGCTTTGACTTGACAGTATGTCACCAACTACGTCACCGATAACATTCAACTTTCGCATTTTTAAATTCAGTTATTCATCGTGTGTTAAAGGTGCATGCCCACGCAGCAGTTTACACTGTACTACTACTTTTCATTTTCTGTCATGCCGTATATGAGCCATTTGTCTACCCACTAACGAGTTATTTTTAACTACGGCGCGTGTTAATTGGTGTTAAATCGCATTTGATATGCCGCGACCAGAAAGGGTATTTCCGACCTCGTGCTATTTTTACCAATACGCGTCACGTGACACGGTCAATCATATCACATCTTTGACATGCGCAGTGAAGTTTCGGAAGTTGAGAAGAAAAATCTCTGTTCGAGTCCAAATCTAAATCTCTACGTAACTCTTTCCATTTGTGTGATCTGGTCGCAAATATTAACCACTCTCTCTCTGTACTGCCTGTCCCTCAGATATCTCGCCTTTTTTTTTGGCCGACGCCGTTTCATACAATTTCCGTCCTGGACGTTTCGACATGTTGATATTCTTCTTTACATATTGGGAAGCCTACTGGCGCGCGTAGTATACTGCGCATGCGCACCACAAGCCGTGATGTGAAAGTCGTCGTCCCCGCACATTATCAAAATAGACTGTTACCGCCGCGCGTCGCTAACAGTAAATTGATAATTAATAAATGATTATATGTGTATAGCGGGCACTCGTAAATATTAGAACTGGTGGAATAGTGACATAATTATACACTTATTTATTTCCTATAAAGAACAGTTTGTGTCTACTGCGTGGGCATGTACCTTTAAGGTATTACAATGTTAATATCGTGATTATATAGATGTATGCCATGCTGACCATATCTTGTAATAAAGCGTTTGAAGCATTTCAAACAAGTTTATATTTTTGTCTTATCTTCAGCGAAGCTGGTAGTCAGTGGTAACATGAGGAATTGCGTCGCTCGCGGATTTTTCGATAGATCGGAGAAAGAATTGCGTCACTACTAGTGGGTTTTTCCAGATACTGCCAAGTTAAACTGAGCATGAAATTTCCTCGACTTAATATACAAATGAGATAATTAACCGACAAACACATCTTCATGACCAAGAACAAGTTGCGACTGTATTCATACAATATCCAGTATTATATCTCGAGTGTTTTTGTGAAATGCTTATTTGGAGGTACCATCTATGACACAGCCACTTTAAACACTAAATACCTCCATAGCAGTATTTGCAAACAGTGTAGATCCAGATGATCCGACTCGTAACGAGCCGTCTCATCAGGATCTGCACTTTTTGCAAGTAATTTTCATATTTTTTACGGAAAACAAAAACCACCCAATTTTATAAATGGACTTGTCGAAAAATCATTTTGTGACAAATGGATTGGTTGGAAAATTAACAAACAGGGTGAAATAAAAGAACACAAATATATATGATAAATTTTCGTCTGCCCACACGTTTCCCAGCTTGCAATGAGTTAAGGAATTAATCATACATAATGATATTGGCTAAACATAAGTACTTCATGAAACTTGATGCCCTTAGTTTATAAAAGGAAATACACAACTTGTATTACAATGACGTAATCTTTGTACATTTTACAACACACTTGAAGACTAATATTACCACGATTTGTATAACTTCAATTAGGGTAACAGACTAAGTTTAGCCCAATATACTATCAAATTTCTATGGCTCACTAGAGCAAATGTATTTGTGACTGGAGAAATGGGGTTTATGGGCTTAATGCGACCAGTGTGGATCCATCAGACTGCGTGTCCCGTCTCTATATGACCGTA
The DNA here is from genome assembly GCA_029237695.1 of Conchocele bisecta. Lineage (NCBI taxonomy): Eukaryota > Metazoa > Mollusca > Bivalvia > Lucinida > Thyasiridae > Conchocele > Conchocele bisecta. The sequence goes on along the minus strand of CM055265.1, from coordinate 41,015,855 downwards.
GCTGTTGCAGGGATGTTAACACTTCCACTTTTCGTTATTGACATTTCGTCTCTTTGTTTCTACACTGCGTAAAGAAAAACATTATTAAGAACATAAATGTCATTCCCTTTCTGCCGGTAGTGGTGGTTGGTTGGGGGCAATTCGGAAATTTAACGGAATCCTGGCCACTGGCCAGATACCTGGTTTGGCCCTCGGGTACGTCTTTGGCATTCTTATATGTGTGAGTTGAATCTGGTTATAACCCTTATGGGAGTAATATAATTTGTTCTAGTCCCAGGTCAGCCTGTTCCATGTGACGAGGATATGCTGTTTGCTATTCAGTCACATAAACAGTCTGACTACTGGCAGCAAAACAATTCAAATTGTGTTGGATGTGAATCTACTTGTTTCTAATGCCGTAAGGTTCATTTTGTCAGCCGACAGCTCAATTGCGATAGATCTTGGATTATTGACCTTGCCATTGCTCCATATTTTGCTGATAGTGAATCAGAAATTAACAATATACTCATGTGGATTTATTCCGCATGTGCTTGAGATTCTTGCCAATTCTCAATACATGTACTTCTTGAATGGAAAATATGATCTGAAAAGTAGACAATGACAGTTTGAGCTCATTACTTTCACTATTGAAAGTTTTATAGCAATATATCTGTTTAGCCCTTAGACCGCTACTCACAACAATTGTCGTCTGCTGTTGCTTTTATATCTTGCCTTATTTCTCAATAAAAATATGGTTTAACAGCACTTCTATGTAAATGATTCTGAGAAGAGCTGTCGAAGCATGTTGTAAATTATTCTAAAGTGCTGTGAAAGCATGTTTTTGGTCATAAAAATGGAAAAACAGCAGACGGCAACACAATTAAGATAGCGGTCTAAGGATAATAGATAAATTATTAATGTCCATGATAATGCAGAAATAGAAGTTTATTTATTTAATTGAAGTTTTATTATGTTGCCATTTAGCTGAATGTGACCTGCCATGAGAAAAGGTAGCCTCTGCTCGGGCTGATATTGGCCGGTTGTTGAGCCGCCAGCTAGTTAAAGATCTAACATTTTAGATAATGCGTTTGTCTGTGGTTGGAGAAATAGGGCTTATTTGTTTTGCGACCAGTGTAGATCCAGAACAGTATGATTATGATCTGCATTGTTCGTCATTGCGGTCATGCTTACAACAAGCAAAACAGGATCGTCATCATGCTATACAGTGTACATGGGTGTGTTATTTCATCAGGAGCTGCACTGGTCACACATGATAAGATCCATTTCTCCAGTCACAGCCACATATCATCAGATGAGATTTATTATTAGCCTGTTTACTCGTATCATGATGTCGGGAAACCACTAAAATCAAAAATAACTATTACACGTTCGTAAAATGAAACGGCGTCCTGCTTTGGTGACATCACGAGACACATGCATCACGAGCAGTAGCATCACGAGACACATGCATTACGTAGGTGTTTGCTTGGTACACACTGCTCAGGAAGGCCGTAACCAGGGGGGGGGGGGGGGGGTGGGGGGGGGGGGGGGGGGGGGGTCGCAGCGGTCGGACGACCCCCCCCCCCCGCCTAGCCTAGAGGTTCACTTTTTTAGCCTCGGGGTCCACTTTTTGTATACCCCCTAGATACCTCAGGCCCCTTGGGCCTTCGAAACGATCCCCCCCCCCCCCCTTCAAACAGGTCTGGCTACGGGCCTGCTGCTCATGTGATAATGTAAGGCTCATTGTGGTAATATCTTCTTAATGGCCTCATTATAATATATTGATATAGATCTAATAAAATCACCCTTATTTGGCAGTGCTCGCTACTCTATTTCCACAGAATCAGACCGCTTCTCAATTGCAAAAAAAATAATCTGGAATCCTCAAAGCACTCCCCCCCCCCACCCCCATAATCCGCCACTGCTGGAAGCTGTATTTATCCAATATAACGCGAACGGCGAACGAATTGTTAATTCGAGGGAACGACTAGTTATTTCGTGGTACCGAATTAATAAAAAAATGAAAAGTCATGCAGAGCATGATGTTATTAGCCGATCAAATCAGGGTTCAATATATGTCCACATGTTAGTAATTACGGAATCTCAGGGAAAAGTGAGAGAAGTGTTGATTTCCTCCCCAACCAAATTCTCAAGAAAAAAAATTGAATTCTATTAGAAAAATTGGGGCCCCGAAAACAATATTAATAGGAAATAAAATTTGATGTAGAAACAAAATTGATCAATTTTTTAAAAAATTGGAAAAAAAAAAAAATAAACATTTGGAAAAAAAATATAAAAAAAAATAAAAAAAATGAAAAATAATGCTCGCTACCGGAGCCCGGATTTTTTTTAATAGTCCTATATTCATCTACATATATCTGCACAGGTCCACATATTGCCACAATATTGTCAACACAGTTTACGGAAATGTAATATAATAATGAAAAGTCATGCAGAGCATGATGTTACGAGCCGATCAAATCAGGGTTCAATATATGTCCACATTTTAATAGTTACGGAATCTCAGGGAAAAGTGAGAGAAGTGTTGATTTCCTCCCCAACCAAATTCTCAAGAAAAAAAATTGAATTCTATTAGAAAAATTGGGGCCCCGTAAACAATATTAATAGGAAATAAAATTTGATGTAGAAAAAAAATTGATCAATTTTTTTTAAGAAAAAAACATAAACATTTGGAAAAAAAATTGAAAAAAAAATAAAAAAATTGAAAAATAATGCTCGCTACCGGAGCCCGGATTTTTTTTTAATAGTCCTATATTCATCTACATATATCTGCACAGGTCCACATATTGCCACAATATTGTTAACACAATTGACGGAAATGTAATATAACTAAAGCAGCTTGAGCTGCATCAACGGTTTGAGCCTCAAACATTGATTTCATGTGTAACTAAGCTTTAGCCCAAGGTGTAAACTATCGGTTGCAAAAAGAATTTCTGAAGTTTTAGAATGAACAGTCCAACATTATTGTGTTCGCATCATCACACCGATGTGGGGCCGGTTAGCTTAGAGGTAGAGCGATGGCGAGGGATGCTGGGTTCGATCCTCAGCCAAAGTTTTAGCTAAAGGACTGAAATATCAACTACAGCAAAAACAATTAAAATCGAATGATAAATAACGAAGCTGACGTCACATCCGTTTGCTCTATTTTGAAAACTTGAAAAAATACGTTCATCTTTGACATCGAATAGAGCCGTAAGTAGTCAAGATATAGCTCTTTTATTTGAGCAGATGGCCGAAAACTGTCAGTGATTCTGAGATAGAGAATTTTGTCAGCTTTCCAATGCAAAAAGAATTCTTGAAATCGGTTGGAAAATAAGGAAGTTATAGGATGTATGACGTCACTTCCGTTTTCGTGGAAAGTAGCATTAAAAGATATCTGAAAATCTCTGAGTCTCTGCTCACACTTGATCCGAATCGGCATGCACAATTTGAAGTCGATCCGACCAGCGGTTTAGTGTAGATGGAGGGAGCCCGTAAGTCAGCGGATGATTATTTTTCGATAGTTATCGCCCTTAAATTGCAGTTTACGCCATTTGTAAATACACCTAATAAAACGGAAATTATATATGTGCAATATTCCGCCATTGAAGTTTTCGTTTGTTTTTCACCATAGGCCGGGCACAAAGCGGGAAAGTTTTAGCTAAAGGACTGAAATATCGACCGCAGCAAGAAATTTTGAAATCTATTGATAAATAACGAAGCTGACGTCACATCCATTTGCTCTATTTTGAAAACTTGAAAAAAAGACGTTCATCTTTGACATCCAATAGAACCGGAAATAGTCAAGATAGAGCTCTGAAAATTATCATCTTCTATGCGCCTGCCACTCCCCTATCACACTGGCAAGAAATTATGTTGCTGACATTACTGTACAAATTGGAAAACGTTTGTAAAGACCACCCGTTATCAGCCGAAATTCGGCAAAAATTCGGCAAAAATCGTTGAAAAGTATGTACATATTCAACTTCAAATGCCTATAGCTCTCTTATTTGACCAGATAGCCGAGAACTGTCAGCGAGTTCGAGATAGAGAATTTTATCAGCTTTCCAATGCAAAAAGAATTTTTGAAATCGGTTGGAAAATAAGGAAGTTATAGAAAGTATGACGTCACTTCCGGTTTCGTGGAAAGTGGCATTAATAGATTTCTGAAAATCTCTAAGTCTCGACTCACACTTGATCCGAATCGGCATGCAAAATTTGAAGTCGATCCGACCAGCGGTTTGGGCTGTAGACTGAACGGCTGAATAAAAAAGAAAAAAAAAAAAAAACCAACGAAAACAATAGGTTTTCGGCGCAGCTGAAAGCCGCCTCAAACCTAATAATAACACGGAGCTACGGTCATGATATTAGTTAGGCATGCAGAAACATATTTTTAGCAAAGGGATATCCCATTCACCAGTCCAGTCGAATACAAATCTTTCTTAACAAAGTGACCATTAATTAACGTACTCAACAAAATGTATCAGTCGAATTGACGTCATGCGTATTCAGGCACATGCCCAGATTGGCCTTGATAACGTTGTCACTTGTTTATCCCTTGTTTATCGATTTAAATGGTTTAAATCGACTCGAAGCTTACGTTCAACGGCCGCACAAACTCCTTCCAATGATTTAAATACGCAGCGCGTTTAAATAGTCAAATACGTTTTTTAATGTGCGCACTGGTCATTTAAAAAGGGGCCCATCCGTGATTTTTTGCGCGATGTCGGGCGCAAGACAATCAATAATTTGCGGCATTGAAAATAATTAAGGGGGATTGCCGCAATCGCGCGTGTTGGATGCATCCCTGCCATCCCTGCATGATACGTAAACAAATCAAAGTTCGCTATGAAGGGCAATTCTTCGTTTTGATTGGTGGAAAATTTTGTGAATAGTAACTAGCGTCAAATGACGCGCATACGCGATCCAATTGGATAAACACGAGATGCTGGGGTTGCTAGTCGGAGGAGATTTTGAGCAGAGGTCGATTATAAATTAGCCGAATAAACACATTTTACGCGATTATACGTGGCTGAAACTTGTTCTGTTTAATAAATAAAAGCTTTGAATTATCCCAATAATCGGCGTATGTTGGCGTATATGGCCATTAGAGCCAACTATGGACTTCAACAACAACAACTTCCGGGTTCGATCTCTTCCGGCGTTCAGCTCATTACGTATTCAAAATTGTGTTATTTGGCTATATTTGAAGTTTTAAACGGAGATAATTGCCAAAAATGCAAACTTTATCGGTTGATGCAATTTGGAAGTGATACAGCAAAATTCGCGTTCGTAGATTACCGAATAGCGGAGAAAAGGGTTGCTACAAACTTTTTCAGAATTCGATGGAGGACCGATATATTAGCCGATCTATAAATAGATCGGCTAATAATAACACGGAGCTACGGTCATGATAGTTAGGCATGCAGAAACATATTTTTAGCAAAGGGATATCCCATTCACCAGTCCAGTCGAATACAAATCTTACTTAACAAAGTGACCATTAATTAACGTACTCAACACAATGTACCAGTCGAATTGACGTCATGCGTATTCAGGCACATGCCCAGATTGACCTTGATAACGTTGTCACTTGCTTATCCCTTGTTTATCAATTTAAATGGTTTAAATCGACTCGAAGCTTACGTTCATCGGCCGCACAAACTCGATTGAACTGCACGCCTTCCAATGATTTAAATACGCAGCGTGTTTAAATAGTCTATTACGTTTTTTTAATGTGCGCACTGGTCATTTAAAAAGGGGCCCATCCGTGATTTTTTGCGCGATGTCGGGCGCAAGACAATCAATAATTTGCGGCATTGACAATAATTAAGTGGGACTGCCGCAATCGCGCGTGCTGGATGCATCCCTGCCATCCCTGCATGATACGTAAACAAATCAAAGTTCGCTATGAAGGGCAATTCTTCGTTTTGATTGGTGGAAAATTTTGTGAAGATTAACTAGCGTCAAATGACGCGCATACGCGATGCAATGGGATAAACCCGAGATGCTGGGGTTGCTAGTCGGAGGAGATTTTGAGCAGAGGTCGATTATAAATTGCCAAATTACCGATTAAACACATTTTACGCGATTATACGTGGCTGAAACTTGTTCTGTTTAATAAATAAAAGCTTTAAATTAGCCCAATAATCGGCGTATGTTGGCGTATATGGCCATTAGAGCCAACTATGGACTTCAACAACAACAACTTCCGGGTTCAATCTCTTCCGGCGTTCAGCTCATTACGTATTCAAAATTGTGTTATTTGGCTATATTTAAAGTTTTAAACGGAGATAATTGCCAAAAATGCAAACTTTATCGGTTGATGCAATTTGGAAGTGATACAGCAAAATTTGCGTTCGTAGATTACCGAATAGCGGAGAAAAGGGTTGCTACAATTTTTTTCAGAATTCGATGGATGACCAATATATTAGCCTATCTATAAATAGATCGGCTAATAATAATGTTACGTGCCCTGCGAGGCTCCTTAGAGATTTCATCTTGTCCGCAAGAGAATTTGTAAAATGTTGCCGCCGCCGAAAAAAAGCGCATACGTACACCACCTCTGACCCTGACCGACATGTTAAATATCAAACAGTTTATATAATGAGTTTGCCCGTGGTTGGAGAAATAGGGCTTATGTGTTTTGCGACCATTGTAGATCCAGATCAGTCTGATCATGATCTGCATTGTTCGCCATTACATCAATGAAACAACAAGCAATGCATGATCGTTATCATGCTATACAGGAATGTGTTATTTGATCAGGAGCTGCACTGGTCACATATCCCATGATATTAAAGATCCATTTCTCCAGTCACATCCACATATTCTTCAGATCAGATTTATTATTAGCCTGTTTACCTATATCATGATGTCGGGAAACCACTAAAATAGTACCAAAAATAACTCTTACAAGTTTGCTTTAAATAAGTATGTATATGTTGATCGAGTGCGAGGTTAAATTGTATCACAGGTAACAGGCAAATAAGTACGGAGCCACGGCGCAGTGGACATGGATATTTTTTTTATTAATTCGTTCACACGAAATAACAATTCGTTCCCTCAATTTAACAATTCGTTCCCTCGAATTAACAATTCGTTCCCTCGAATTAACAATTCGTTCCCGCGATATAACAATTCGTTCCCATGAATTAACAATTCGTTCCCTTCCCGTGGAAAAAGAATTATACGTCCCCTGCTGGGCTCCGTAAATAAGCCACCCGATAATATAGTTACCGACCTTATAGTAGAAGACGCTGTCCTGGGATTTATCCGTCACCTGTGCATGATTTATAGTACGGTATGTGCTGGGGGTTATGGGATTTGTGACCAGTGTAGCTCCAGATCAAATAGCAAAATCATGTTGCCTGATAACGATCCGTATGTCTTCTTAGAAGAATGGCATGTGTTTCATTGATGGAATCCCATAGGCCCCAATTCTCCAGTCACAGCCACATATATTCAAATAGGGGTTAGTCGCGGCCCGACAGGACAGGTATATAACTCTTCAAAAAATATACCGTACGGGAGTTTTTTTTTTTACGAGTTACGTGTCCACATCTAAATAGGAGGAGGGGTGGATGGTTGGGGTGGGGGCATATACATGTATGTTAAAACAGTTACAGCCTATAATATCACTGGACAAATTGCATAACGTTGTGGATTTTTTCCCTTGTAAAATATTAAAGTGAAACACAACAAACGAAGTATTCCCTTCAAGGGAAAAGCAAAATAAACAATAATCAAGAGAAAACACATGTGGCAGTGATACCCGAATACGCGAGATTAAAATGTTAAACCTGATACCAGCGTATCAGTAATCAACAGGAAAATGACACAAGCGCGAGAGAAAAATATAGCTAAGAATGAGAAAGAAAACCAAAAACAGTTTTGGGCATTTGTAAAAACTAAAACAAAGAAAAAGACTAGTATCCCAAACCTATGTATACACCGATGAAAGCAAATCTAAGATTTCAATCTAACCCGACAAGGGGCCGAGAAAGCTGATACACTAGCTGATGTATCACATCACAGGTTGAAGTAGCAGACCGAGGTCTTATAGATATACCTTAAACAATTGTTTAGCTTATTTTTTTATCCACTTATTAATGCTTTTAGGTACATTTAATCAAAAATCACGATAATGATTGTGCACCATTAGATGTAATAATTATAATAATTGAAGCAGTGAGAAAAAAGCTTCACGTACAGAAAATCTCCAAATCCCCAGGACCTGACTGTTTTTGTACACGGGTGCTGAATGAATTGAGTGACATACTTGTAGCTCCATTGTCAATTATCCTTCAAACATCAGTGTCGGAGGTCAGACCACCCAAGATTGAAAGTCTGCAAACAGTACCGCAATTCATAAACAGGGGACAGAAATTAAGATGCTTGAAATTATCGTCCGGTGAGCTTAACTTGCATTATAATGTAAAATACTAGAATATATAATTAGAGAAGACATTATATATGCACCACATGAAAAGTAACACGCTATTTAGCACTCAGCAATTTTGGTTGTATATCTGGACGGCCAACTGTACATGTGTTGCAACTGTTTCAAGTAATTGATAAATGGACAGATATATTAGCCAGAGGAGGATGCATTGGTGTCACATACATGAATTTTATGACTCGAAATTACAAATACCAGTATAATGTAAAGGACTCGCTACCTGCTATGGAGTATGTTGATTTTAAGAAGGATATATGAGTTGTAATAGACAATTCACTATTATTCAAAGACAATATTGTGGAGAAATTTAATAAAGCAAACCCAATTATGGCAGGCATCAACATAACTTATGAATAATTAGACAAATCAAGTTTCAAGCTATTGTACACAGCCTTTTGAGACCACACATTGAATAAGCAAATAAAGTATGGAACCCTACACTGAAAAAAGATAGGTGACAGATAGGAGCATGTGATGGGTAACTTAACGAACGGGATTCATCCTTACCGGTATTCCGAACGGAGACCTGGTTTGGCCCTCATGTACGTATTTGGCATTCTTGTATGTGAGGGTTTAATCTGGTTATACCCCTTGTATGAGTAATACGATTATTCCTAATCCTATTGCGTGTAGGGGACGGGGCCGAGTGACTTTGATGTGGTATGAACCTGTCACCAAGTCAAGTTATTCTAATTTTAGGGCTGAATATATATTTATTATATAAATATTCCGTTCTGATTTTGGTATTTTCTCCCCAATGCAGCAGTTTACACGCTGAATAGAACCCGTTGGCCCGGCTTTAGGTGGCCTTAGCTGTTGGTAGGCCGTTAAACACCAATACTTCAAATCTATGCACTGAAAAAAAACATACAGATATGGCGGAGAATGTTCAACGACGGACAACATGAGTCATCCCATGACTGTCAAAGATATCCTACCCTTTCCAGCTAAAACTACTTAATCTACCTATAGCTACACTGGCGTACAGAAGAGCTCGAGGTGAAACGATTGAATTGTACAAAATAATAACTGGCAAATACAACACAAATGTATCCACGTTCATTACAACATCAGCCCAGCATAGCACACGGGGATACACATATAAGACTTACAGACAACGACCAAGGATAAACATTAGAAACCACTCATTTTGCTTTAGAACAGTTGACACCTGGAACAATCCATAGGTTATGCAAACATGGTGTATTGCGATGTCGCTTTATGGACTTTCTCTGGTTTTGTGTTAATTTAATACTATCACATAAGCATATAGTTGTATTTACGTATGCTGATTGTTGCAAATCCTGCCAGCAATATCTCGGCCAGTTCAATTGTCAATTTGTTTATGACTCAATTTAACTAAATGTGGCATGGATGATTCATAGTCACCAATAATTCTAAGAAAACTCGAACACTGTGTCATAATATATATAGGCAGACATATATGGCTACAAATATACATTTTGAACATATATGGCGGCCATATTGAATTTTATGCTACATCTGATGTATCAATATCAGTAACAAATTAGTTAATCGCCTTACAATCACGATAACTGAGCATGAAATCATTGATTTGTTAGACAAATACATGAGGTTGCAATAAATGTGTTTTGTTTTTTTTAAACATTTATGGCGGCCATCTTGGATTTCTCATTTTCCTCAAGGTGGCACCCGGCTGTTTCATGATTAGTAGGCACTAATGTTATCAAAAGCATCAAACATTTCGTGGTACTTTTAGGTTAAGGCTCAAATCGCCCTTTGGAATCTGCACTACTGTCCGGTGCATATTTTTCTGCCGACGAACTTTTGACTATTAAACACATTAAATTTAAAAAATATTTAAATGTAAGTACTTTTTCATCAATAACCGAAAAAGTCACCCTCCCCAAAAAAAGTTGTTGGATGAAATTCCATCAAATATTAATGTTATTGCGAAAAAACGATTTTCCTATGGCACTTTAACATGGGGTCTACAAATAGATTTTTTTTAATATTTTTTTTATTTGAGAACCGATTTTTAAAATCTAATTTTTGTTTTCTTATTACATGTTTCGCAGTCACTTTCCGATTTTTTCGTTTTCCGACCCTCCTGGTCTCCTCCTCCTTTTCGCCCCTTGTTAAATTCTCATAAGAAAATAAAAAAAATTCGCAATAAAATAAATGTTTTATGGAATTTCATCAAATAATTGCTTTTAGGAGGGTGACCTTTGTTATTATTGATGGAGAAGTACTTACATTTAAATCTTTTTTGGATGTAATGTCTTTAATGGCCAAAGGTTCGTCGGCAGCAAAACGTGAAACAGACAGTAAATGTGTGACATTCTACTGTTCCACGTTTTGCTGCATATCGCGTCATTCGCTGTCAATAAAATATCGTTTGCAAACACCCTGTATCCATAATGCATCGGACAATGCGTGCCATAAAAGATAACGTTATACTTCGTGACCGTTGCATCAATATTTCACTTTTCCAGCCGCTTTCGTTGGTCTGCGCATGTCTGTGTAGTTTTCTCTCCCGCCTTTTGTGAAATGCACGAATTTCATTGGTTGTTATATTCGTTGGACAATTTTGATTGGTTAGTCCATGTCGAGGCTCTCATGTGATCACCGTATGACACAGTTTGCCAACAAAGACTGACTTCTGTGTTGAAATAGAAAATGGAAGCATTTACAGTTAGCTTATGTTTACATTAAAATAGGGAAATAATGGACAAATCTCAGAAGATGTGGTGCTACGTTTCACAGGCGAACAAGGTTGTTCTTGATATTGAAGTAGATCCGAAGGAAAATGGCCAGCAATGTATTGACCAGGTGAGTTAAAATTAAATTTCTTTTTCGATACCGATTTCGTTTATCATCTGCCGTCAGCTGTTTCTGTTTCACTCGACACTTGCAGGAATTACTGGCATTTCACATTTTCAGTATCAGTTCTTTTAAGTTTTATTTATTTTAGTCTTATTTAATAAAATCTGTATTAATTGCTAACAATTTTCGCTAATTTGTTAAATCTGCTGACACTATGATGGTGGGTCTAGTTTTCGGAGTATTAACAAGTTCATCAACTAGCGATTTTTATAAAACATAACATATGAGCTAAATTGTCAGTTCAATAGAATGATAAACATTTCTTTCAATGTTTCTTGCCTTCAAAATATGATTGTTGTTTGATTGAAATTCGCGTTAGCGCGTTTAGCAACACACGAGTCAGCCATCTTGAATATTGACTTATGGTTGGAGTTTTCCGGGTATGTTCTGAAAGTGTCAATAAATTTGCTAATTCGTCCCGAGTTTTCGTTTGATATTATATCATCTCGCAGATGAATGAGGCACAGTGAAGGAAAACTTGAAACTTTTCTATTGATTATGATTTTAACAATATTAAAGAGCAGATTAATGGCGGACGCAGAAAATCACGAAAATCACGGTAGGTTCGTGAACAAAATGACATAAATGGCAAAAATTACCAGTATTTAGTCCAAACACTGTCTTTGGTGGCATTTTTAAGAACTTAATATAGGTAATGTCATGCTTATTTTAATCACCTGACGTAAAGCACATCGCGGCTGCACACATGTCTATAAATTAAAAAATATGTGAATACCCCGAAAACTCCGACTACCCCGAAAACTGGCGTCACGGCCATATCTTCTATTCACTGCATGAGAACAATCACACATCAGCTAATGCGCAATTCGCGTCAAATTTAATATTGCATAGGTCATAATACAATATGTGGATTTTGGTATAAACATGCTGATTAATTGCTACGATAGTTTGGTAAAAAGTTATTCTGAATATCATCAAAATGTGTAAAACCTTTGACCCTGTTGATAAGAAACTAACCTGTCGTGATGTCGCTGGATAGTTCTACTTCAAGTTTAATACCAACTTTGCTATGCTGATCGAGTATGCTGTTCGCCCTGTTGTTGACACTACCAGATGCGCAGCATTAGCAGAAAAAGATGTGACGTTGCAAACACGCATGTGATGTCGTACATCACACAATTTACGTCACTAACTGATGTCAGAACATTATGGCATTTTACCTGCATAGACGTCTTTGAACTGCGATGAATATTCAGGAAATTTTGACTCAATATGGGGATGTTAATGACATTTAAATTTGTTTGGAAGGCCTTAGGTGCGCAGAATTAGCTGACACCATTGTAACAGGAAGAGAAAAATATGCACCCGACCGGGATTCGAACCGCCACCTCCTGCTTACAAGGCGGTCGCTCTATTGACTGAGCTAACCGGGCACAGATACATATCTTCTCTCCTGAGTATCTAGATCCATACCGTGACACTGTCATTTCGGTTAATTCTGTTCATCGGCTAATGCACAATTCACGTCAAATTTAGCCTTGCGAACGTCATAATAAAATGTGTTGATTTCGGAATAAACAAGCTGATTAATTGCTACACTGTGGCACAATTTTATCACAGTCCAATAGTTTGGTAACACGTTATTCAGAATATAGCCAAAATGTGTAAAATCCTCAGACCGTGCTGATGGAATTGCTGTCGTACATGTATGTACTAACTTAACTGTTCAACTAAGAAATTAATTTGTCATATTTTCACTGGATCAGGGATTTCCCTGACCCCTGTTTTCTACATCCCTGATGCATTTTTTGGGCCGAGGACCCACACTGACAATTGGCACTGCATCCTGTGGTTCCTCAAAACTTCAAAATTTTACAGCATTTTTACACTTTTTTGGAATAATCTGTGTGACTGTTCTTTATAGAAAACAGTTCAGATAATTCAGGACTATCAATACCATTTTGATAGTATTTTTTAATGAAATATGTGTATGAAACTTGGGACCGTAAAAAATCTCCAGGGACCCCCAAAATAGTCAATTTGGGAGTCCTGGGACCCACATTTAATAAAATCCTAGCTTCAAGTTTGATATCAATTTTGCTATGCTGTTCGCCATTTTGTTTACTCTACCAGATGCACAGAATTTGCAGAAATAAATGTGACGTTGCAAACATGCGTGTGATGTGATATATGACACAATTTATATAATTTTCTGACGTCAGAACGTTATGACATTTTACCTGCACAGACGTCTTTGAACTGCGTTGAATATTCAGGAAATTTTGACTGAATATGGGGATGTTAATGACATTTGTAAAGCCTTAGGTTCGCAGAATTAGCCGACACCATTGTACATGTACATGCATAACCCTACTAGAGCTCGTTGTATTTTGTCATGTAAAGTTATATTTGTTTTTTTGTGAATATCATGATACAGTGGAACCTCTCTAAACTGGACAACAAGAAACAGGTGATCATAATTTTGATGGTTTTCTTGGTCATTTATCTTGGGTGATTTATGTCTGTTTGTGATCGCATAGCACACAACTGTGGTTCAGGATCATCAAATGTCTGATTTACAGTGAAACCTTGCTAAAATGGACACCATGATGACCTCCTAGGGTGTCCAGTTTAGCAAGGTTCCACTGTAGTTCATACTGGAATTGATATTAGTTTCCATTAAGATTATTTGTGATTTCAGGTATGTCGACGACTGGGAATTGTAGAACAGGACTATTTTGGCCTTCACTTCCGGGGCACTCGAGGTGAAAGTTTGTGGCTGAATTTGCGGAATCGGATGGACAGACAACTTATTGGAACACCTCCATTTAAACTCCAGTTGCGAGTGAAGTTCTTCGCACAGCCCCACAACCTACTCCAACAGACTACAAGGTACATGTACAGTACAGGCACAGCGAAACCCGCATATTTTTTGTTATTGCCGCAACCAATTTAACTTTAGCGCGGAAAATTGCCGCAATCTCTCGCAAAACTTCCCGTGGTCAATTGCGGCATAAGGAAAGTTTGCGCGGTGATTCCGCGCTGTAACGCGGCGAAATAATTGCGGCGTTTTGCGACAAAATTACTCGGCAAAATGTGACGAATCACTGTTATTACTTTGTACATCGACACAATAACTCGATGCGATGAACCACTGTGTTACTACTTAGTACTTTGTACACACAACCTCCAGATTTGAAGTCCGGTGTTCTATCCCCTAGGCAACAACCCATCACTTTTAAAAGAAGTAAAGAAATGCCCCTAACGAGCGACCATACATTCTTAGAAATAACAGCTGATGTAACATCGGTAAACTGAAATATTGTACGTGACAATTGGCATTTACATTCCAACAAGATTTTCACGGTGTGTAATCGATCGTATTTCCCCTTCACCATATGGAACTCGACTCGAGAAACACAAATTGCATCGTTTATTATGCCCCTCCCACCGTCCCCCACCCACCATATGGTAAGGGGGCATATAGTGTTACCTGCGTCCGTCCGTATGTCTGTCCGTCCCAAAACCTTAACGCTCGGGTAAATGGCTTGTAATTTCTGTTTCCTTGCTCGGATATACACGCATTGCTCCAATGATCCTCTACCGCCCTGTGACAAATCTACATTCGTCCCACCCCCGCTAAACCCAGGGTCAATGTCACAGACTTGGTGCGTTCGAAACCTTAATGCCACATTTCTAGTTTTTGAATGTGTCAATTATTTGCCCGTTCTAGTTTCCCCAATTACTATGAGCTAGATGCGACATTCCATGCCATGTTGCATCGCCGGTTTTCGGTGATAATACTGTCAACAATTAAAAATACGAAAACGGACGGACACCCGGACGTCATTGTGAGAAGTGCACTATGTCTCGCTTTCCGCAGACGTGCTTGACAATAATGCTAATATTCGTACAAAATATAAATGGTTTTGTCATGGGAGACTATTCTCATGTGTTGCCAAAATTTGTGTTATTATTGAGAAATAAATATTTGTTTTGAAGAAAAAAAAACCCATTAGTATCGTCTAATGTGACGATTCTCATGTGTTGACAAACCTATTTTATTAAGAAATCAACAAATGTGAAAAGAAAACATGAATACATTTGTATTTCTTTACAAAGAATCGACTCAAGACGATTCTCATGTGCTGCCAAATCTTGCTTTATCAAGAAATCAAACAAATGTGAAAATGCACTATGTCGAGCTAATGCGTAATTATCAATTTATCGGCGATGCGATGGACGTGAGCGACTACATAGCGTTGTTTTGATATGTTTGTTTCTGCCGAATTCTAAATGTCGGTCACCAGGTCACACTTTGCACGTGAAACTTTATTTCTTTTTACGCCGTTTGAAAACTATTATGTATCCACACTGTATAGGCGGTGGACGACTCTTGGACACAGCTTGTTCTCACGATAGTGAGGCCCACTGCATGTCAAGGGCAGCGACATTGTCTGGGTTCCAGTACGTACATGTATGAGCAAAACTCAATTTCAACACATCGTGAAAAAGCCGAGGCAAAAACGCGACATCGCATTCACAAAAATGCTCGATCACAGGGCGAAAACGTGATATTGAATACAATAGAATATCATGTTTTCGCCTCGCGATTTTGCAGTCTCGCGTTTTCGCGATCTTGTGTATAGGTCGACAATGCGATACAGCAACCAATAACACGTATCAAAATATGTTTTCTTTTCAACAAACATGTATTGGCAGTACATTAGAAACGTCTCCTAAGACAATTATTATGTTTTTGTTGTCAAGAACTACTGATGTTTGTCCACATTTGTTCTATTTCTTAATAAAAACATGTTTTGGCTACACATAAGAATCGTCTCCTAAAACAATGTGTACGTGTCCTGTTATGGACATGTGACAACCTCGCGTGTTCACGGTTTCCCGCATAGGTTGCGATCGTGAAGCGTGATCGCGAGATTTCGAGTGTACAACTTATCCGCTTACGCGGGGGGTGGTGGGGGGGTTTATGGGTCCTCCCCGAAGAAACCTTTAAAGAAATTGCATGAATACTCAACTGAAATATGAAGCAAAACGCCGCATTTTCTATCAATCAAAACGCCGCAAATGTGTTGGTGATATGTTTGACGATTACGCCGCGTTTTGCCGCAATTCTGTCATGATTGCCGCAATTGTTTTTATCGATTGCGGGGAATACCGCAGGCGGTTGCGGAGTTTTGCCGCAAAGTGCATGAGATTCCGCGAGGCCAAAAAACTCGGCAAATAAAAAAATATGCGGGTTTCGTGGTGCCTGTACTGTACACATACCACATGCAATAACTCTCATCATGCTCATTTTATAACCTTCTGAGCACATACCGTACTCCATTCTCATGCGTAAAATCAAGAGCTCAGTCTCCGCCAATCAAACTTCCTGACTTCGAGTATGCAGCTTTGAAGGATATACTGGGAATCGGGTATGGGAGATTTTCAAGCCAATTCCTGCCCTTAAACATAAGCCGAAACAAATACTAGGAACCTTTTATTTTCATAAGCACATGCCCAGAGCTTGACATACATGTACATGAGTGCTTGAAACAGCAAGGTGTATGATCACATGGTACTAACAACAACAACAAGTACCGATTCGAAGTACGTATTCTTTTATAGTGTCCTTATTACGTAATGAATTTTTATGAAATATGGCCCATCAAACGTGTCTTGTTAGCTGCATTTGGTGGTCTCTGTTTTTTCATCCAAACTTCTGTCGTTTTTGCGAAGAATCGACACGGAATTCGATGTCGATTCTTCGCAAAAACGACATACGTCTGTGCCAAACTCACTGGACCACCAAATGCAGCTCATGAAGACGCGTTTGCTGCGCCATATTTCATCAAAATCCGTTTCATATTAAGGAAAATATCAAATAATACTTACTTTGGAGTGGGCGACGTTGTTGTAACCACGTGATCATGCACCTTGAACAGGTGATGCACTAAATCATAATGATTCTTTTCTAATCTGTGTCCAGCTGACCTCTTGACAAATCAATTCAAAATATGGGTGATGTTTCTGAAAATCAGTTGATCACTAATTTCACTCTTCTGATACACACACAAGACGGGGTTCAATCTTGGATTTCAGCATTTAGGGCCACTGGCCCATCCATATTTAAGAAATGGGCCACCACCGACACTACCGAGCCATCCGTTTTAGCCACTAAAATATACAAACTTTTTGACAGGAAATTATCTACATTGTTATAATTTTTAACACACAGGACCTGTTTTACTACGACACTGTTAGCCATCACTCTTTTTCTCTTCAGATATTAAATTGTTGTGGCCGATGGGAGACATAATTCTTGGCCATTTGTAAAATTTATGGGCATTTTGGCACCTCAATATTTATTTTTGGGGCCATTTATGACAAATAGGGTCCTATGGCCACTCCTAGAATGAACACTGACAACATGGTGTCCCGGTACACTAATACCACTCCTAGAATGAACACTGACAACATGGTGTCCCGGTACACTAATACCACTCCTAGAATGAACACTGACAACATGGTGTCCCGGTACACTAATACAAATTATGGAACAAGATTGATCAACATCAGACTTTTGCTTTTTCCGGCAACAAATTTGTGTATCCTCAGCATGAAAGTAAGTTTCAAGAACAAAAACACTCTAAGAGTGT
The DNA here is from genome assembly GCA_029237695.1 of Conchocele bisecta. NCBI lineage: Eukaryota > Metazoa > Mollusca > Bivalvia > Lucinida > Thyasiridae > Conchocele > Conchocele bisecta. The sequence goes on along the minus strand of CM055265.1, from coordinate 40,997,924 downwards.
TTTTGTTCTTAAAAATATGAAAATTACTTTTCATTAATGGACTAGTCTGAAAATAAGTTTGTGATATTCGGATTGGTTGCAAAATTAATATATCAAAGTCCATTCCAGATACTTAGGGATGAGAAGTCACATCAGGCTGAATAAGTACATGTACATCAGGTAATCCTACATTAAAAATACAGTTTGTGAACTTTTAGACCCATTTTGTTTGTGTGTGTTTCAGATATCAGTTTTACCTGCAAGCGAAGGCGGACCTAGAATCTCAGAAGTTGGTGCCTGATCTAGAGCAGACGACATTCATCGTGGCGCGGATTGTACAGGCGGACCATGGTGACTACGACAGTCGTAACTACCAACTAAATGTGTACAAGACGTTGCTGTGTGGCATTGCTGAGCCGAGCCCTGCCCTGATCCAGGGAATTGCGGAGGCCCACCAGACACTGGTCGGCATGTCCAAGGAAACTGCTATGTATCAGGTTATCCAGGTCGTGTCGGGCCTTCCGAATTACGGCGTTGAGTTTCACAAGGCACGGAACCCCGCGGGCGAAAACTTGAATGTTGGTATTGGTCCTGAAGGTGTGATCTTGTACACAGACGGCATGGAACAGATTGAAAAGTGAGTATATACCAGAGCTTCAGATAAGCTGCGTATTTGCTTAAATACCCAATTAAAATTGGCAAAAACCTCAGAAGTAGCGAGTATCAAAAAGCAATAAACTTTTGGTGGTACCTTTACCATGCTGCAGAAAACGATAAATGTACATGTACCACAAAAATAGCATATTTTTCTTATTTTCGAAGCTGTTTGTTGATGTGTGATTTTATTTTACCCAATTAAAATTTTGAAATACCCAATTGCTTCAGAAATGATGGAGTGACACTACTCAATTAATAATTATTTATCTAGAGCCCTGATATACTTTTACACATTTCATGATGAGGATAATAATTTTTAGCCAGGTTTTTTGAGAGAAAAAATCCAGGCTATTGGATTGGTGAAAACCGGGCGGGCGGCGGCGTCCACAATCAATGTTATGTTTTCGTGTTTGAGTCCATTTCTTTGTTACTGTACCACCTACTGTTTATCATCATCCATATTTTCATTCTGCCCCGAACCGTGCGGCCCCTATGCCCAATGTCAAGGTCAAATTACTTTGAATTTTTTTGTTAAAGTTTTTTCGTGTACTATATCTCTGCAACTGTTTCACCAATTACCTTGATACTTCACATGGGTGTTTATCATCATTGTCAGTGCGATATCGTCGGCATTTTGGCATACGTACGTCCGTGTGTCTGGTTAAAGTTTTTTGGTTAAAGTTTTTCCATCTACTATATCTATTTTTTTAGTGTCCATGCCTCGCCCCAAGGCGCGACATGCAGGCCACGGCCATCTAGTCTACAAAAAGTGGGTATAATTATGTTATCCAAGTGTTTATGCTTGGAAAAAACCTGGCCTTCGTGGCTTTGCCTCGTTTCTTGTTTACAAATATAATGCTTGAAATATTTCCATGAAACTGACCGTTCATCCCCACTGACTGATCAGGATCTGCACTATTCACCATTCAGTCAGTGGTACATACATGTAGATATGTAGCCTATTTCACCAACATTGCAAAGTATACTTTTCTAGCAAAGTATACTTTGAGGGAGAAATTTTCAATTTTAGGATAAATTTAATAATATTTATTATACTGAATTTATTACATTATCACAGCCATTTGGCTGTGATAATGTAATACATTCAGTATAGTAATTTTGCATACTTTTAATCATCAAATATACTATGCAGTTGTTAGTTCTATATGAAATAATGCATTTCAGGAAAAATAAATGATTACTCCCTCAAAGTATACATGTACTTTGCTAGAAAAGTATACTTTGCAATGTTCATGAAATAGGCTACTGGTATGCTGCTAACAGCAATATGCTGGCATTTTATGAGCTTGTCTGGTCACAAGTACCAACTGGTCATATAAAGTTATAGTATTTGTCTATTCTAGTTAATTGTTAAATACAATGGCGGATGGTAGTAACTGTATTTATACAAATGGATTATTGATTTTCTTCATTATTAAATAGGGAACAAATGATCATAAAACAAATTTATTTAAACATTCACTGGAGTGTTTTATTACTTATTCACTTATTTATACTGTAATACAGTTGAAAATTTAGTTAGTTGGGTTGCAAAAAGCAAACAGTAGCTCAACTAATTAAATTTTCAAATTTATTACAGTATTTCCACTGCTCAATTGAAATGAAAATCAATGCGTATTTTCACATTGCTGTGATTATTTTGTATTTCCACTGTTGATAACCAATATGTATTCATCTAAGTGCATAAAATATGCCAATACGCCCCTTGTTTTTGAGGATACATCCATCAGTGTTGGTGACTTCTTGCTTTTATTGACATTAGTGTAAAATAAGTATTTGACAATTTATTTTATGGGTGTTGTTTTATGTCTTATCAGGGTGGAGTACCAACGCATGACGAAAGCTGAACACACCGGGAAGAATTGTGTTCTATGTGTAATGAATGACAATGGACTAGAGACGGAGCTTCTATTGAAGCTGATCACTGCGTGTGCCGCGATCGCGATGTACCGGTGTATAACAGAGATGAATTCCTTCTTCCGATGTGATACCGTAGACAGCGAAGTGTCGACGCAGTTCAGTCGTGACCTTAAAGGAATAGTCGCGTCTCTCTTTAATGAAAACACAACACTTGGTAAGTTACACTTCTGCTTTTTGAACCACTTGGGATCGTCAATTCACTCTAATCCCTCACAGTGTAAATGCATGTATATACCACAGTGCATAGAGCTCCAGATAAGGTGCGTATTGGCATATTTTACGCAATTATTTTAGCTGAATACGCATTGATTATCAAAAGTTGGAGTACATAATACGCACAGCAATGTGAAAATACGCATTGATTTTTAAAATATTGTCATAAAGTTAAACATTCACTTAGTTGAGCTGCAAAAAGCTTTTTGCAGCTCAAATAAGTGAATGTTTAAATTTGATATACCGTAAAGATTCTAATAGACTTCCATGCTCTAATAGACGCCCACCCCCCACTTTTTACGTTGAAAATGGCACATTTTTTGGCCGATTTTCACGAAATTAGTGCCTCTAATAAACGCCCAGTACCGACTTGAAACAAAATCGGAGCTAATTGTCCAATTAGATTTTTTTTATTTCAATTATTTTGAAAGCAATAATTGCTCCTTTCACTTTCAAAAGCGGAAGCGAAATTCGACTGTTTCCGGTGTCACAGTAAATTCCTCATCAGCAGTAGCTATTTGCACGGACACAGGGTGATCAGAATTTACACGGTTACGGAGACGCCATTTTCAAAGCATCTCAAACCCGACAGATCCGAAACGCTGACGAAACATCCGTAGGCGTAAATCTGATCAGCATTAATGATTGACGCTGTCTTGATATACATTACCATTAAATTTAACATTTCTACCGACTGTACCATAATGACCAGAGTGGGCCGAAACGTCTTGGCCCAAATGTTTATAAACTGACAGACAGAACAATCAAGTCTGGCGTTTGAGAATAACGTCCCTTAGTTATGTTTTTGTTCAGATAGCAGAACATCGTATATTTTTTTAGGATGTTTTTATTCAAATGAATGGTCACTCACAGCATGTACATGTACATTTGAGGAATAATATGTAAATAGAAGAACCAATACATTGCAATTCTGATCTAATGAGACGAGCCATGTGATTTTGTACCTACGGACATCTGCGATATTTCATGAAATACATTTACACAAATATTTTGTTCAACTGTTAAATTTTGTAAATGTATTTCTTAAAGGTACATACCCACTCAGTAGGGACAAAATGTTCTTTATACATGTAGGAATTAAATATTTTGTCAGAAAATGTCTCTGATGATGTCTCTGATATAAAGAACATTCTGTGCCTACTGAGTGGGCAAGTACCATTAAAGGCACAAACTGCCAGGTTATAATATAGGGAGACAGATAGTTTTGTATATTCTGTGGATATGACATTTTATGGCAAAATAAACGTTCATTCACCATTACTCCACATATTGATTGACATACATTTTATATCAGACAAATAATTTCCACACTGATATCATGGGCGATAACCGTGTTTCCTTAACCCTTTCAACCCTAAGGAACTGGAATGGACTGTGATATGTTAATGTTCCGACCAATCCAATGGTCACAAAATGATTTTCAGATTCGTCCATTTATGAAAAGGGGGTATTTGTTGTTCTCAAAAATATGAAAATTACTTTCAAACAGTGCAGATCCTGATGAGACAGCTTGTTACGAGCCGGCTCATCTGGATCTGCACTGTTTGCATAAACCGATATAGCGGCCTTTCGGGTTCAAAGGGTTAAAATGTTAACGTACATTACTATTTATTCTCTGTATTTATTTTTTAATGTGCAATAATCATACTTTATAATCTGTCGAAAATATTAGTTTTTCAGGTGACACATTTAATTATTATAAATAATTAAAAAATATTATGCCTCATTTGCATATGAAAATAGCCTGATACCACAGCGAGTCACTATCAGTAAAATAATTATTACTAAATGATTATATCTGTATATCGGGCACTCGTAATTTTTAGAACTTGTGGAATAGTGACACCATTGTGTAAAGAACATTTTTTGCCTACTGAGTGGGCATGTACCTTTAAATAACACAGTTGTCAGAAGGTACAAACTTGCATGGTGTGTCTCATATTGTTACTTATGAACGCTAGCAGTGAAAGTAACAGCCAGCAGAGGGGGTTGCTAATTGCCCATTTATATTTGTGCTGCAAATATTCTTGGCCCAGCATACATGACCATAGCTGTTTACAGTCCGTTAAACACCATAAAATAAATAAATAACAATATTTATGTCATGAAATCCTTATGACATACTGTAACCAAATTGTTTTCTCCATAAAAGTTTATGTTGTTACAACTCATTTGAAATATCTCACATATGAGTGGTAACAACATATACTTTCAAACAGAAATAAAGAAAATAGCGAGAGAAAAATCTCCAAATTGTCATACAAATGTAATTGTATCCGTCATATAATGAGTTAACACATCACTGCATGTATTTACAGGCCGTGACTATGTGTTTGACATCAAGCGGACGTCGCGAGAGGCGTATGACCATGCGAGACGTACACTGTATGACCCGGCGGAACTGACCCCCACCCAGTCGCACGGCGGAGACTGTGATAACGAACTAACTGAAGACAGCAAGTGCAAGGTAATGCAACTACAGAAATATCGTCACATGTTTACATGGTTTTCACAGGGTTGGTTAGCCTAGGGATGGGCCGTGGCCTATGGGATATGGCATTGGACTTCAATACCGGCAGGTTGTGACTTCAATAGTTGCCCTTAATACTAACATAGTATTTCCATCCCATTTGTCTGTCGGATGTGACTTTAAACTGTTATACCATCTCTATATGACCTAATAGTTGTTGCTGGACGTTAAACCCATTTGCAGGGTTGGCATGGGTGTCTGGAGCATGCAAACTGTAAATTTAACGATGGGTTTCATCCTTACCGGAATCCTGATATCCCTGGTTTTCCTCTCGGGTATATTTAGGTTTGAGGAATTTGATTCCTCAAACCTTTTGTTTTCGTTGGTTTTTTTTTTTCTTTTTCTTTTTCTTTTTATTCAGCCGTCGAGACTACAGCCCAAACCGCTGGTCGGATCGACTTCAAATTTTGTATACCGATTCGCATCAACAGTGAGACGAGAATAACTCAATTTTCAGAATTCTCATGACGTCACTTTTTACGAAACCGGAAGTGACGTCATATATCATATAATTCCCTATAACTTCCTTATTTTCCAACCGATTTCAAAAATTCTTTTTGTATTCGAAAGCTGCGAGAAATCTCTATCTCTATAGCCGTTATTGGCTATCTGCTCAAATGAGAGAGCTATTGACATGTGAAGTTGAGAAAAATGAAAAAAATCAACAATTTCGGATTTTCTTTTTTATTTTAACGGGTGGTCTTCGAAAACAGTTTCCAATTTGTACAGTAATCTCAGCAACATAATTTTTTGACAGCGTGACGCGGGACATTCATCCGCACAAAAGATGATACTTTTCAGAGCTATAGCTTGAAGAGTTCCGATTCTATTGCCTTTCAAACTTGGACGTTTTTTTTTCAATTTTTCAAATTTGAAATGTTCATAACTTTGTTATTATCTAACCGATTTCAAATATATTTTTTTCCATTAAAAAGCCAACAAAATTCTCTATCTCCGCTTCGCTGGTAGTTTTTGGCTATCTGCCCAAATGAGAGAGTTGTAGGCATTTGAAGTTTGGTTCTTTCATTTTTTTATTTTCTTTGTTGTTCAACATAATCATGATAATTATACCAATGAAAGCCGAAACAGGCCGAATGCCTGTGGCTGCGGCTAAATCCTTTGATCTTAGCAACGTGTTAAGTTCATGAGGTCACTGTCTAGAGTTGGATGGCACACTTCGCGTGTTAACTCTATGCGACCACTGACCAGCGTTTGTTAAAGGTACATGCCCACGCAGTAGGCACAAAATGTTCTTTATAGGAATTAAATAAGTGTATAATTATGTCACTATTCCACCAGTTCTAAACATTACGAGTGCCCGCTATACAAATATAATCATTTATTAATTATCAATTTACTGTTAGCGACGCGCGGCGGTAACAGTCTATTTTGATAATGTGCGTGGACGACGACTTTCACATCACGGCTTGCGGTGCGCATGCGCAGTATACTACGCGCGCCAATATGTAAACAAGAATATCAACATGTCGAAACGTCCAGGACGGAAATTGTATGAAACGGCGTCGGCCAAAAAAAAGGCGAAATGTCTGAGGGACAGGCAGTACAGAGAGAGAGATATAGTGGTTAATATTGGCGACCAAATCACCAAATGGAACGAGTTACGTGGAGATTTAGATTTGGACTCGAACTTAAACAATTTTCATTTTATATACGAACTGACATGCTGTGAGTGCTTTAGAATCGTCTCAACTTCAATGTCAGACTAGGGGGTTGACGGTACACATTTCGTAGAATGTTATATAATGAAAAATGCTTAGGATAGTCAAGCGATTCTGAAAATACAAAACTTTATTTTTTCAATTTCATTGGAATTGCATCAATTTTTTTTGAGTTTCATATGTTTTCGTCATTGGCAATGTCTTCTAATCACTTTGCCAGTGTACGTTTGTCAGTACATCAAGCCTCAAACCGTTGATGCAGCTTCAGCTGCTCTAGTTTATTTTTGGCTTTCTTGCTACGTGGGAGTTGAATCCTGTTATATCCATTATAAAAGTAGTAAGATTAGTACTAATCCTATTATTTTTATGGTATGGGCCAAGTTATTCTGGTGTGATGAAGAGCTGACACCAGTTCAGGTTTTTCTAATTCAGGGCTAAATGGTTATCCCCACCCAAACCCGTCCATACAGGTGAAATGTGGGATTCAAATGTTTAACCTTTCACTGTATTGACTCTTGAAATTGAAGGAGTCAGCGGACGAAGGAGTTCTGCATGTTTATCCTAAATTACTTTTAGCATGATCAGTTTTCAGGTTTAAATTACCTGAATGTAGATTTTACTTGTGCATCGTGTAATGAATCCTCGTCCTTTATAAAATTATTCATAACAAAACATATTGGGGAACATTTAGAACAGCAGTTCACAATGGCACCTTATCAGTTGAGTGTTCACGATAAACCACTGGTCCTAATTTCTATACTAGTACTTAGAATGTGAGGAACAAACATTTTCGTCTACTGTTATTTCATATTTTGCATTTTTTTCTCAAAATAAAAACATGGTTTGGCAGCACTTTAGAATCATTTCCATTGGAAATGATTCTAAAGTGCTGCCAGACTATGTTTTTGTTGATAAAAATTGAAAATGAAAAATAATCAGCAGACGAAAAAGAGCTGGTCCAGTGAAATCAGCCAACTTTTGTATTACCCGGTATCTAAACAAAATTGTAAGTACAAACCTGGAACAAATGCTGAATATTATTGTTCTCAGGCAGCAAAATATTGCTCGGGGCCAGCAGTTTTCTAAATTCGATGGCCCAGCAGGCTGCTGATGTGAAAAAGTTGTTGTAATTACATTTGCAATCAGCATAGTTGTACATAGTTGTACATGTAGATCATGTTTCTGTTCACGTTCCCTGACACTTAGTCACTGGAGTATAACTGTCACTGTGACTAGACTAGATTAGGTCCCGTTTCGACCACAGGTGACAAAAGAATCACCTGATATAGTTAGAAGAAACTGTATCGGGTGACGTTCTTTCTGCAACCCGTGTATTCGACAATTCGGGGTATATACTGAAAATGTTCCTACAAATTCTTTTATACTTGTACCTTCCTGTTGTTGGGTAAACGTAGCTTCAGCTTTGCCTCGCTTTAGTACTTAATCATTTGTGGCTGTGACTGAAAAAATGGGGCTTATGGGATTTGTAACCTGTGTAGCTCCTGGTCAAATATCACACTTGTGTAGCCTGATAACGAAAAATCAATACATTATTCATATGTGGCTGTGACTGGGTACATGGTGCTTATGTGTTTTTTTTACCAGTGTAGATCCAGATCAGCTTGTGCATCATGCACAGTCTGATCAGGATCTGCACTGTTCGCAGTTCCATCAATGAAGCACCTGTCATGCTTCTAACAAGCAATATAGATTGTTACCAAGCTACAGGAGTGTGCTATCAAAGCCCAGTCTCATGTCTCGAGTCAAAGCCAGCTACATCATAAATTATGCACAATTTGTTAGCAAACCAAAAGGACTTTATATTAAGCCTGGTCAGTGTAGCTCCTGTAGCCTATTTCACCAACATTGCAAAGTATACTTGTCTAGCAAAGTCTACTTTGAGGGAGAAATTTTCAATTTTAGGAGAAATTTATTAATTTTTATTATACTGAATTTATTATATTATCACAGCCATTATGACTGTGATAATGTAATAAATTCAGTATAATAATTCTGCATAGTTTTAATGATCAAATATATGCAATCGTTAGTTCTGCATGAAATAATGCATTTCGGAAAAATCAATGATTGTTCCCTCAAAGTATACTTTGCAATTTTGATGAAATCGGCTACTGGTCAGCCTGGATATTTTCAGTCTAATCAGGATCTCATCTGGCTGCCACTGGTCACTATGGCCACTTCAGTGATGGAATTCTGAGCAGTGTAAGACCTGTAGCCAATTTCATCAACATTGCAAAGTATACTTTTCATCATTTATTTTTCCAAAAATGCATTATTTCATATAGAACTAACCACTGCATATATTTGATGATTAAAAGTATGCAGAATTATTATACTGAATTTATTACATTATCACATTACATTATAATGTAATAAATTCAGTATAATTAAAATTAATAAATTTATCCTTAAATTGAAAATTTCTCCTTCCAAAGTATACTTTGCTAGATAAGTATACTTTGTAATTTTGGTGAAATAGGCTACTGATCGTATTGTGCCATGAGCTGACAAAACCGGCCTTCATACATTTTGTGTAATCAATCTGTACTCTCGGCAAATACATTACCATGGTGGACAAAAACAGGAATGGGATGACTTTTTAAAACCAGTGTAGATCCTGCATACATGTAGGTTCAATTGTTTCTTCACCTCACATTAGACATATGGGCCGTTTCACTAAACTTTGTACAACTAAAATGTTCGTAAGTGCACATTTAGGATCGTCTGGAAATTTCAATTGATGGATTTACATTTATTGCAGCCTATGCTCAATAAATGTAAATCCAATAATGGTTTACAAGAAAACATTGTTAATGTGAAATTTACAGACTATCATAATTTTGCACATTTCGAACATTTTAGTCATACAAAGTTTAGTGTAACGGTCTGGTCCCATGGTGTGGTCTTGTTGAGATAATATATACACTGTAGCACACGTAAGATGATGACTTAATGTTTTATGTTTGCACTAAATGGTCGTTACAAAACTTTATAACTTTCACGAAGAATCAAGTACCAGTTTATTTCTTATGTTCAAGTGCTCTTTTCATTTCCATTGATGGTATCCAATTCTTCATCAAAATGACTACATTTTCACATCTATTGTGCGCTATGTTTCATAAAAATCTGTCATTCCATTAGAACAATAATAAAGGAAATCTACTGTAAACATGTCTAAAATAGGATGCTACGCTGTTCGGAAACACTATAGGAATGAATGGCGTTTTTGTGGAATTTATCGGGGTATAAACTTGCAAAAGTCACGGGAATACTGGACGAAGGCCGGAAGGCCTCGTCCAGTATTCCCGCGACTTTTCCAAGTTTATATCCCCGATAAATTCCACAAAAAGGCCATTCATTCCTTATAATTCCAGCATTTGAAATAAATTCATCAAGAAAATGCGTTTATTTTCCGTTTTCTTAAGAATTATTTTAACTGCGCCTGACGGTTACGGAAAGTAGTTCGGCATGGAGTTTACTGGGATATAAATTTTGGACGGAGACTTGCAACGGACCAATCAAATGTTAGGGAATTGTGTAAATATTTTTGTGCTGGAATTATTGTTATCATATATTCTGAGAAGTAATCGGTTTTCAGTGACTGACATACATGTAACTGTAATTACATTTCATTACACTTCAGTACATAAGTGTTATGACGGAGTAGTCTTTCCAAATGTGCATTTGAGTCGTTCTTTGTTTACTTTCTACTTTGTGGAGAGTGACTTTATTAGATACGTTTATGGTCATATTGTCTCTCAATAACACTATAGCGAAGTATAAACGTCCGGACGAAATTAACTTTCCTGTGTTTTTCGGCATTTAAATTCAGACTCCAACTGGTGGTTAACTGTGATCTATATGTATGTAAACTCTGTGGTTGCAAGCCCCGGACCCCCCCCCCCCCCCCAAATCATACTGTGTATGTGTAAATGGTAATTAGTCTTTGTTTTGTCAGATGTTGGCTCATATTTGCATATTTTTTTGTTGAATAAGTATATCAGCTGGAGCTAAGCCGGCCACTATCACTTTAACCTTGACAATGCTAAATTAAATATGAAATAACGGGCAAAATATGAAATAACAGCAGAACATTCTAAATGCTTAAGTAGGTACGTTTCATCGCGTGGAGCTTAGCCAAAATACGTTATCTCTGTTATCAATAACTTCCTCTATTATTTTGTGCCGGAAATGCAGCTGACATCAGTATGTAAATATAGACATAAATTGAAGAATAACTTACGACGAAAGTCTCCTGGGAACCCTAAAGCGATATCAGAGTTTCTCGATCCCCATTAGCTACAATAATTTGCCTCCAATGTGATACGTTATCTACGCGAGAGGTATGGAGTGGGGAAGCAATTTTGTTTCTAGATCCCCATGGCATGTGGTTGGTAAAACCTTTAGGTTCAGCTACGTATCGGTAAAATTGCTGATGGGTTTTGGGCAATTAAATGTATTAACCCTTAGACCGCTACTCACAACAATTGTCGTCTGCTGTTGCTTTTATATCTTGCCTTATTTCTCAATAAAAACATGGTTTGACAGCACTTCAGAATCATTTCCAATGGAAATGATTCTGAAGTGCTGTCAAAGCATGTTGTAAAGTATTCTAAAGCACTGTCAAAGCATGTTTTTGATGATGAAAATGGAAAATAGAAAATAAACAGCAGACGACAACAAAAATAAGATAGCGGTGTAAGGGTTAAATTTAATTTGAATATTATAAAAAGATTTAATACATTTTCTATGTATTAAAATACATTTGGTACCTTCCACAAGATAATTTTTAACCCTTACACTGCTATCTTATTTTTTTGTCGTCTGCTGTTTATTTTCCTTTTTTATCATCAAAAACATGCTTCGACAGCACTTTAGAATAATTTACAACATGGTTTGACAGCACTTCAGAATCATTTCCATTGGAAATGATTCTGAAGTGCTGTCAAACCATTGTTTTATTGAGAAATAAGGCAACATATATAAGCAACAGCAGACGACAATTGTTGTGTGTAGCTGTCTAAGGGTTAATATGCAATTTCATCACATCTTGAATTTATTTGAGAAAACAGCTTTTCTATGTGATGAACAGGGGGGCTAAAGACATGCATAGGCTGATCTGGATGTACACTGGTCGCAAAACCCATAGGCCCCATTTCTCCAATCACAGCTGCATATATGGACGGGAACATGCAGTGCGATATGTACTCCAGTACAAGTAATTTACGTTTCATAGTCTGTATGAGTCAGGAAGTTAAAATACTTATTACCTCATTAGACATATACCACATTACCGTATAATAACCCATATATGGGTGGGCGTTCCGCGAACAATAGTGACTCATACATTACCATGATACAGCCGTCAGGGACACTGGAAATATCTTTGTCACTTCATAACGAACAGTGTATGCCTTGATCAGACTGCACAGATGCACAGTTGTATGGTGATACTGATCTTGCGATACACTGCCTATTTCTCGTTATAGATCAAGCTCAACATGATCAGTTGTACCGGTATTTATCAAATGATTTTGTTTAATTTGACTTGCTATTCTTGAAAAATACATATTTATGCATTTGATTCCCGCAATATAATTACAATATATACAAGCAGTGTGCACACTGATCAGGATATGCACTGGCTGCAAATTATAACCAAGTTGTATGTATAGTCACGTTTCATATACATGTAACCCTTAAAAGGCGGGAACGAAAATTGTCGTCTGCTGTTGGTTCACATTTTGTCTGTTTTCTCCATAAAAAACTTGGTTTGGCAGCATTTTAGAATCAATTCCATTGAGAATAATTTCACTTCTAAAGTGCTGTTAAAGTATGTTTTTGATGAGAAAAACGGAAAATAACTAATCAGCAGACAACAAAATTTAATTCACCAGTGTAAGGGTTACATTTGTACTGGGCGGCTGGTTTTAAACGTGGCCGTCCTTTGTATGTACACCCACAATAGTACTCCATTAATAACCCTTGCCATGCTGAATTAAATTTTGTCGTCTGCTGCTTATTTTTTATTTTCCATTTTTCTCATTAAAAACAATGGTTTGACAGCACTTTAGAATCATTTCCAATCCAATGGAAATGATACTAAAGTGATGTCAGACCATGTTTTTTATTGAGAAAGAAGACAAAATATAAAACAGCAGCAGACGGCAATTTTCGTTTTCAGCATTCTAATTGTTAACCCATGACATTCTAAACGTATATAATTTTGCTGATTGAAAATTCCAAGTAATTTCTTTGTTTCTCGTCAGAAATAAATGTGGTGACCACCATTTGAACTGAGACGAGACAGTTCAAATGAATGATCACATCTTATACTTTCGATAAGCAAAAAATTGAAAGTAAATATTTCAACATTTCTATACATGTATGCCTATCAGTGTATTTTGAATTCTAATTGGTTTAATGGTGTATTAAATTCCTCAATGTCGACTATCCACGTGTGTTGTGAACATTAACCCATTTCATGCTGAGGATACTCTGATTTTTTTTGAAAAAATCTCATTATTTTGTTCATTCATCGATAAAGGTATATGTTGTTACCACTCATTTGAACCGTCTCGTTGAGACGGTTCAAATGAGTGGTAACAACATATACTTTCCAAAGGATATATTATAAAGAAAATAGGGATATTTTCTCTCAAAAGGTTCATACTACTAAAAGTGTATCCCGTCTGTAATGGGTTAAACCTGTACACACAGCAGCTTGTACTTACCGAAAGGGTGGGGATAGTATTATGCCGGGAAACATTTAGTGTCTTGGAACCAGTATTAGTGAAATACTGGGATACTAGCATAGGCTGCTTCTTTGCATATGCAGCCTATGCTCAATAAATGTAAATCCATTAATTGTTTACACAAAAACATTATTAATGTGAAATTTACAGACTATCATAATTTTGCACTTACGTACATTTTAGTCGTACAAAGTTTAGTGAAACGGGCCCCTGGTACCTCATTGATTGAAGGTCCGAGCATTGTAGACCACAACTAGATTATAGCCCATTACATTCTGAAGATTGACAGTTTTTTGACGAAAAAAGCACAATTTCTTTATTTCTCGTCAAAAATCATCAAAAAGACCGGCCTTAAATGACCATAGCCAGTGTTCTGCCAAGGACGCGGGATCGCGCCATTGGCGCGGAAAAATCGTCAATGGTGCAAGAAAAAAATTACCGATGGGCCAACGGGCGCATTAAATATTCGGTCCGAGTTCGCGGGTTGCGAAATTAAAAAAGTCCGAACTGTGTTAGGGGCGCTCGTGAAATGTACCGGAAATGTAAAATTTGCATAGCGACAGCGCTTAGCTATACATCTATCAACGGTTTTCAATGGATGGTATATTTACATAAGTGATACAAGTATAAAGCAAACTATTTTGGTCCGCCAATCAGAAAAGCCGTTTGAAATGCGCGTATTGTCTGGGAGCCGATGGAATGATAAAGAACTACAAATACATCATGATCATGTTTTAATGTTTATTTCCATGTTTTTTTCACAATCACAACATGCTGAAAATTTACATGAATTAATTATTGCAAGTCCATTGTCGGGCTCAGCAAAACACTATTTCAAACTATTAATTACTTTAATTGCTGATATTTAATAGTTCGAAGCAGTGTTTTTCTTCAAAATACCATGTGTGACCCACCATTTTTGAAAATATCCCCACTTTATTTTTACCCATGGGGTCATTGGCCCCCATGTCTCCGATTTCTTGGCAGAACACTGCATAGCTGTTGAGGCTGTTAAACATCAATAACACCATTTGTACATGTACTTGAACTTGTACAGGTACATGTAATATATGGGATTTAGTACTAAACCCATTGACCCGGCCTTAAATGACCTTGGCTGTTGATAGGCCGTTAAATACCATTAAATCAAATCTCATCAGAAGTATATGTGATCACCATTTCAATGGTTCACACGAGTGGTGACATTTTCTTTGGCTGAGAAATTTGAATAGAAAATGTTCAATATATATGGTGGGTGGCAGGTTGGAGCATGCGGTGAGTAATTTAAGGATTGGGATTCATCATTAGCGGTGTCCCGAACGGAGATCTGGTTTGGCCCTCAGGTATGTCTTTGGCATTCTTTTATGTGACGGCTTAATCTTGTTATACTTGTTATGAGTAATACGATTATTCCTAATCCTATTACTTTCAGGTGAAGGGGCCAAGTGGCTTTGGTGTGGTATGGACCTGGCACCAGGTCAGCGTATTCTAATTTCAGGGCTGAATATACATTTATTTTTATGTAAATATTCCGTTCTGATTTTGGGATTTTCTCCCCAATTTAGCAGGCTACATGCGGAATCGAACCCGTTGGCATGGCTTTAAATTACCGTAGCTATTGATAGGCCGTTAAACACCAATAAATTAATATTTGTATACCGTAGTAATGAAAGTGTATCCCGAATGCAATGGGGTAGCATGATATTGAAGGCTGATCTGGAGCTAGACTGTTCCTAGCCGTGGAAGGTCCCTCTCCATACGAAGGCTGGCTTCTAATTTCTCCTGTAAGACTATATGTACATGTAGTTTCACTAGGTACTGCCACCGGCTTTAAAATTGTAATTATAAATTTGAGTACTCATTTAACAAAACTTGGCTAACAGTCGCGCAATCCGCAATTTTCTGAACTTTACCACGTCACCTACATGTACATGTACATGGAAAGGCCCATGTTTTGTAACATTGTTATGTGTGCAGACACAGGCCCGTACGCAGAGGGGGTGCGACGGGTGCGTACGCACCCCCCTTAACCCGTTCAACACCACAGGTCTGTATAGTGGTATTGGCAAAAAGTGTAGATCCAGATGAGCCGGCTCGTAACGAGCCGTCTCATCAGGATCTGCACTTTTTGCAAGTAATGTTCATAATTTTGAGAACAAAAACACCTCATGTTCATAAATGGACTGGTCTGAAAGTCATTTTGTGATGATTTAGATTGGTTGCAAAATTAACAAATCAAAATGCATTCCAGTTACTTCTGGGTGAAAGGGTTAATCTACCGAGGTCTGTCCGTGGATGTGCAAAAACAATGTTTAGCCCTTCGCGCCGTTGATAACGCACCCCCTAAAATAATTCCTGTGTACGGGCCTGAGACATGACACAATAGGCATACAGCCAAGTTCAATTTAGCGTGAATTTCATGATTGATCTTTATGATATCTGAAGCCGAAGATCACCAATTTTCTGTAGTTGACTTAGAAATTAGACCAGTACAGTGAAACCCAGGGATTCCGCTGGCGATCTCCACTTTCGTGTCACTATTCCACCAGTTCTAAAAATTACGAGTGCCCGCTATACAGATATAATCATTTAGTAATATGGCCCCTGATATCAGTGTGGAAATTTACGTCTGATATAAAATGTATAATAATGCCAATCAATAAGTGGGGTAATGGTGAATGAGTGTATTTTGCCAGGAAATGTGATATCTACAGAATATACAAAACTATCTGTCTCCCTATATTATAATCTACTGAGTGGGCATGTACCTTTAACCCTTAGAACGTGGGAAACAAAAAAATATTGCATGTATTATAATTACAAGTAGCATCCCGTCCCAAGTTGATTGATTCGCCCGAGCACGACCTTGGACCCCTATGTCCATAGTCTGATGTTCTGACACCCATTGACACATTTGAAGATGTAATTACGGGCCAGATTAGAGAGGTGAATATCTGTATGATATTACCTGTTGGGGTCGGAACAGTGGATCAAAATTTCTGAATAGACAAGGGCCGGAGTACACTGATAGAATATACATGTATAGGAATATAAAGCAAGTTTTTCGGGCCCAAGTCAGCAGATTGGAAACAAGATTCTGAAATAGACGGTGTCCAGAATAGACAATTCGACCGTACATTAGCCTGAAGGAGTGTCCCTTTACATCAGGAGCTACACTGGTTGGAACTGAATAAGCCCCTTGAATAAGCCCCTTCCTATCAATAGTTGCACAGGCAGATTCTCGTCAACAAAGGAATTGGGTTGGACGTCAGCTGTGAACTAGTTTCCCTATCGATTTTTCCTATACTGCTGTCTGTGTGGTAAACATTACCTCATAGGCTGTATCCGCATTGATTGGCCGATATACAGATACAGGCTTGCACAAAAGTAGTGTATCAATGTATATTTATTGACCCTTTCGCCACAAAATAACTGGAAAGGATTTTGATTTGTTAATTTTGCAACCAATCCAATCGTCACAAAATGATTTTCAGACTAGTCCTTTTATGAAAAGGGGGTATTTTCGTCATGGGCCGGCTCATCTGGATCTACACTATTTGCCAATAGTGGAACCTCTCTAAACCGGACACCAATAAAACACCTGTGATTTTATTTTTGACGAGTTTAATTCTTGGTCATTTATCTCGCGTGATAATGTCTGTTCGTGATTGCATAGCAAACACATGGCTCAGAATGATCAAATGATTGATTTGACAATGAAACCTTCCAGGGTGTCCGGTGTATACTGTTTGGACTGTGTGTCTGTGTCCATCCGTGGGTCCAGTTAAGAAATTTGCTGGAGTTCCTCTAATCTGCCACCTGGGGCATTTGTGTGCCGAAAGGCCACATTTTCTTGTTATTAGCGGATCTATTTATAGATCGGCTAATATATTGGTTATCCATCGAATTCTGAAAAAGTTTGTAGCAACCCTTTTCTCCGCTATTCGGTAATCTACGAACGCGAATTTTTCTGTATCACTTCCAAATTGCATCAACCGATAAAGTTTGCATTTTTGGCAATTATCTCCGTTTAAAACTTTACTTATAGCCAAATAACACAATTTTGAATACGTAATGAGCTGAACGCCGGAAGAGATTTAACCCGGAAGTTATTGTTGTTGAAGTCCATAGTTGGCTCTAATGGCCATATACGCCAACATACGCCGATTATTGGGCTAATTTAAAGCTTTTATTTATTAAACAGAACAAGTTTCAGCCACGTATAATCGCGTAAAATGTGTTTATTCGGCTAATTTATAATCGACCTCTGCTCAAAATCTCCTTACTAGCAACCCCAGCATTTTCGGGTTTATCCCAGCATCTCTGGTTTATCCCATTGGATCGCGTATGCGCGTCATTTGACGCTAGTTAATATTCACAAAATTTTCCACCAATCAAAACGAAGAATTGCCCTTCATTGCCAACTTTGATTTGTTTACATATCATGCAGGGATGGCAGGGATGCATCCAGCACGCGCGATTGCGGCAATCCCCCTTAATTATTGTCAATGCCGCAAATTATTGATTGTCTTGTGCCCGACATCGCGCAAAAAATCACGGATGGGGCACATTAGGCCAATCTGGGCATGTGCCTGAATACGCAGGAGCTTGCGTCTATTTTTAGATGACACTGTAACCGCTAGATATATATAGCTCGGTAGCTCCGCCCACTCGCGTGCTGCCACAGAATTCGGACAAACACACAGTGACTACAACTTTGTGTATTGCGGAGTGTAATTTGTAGATAAATAGAGCATACAGTACAGGTGTTACGCTGGAATATTTCGTAACATAATGGTGACAACAAAACATTGCTGCTATGGCATTGCTGCTATTGGATGGATTTGGGAACGGGTTTCCAAAACCTGCACAAAATCGAGAAAAATGTCAACGCTGGGTACAGAACTGTGGTCGAAAATAGTTTACCATTGACAATGTTACCAGAGACACCTACATATGTTCGATGCACTTTACCCTGATTTGATCGGCTAATAACATCATGCTCTGCATGACTTTTCATTGTTATTTCTTTTCAATAGTATACCGTGTGACCAACATTTTAATCGTCTCACTTATACATTCAGTGAGGGTATCCTGTTTAGAGATGTTCCACAGTATATCTAAAATCCAGTAGCTTTCCTCGAGAGATCTATTTTACATTGACAATTATTTTATAGTAGGGTACTTCTAGGTCAATTCCTGTGTACTTGAACTATACAATATCTTGTTCTTTATCTGACGCGAGATAAGTAGCGGGAGATGTATTACATGTAACATGGCAACATTGTTCTTGACGTGATATTTGTGACAGGGACTCTGTGGGGGTATTTCTTAAATCTTCTCTTCAGAAAAAATTGAATTATTTCAATTGAAAAATATATCAGTTATTGCCCATTATAAAAGTAGTAAGATTATTACTGATCCTACTGCTTTTGGTAGGGGGCCAAGTGATTCTAGTGTGGCTAGGACCTGGCATCAGATCAGGATTATTCTGATTTCAGGGCTGAATATACATTTGACTTTGGTATTTTCCCCCCATCTGTACATGTACTTGAACATGTACTTGTACAGGTAATATATGGGATTTAGTAGTAAACCCATTGACCCACCCCTTAGCTGTTGATAGGCCATTAAACCCCAACAAACAAACACATTTATCAGTTAACTTACAATGTTGAATTGTATTGCTTGAAATGGACTTTCACAGGGTAATAAGACTATGTATTAAACGTTTTAACCCTTAGACCGGTATCTTCATTTTTTTGTCGTTTGCTGTTTATTTTCTATTTTACATTTTTATCATCAAAAACAAGCTTTAATTGACAGCACTTTAGAATAATTTACAACATTTTTTGACAGCACTTCAGAATCATTTATTGGAAATGATTCTGAAGTGCTGTCAAAACATGTTTTTATTGAGAAATGAGGAAATATATAAAAGCAACAGGAGACGACAATTGTTGTGAGTAGCGGTCTAAGGGTTAATAGCGTGATTGATTTGTAAATGTGACCGCTATAGAAAACATGTTACATGATCAGTGCAGCTTTAATTTCTGATGCTGTGCTTATGCAATTAATTGAATCTTAGGTATTTGTGTTGATTTAATACCTATTCATTAAATGATCTCATAAGAAACTTGGCATAACTTTGTATCTTATGACATACATGTACATGTATGTTATTAATAACGAACGGGATCGATGACCTATAAGAACTTGTTGACACAACAATACTGTCAATGTTAGGTTATTCACTTCACTTAACAATTGTTTGTTTAACCCTTACACTGCTGAATTAAATTTTGTTGTATGCGCTTTGTGTTGTTTTCAATTTTTCTCATCAAACACATGGTTTGACAGCACTTCAGAATCATTTCATGTTTCTAAAATGCTGTCAAACCATGTTTTATTGAGAAAGAAGGCAAAATGTAAAACAATAGCAGATAACAATATTTGTTTCCCGCATTCCAAGGGTTAATGTGTCAGCTGATTAGCATTGGTTTTACAGTGTAAATCACCACAGGTACCCGGTTCACTGTACGATTATTACGATATACATGTATATCCTTAATGTATGTGCCCGATTATTTTAAATACATTTGGGATCTTAAGGGCATGCACCTAGCTTTGGACAAAGCCACATTCAGCTCAGCATTTAGTTTTGTCGCTGCAGTTTACTATAAAACTATCATATCACTGACATAATGCTTTGAGAAGTTTAAAAAGAAAGATGTTTAAAAGCTTTGATACCCCGATTCAGGTTTTTATTGAGAAATCAAAACACGGTCACCTTTCACAATAAATTCAACCAATCGTCAGTAAAAGTTTGCTGGAAATCTAGTCTTTTCACACCATCTGCGTTTCCCTTCCATTGGGCCATACATAATTATATCTCCGTTTCCTGTAACCCGACCGACCTGCTAAAAATGGTGCGACCCGATTTATTATTTTTATTGCAATTTCATTTACAATTTTTTTTTTTTAAATTTAGTGCTACAGTGGGTTAAAAGGGTTAATATAATCTCTGGCCCTAAATGGCATACATGTTCATACAACAACACATACAGCAATTGACATACTTTTATTGCAAGACTTGCAATATTAAACAGGGGTTGAAATTTCACTCGCCCAGCTCGCCATGGCGAGTGCTTTTTGTGGCGGTCGAGTACTTTCTACAGGCACTCGCCCAGTTTGGCGAGTGAAAGATTTGGTCAGGATTTGTTTTTTCTGAAGAAATTGCCAATTAATTCTATCGATAACGGCCAACAAATGGTATTAATTCAGCGACCATTTGTTGTTTACAGTTTACGTCAATTTGCGGGAAGTAAGATTCAAGCAGTGTCTATGTACACGGTTACGTGTATAATCGCTAGCGATTTTGAACACGGTCCATATCGGGCAAGTTTAATTCACGGATTATTTGTCGGCTGTAAGCGGGCGGGCTAACAAATAATATGACTGCGAGTATAGACTAGTGTATACGCGGCCACATATATCGTCTCGTATACAGTTGGGTTAACGCGCATTTCAGACGCCGAACATAACGGCTTGGGACGAAACGGTCAGCACCGGGTCCGAAACCATTGAATTTAGTAATTAAGGCAGCGCGCAGCGCATGCAAACATAGCCACTATAAACTAAACAAAATCTATGTCACTCAACGCTTATAGAAAATAAGAAGCATGCAAGCCTCTGAGCAAATTCGCTGCTACAAAACGTTGTAGAAGAAAAAACTTGACGAAGTTTATCTCCCGATAAATAATATTTATTTGTTTGTTTATTATGTTCATTTAATACTTAAAATATATAAATAACAATAATAGTGAATATGTCTCATACGTTTTGGTAATGATCATATAAAAGCTTCTTTTTTTTTAAATAAGATGCAACATTACAAATACTGGAAATAGCATTTTATGTTTAAAAAAAAATGGGCGAGTAACTTTTTGACCTGGGCAAGTACTTTTTTTTTCTACTTGCCCAGCTGGGCGAGTGGAAACAAAGGATTTTTTCAACCCCTGTTAAATTTAAAAATTATTAATATTAAAAAGGTACAATATTTTAACACTTGCAATGCAAGTGTTAAAATTTTGTACCTTTTTAATATTAATAATTTTTAAATTCAATATGTCATGTGACAGAAAAAAAAAGAAATTGCCTACCGACCTACCCACTTATAAAATTCTGGGTCGGGTTACAGGAAACCAACAATTTTTTAAGGACGGCCTTGCAAATTATCATTTTGCCTGTCCTCAGAACCTGCATGTTTATTGTTTCATTTAATTATAAAGAAATGAAATAAAAACACTCGGACACTGTATAATTTTGCGCTATATCTGACACGACCATTATAACACGTTGTCTGAAGTTGTGACCAGTTTAGACCAGATCACCTGTGCTTCTGCAGCCTGGGTACTCGTGCATTGCCATTCTGTATATGAAGTGTTCATATCTCTTACAAGTAACTCTTTGCATGTTAGCGGCGAAAATAACATCCAACTAATTATGAGTATGTTTCTTATTTCTCTCTGTAAATATGTCTTGGAATTTCATTAGAATTGCGTCCTCTGGACACAATTCTAATGAAATTCCAAGACATATTCATGATATTTATAGGGAGAAATAAAAGAAAATACAATGAATTGTCGTCCGCTATTTTTGAACTATTTATAGCCCACAAATTTCCCAGCATGCAAAGAGTTAATACTGAGTATTTTATCACCTGCTGTTTTTATGCTCCCAGTCTCCATTGAGCTGGGAGGCATACAGTATTTGGATTGTGGGTCTGCGTTTGCCAGAGTTTGTCCAGTCTGCCACCATGGTCATTTGTGTGCCGACAGGCCACATTTCAGCTACATACAGATTGAGAAGGTATTGCATAAACACATTTGCGTTTATGCGATAGCTCTAAGTAGAGAAGAGTGGCATCTCGTCAAGAAACTGTTGCAATTTTCTACGTGAAACACTTTCCCCCTGTGCTTTGTGCAACACCAGTGACATTGAACGTATATATTTATATTATATAGGTTCTGGAGGAGAAGTTGGAGCGATTAGAAGAGTCGCTGCTGTGCTGCGTGTGTCGTGACGCTGACATCTCCACGGCCCTTTGTCCGTGCGGCCACGTCACGTGTTGTCGCTCCTGTGCCGACAAACTCACCGAGTGTCCCCTGTGTCGCGAGAAAATTAAGATCGTGCAGCGTATATTCCTGCCCACAGTGTCTATGCCGAGCGTGGTGAAATCTATACCGTACAGTGTCTCTGTAGAAGGGCTGGATTCCGAGCTCGAGGCCATGGACACGGGACAGAGGGGCAATGATACGGAACTGATGGATACAATATGATAATCTGATCCACAGGTGAAAGACTCGGACCTACATGTACGACCCAATACTTGGCTCATTTGGAAAACGTTACCCCACCTACCCATTTCCATACACTATACCTTACAGCCTTTTGGAAAGGCTGTAAGGTATATTGTATGGAAATGGGTGGGTGGGGTAACGTTTTTCAAATGAGCCAAGTATTTGGTCCAGGGTGTGAGTGTAATGCGTGATCACTTGCCAGTGGCCAGTTGGAAGACAGTTGTGACAGTGTCAACGGAGTTGATTTTGAGGTAAAATTTTATGAGTGTGCATAGGAAGTTTGCTCGACCAATCAAACTTGTTTTATTTTTAGCTAAAGTTGTGCGAGTGCACAGAAAGTTGTATAATACAGTGCCCTTATGTTGGCTTGGCAGTTGCGTACTTTTCCAGTTTGGTTGATGGAACAAATTCATTTCACCTATCATGATTTTACATGTACACTTGTATATTGAAACAATAAACTATTTTGTGTGTGGTTGGATGGGATTCATTATGTCACAGTTAAGTGTGATTAAGAAGAAATTCAGTAACAACTGGATACACCTACAGATCTCATAAAACATGTTAATTTTTCAAAGTTTATTAACAATGTCATTGCAAAATGCCTGTCCTACTACATACTTCTGCTCTACAAACCACAATCTACTACAGAGCTCCAGATAAGCTGCGTATTTGCTTAAATACCCAATTAAAATTGCCAAAAACCCAATTGAAATCAGAAGTAGCGAGTATCAAAACGCTATAAATATTTTGTGGTGCAGAAAACAATAAACAGACCACAAATATAGCATATTTTTCTTATTTTCCATGAAAACACATCTTGGTATTTCATTAGAATTCTAATGAAATGCCAAGACATGTTTTCATTTAGAAGCAAACTATTCAATAATTGCGGTCTGCTGATGTGTAAATAGTAGTGTAATTTTATTTTACCCAATTAAAATTTTGAAATACCCAATTTCTTCAGAAATGATGGAGTGACAATACTCAATTACTAATTCCTTATCTGGAGCTCTGTACTACATATTTGCAAATAATGTAGATCCGGATGACCAGACTTGTCATAGTCCGTCTAATCAAGTGGATATTGTCTGGATATTTGTGGATATTGTCTGAAGATTTACATATTACCCATTTTCTGATAAGTAGTCTGTAGCAGAGGTGGTAAAAATGTTTTATTTGAATGAATAATTGCATTTTTTTTATACTATAATTGGCATTGTTCTTCGACTATCACTGAAATTGTAGTACGGAAAATACTTTGTATATTTTATTTTTGTAATACTGGGCCTGTGTTTTCATTTGTAAAGCTTCGTTCAAATGCACTGAAAATCAAACTGGTTCAGGGCTCCAGATAAGGAATTAGTAATTGTGTATTGTCACTCCATCATGTCTTAAGCAATTGGGTATTTTAATATTTTAATTGGGTAAAATAAAATCACACTACTGTTTGCACGTCAACAGACAGCAGTTGTTGAATAGTTTGCTTCGAAATGAAAACAAGTCTTGGAATTTCATTAGCATTGTCTCCTTGGAGACAATTCTAATGAAATACCAAGATGTGTTTTCTTAGAAAATAAGAGAAATATGCTATATTTGTGGTCTATTTATTGTTTTCTGCAGCATGAAAAAGGTACCCTAAAATTTGTATTGCTTTTTGATACTCGCTACTTCTGATTTCAATTGGGTTTTTGGCAATTTTAATTGGGTATTTAAGCAGATACACAGCTTATCTGGAGTTCTGTAGTAGAGTGTGGTTTGTAGAGCAGAACCTGCTGTTTGATTGGACAGCTCAGGCTCATCATGGGCTCAGAGCAAACTTATCTTCATTTATAAGTTAGTACAATGTACGTGTATCCCACCTAACCAACAGCAAAGGTGAATATTTGCACCATCAAGTACGCAACTGGAGGGTAAAGTGGAAAAAGGGAACAAAGTCTGGACTTAGTCGGCCCCTTCTTACATTGACCCCTTTATAATAATAAGGCTTTATTATTACATGTGGTATAGTACACTTGCACAATGATCTGACAGAAATAATGACTTCATTTCTAGAGGTTAATGTGTTGTGCATTGACCAAATGGCAATCATTGTGAACCCTGACCAGAGGTCAATTGCTGATCTGGGTCTGCACTGGCTTTCTAACCCTTACACTGCTGAATTAAATTTTGTTGTCTGCTAATTGTGTTTTATTATCCATTTAGCTTATCAAAGACATGGTTTTACAGCACTTTAGAATCATTTCCAATGGAAATGATTCTAAAGTGCTGTCAAACTATGTTTTTATTGAGAATAAAGAGAAAATATTAAACAACAGCAGACGACAATTTTTGTTTCCCTGCATTCTAAGGGTTAACACATTATAGGCCAGATACAATTACTGTATAGTATGAAAATTTGGAGATAGTTTTCGCTATTTTCTCTGTTTCTGATCGAAAATATATGTTGTTACCACTCACTCGATGAGACGGTTCAAATAAGTGGTAAGAACATATACATTTATGGAGAACTAAACAAAATAATCTGATTTTTTGGGGGGGATAAAAAGTATTTTATCCATAGACTTCAATGAGTTAAAGTAAGCCTGGTTTTGTCGGATCTTGTCCTACATGTATTTTATAATTGTTTTACACAACAAACAAGTACAAGTACATGTATGTACACTTGAACTCCTTTATAGCACTTTACTCGGTGTCCATGCAAAGCCATCGTGTTATAAGTAAATTGTGTTACATCCATACTAAATGTATTGAACAATTAGTAATTGGTAGCCATGATGTGATTGATCGTGCTATGTTGAAAATCATGTAATAACAAATAGTGTTATAGTGGGGTTGAAGTGTATGTCAGAGCTTCAGTTAAGGTGCGTAATTTGATCAACTTTGGGGAGACTTTCGTTATTTCTTCGCCAAAATTGACAAGTTGGGAGTGCTTTAGAATCGTCTCGATGAGACGATTCTAAAGCAATCCCAACTTGTCATTTTTCGTGAAGAGATAAGAATACCCGGAAAATTTGGTCCAATTACTCACCTTCACTGTAGCTCTGTATGTGTATGACCAAGTTTCACATTGATGTCATATTTATGATCATTTTCCGTTTTTATCATTAATGGTGAACATACAAACATTGCCATTATAAAACTTTCATCAGCATAGGCTTAACTCTTTGCATGCTAGTAGCGGTGAAAATAACGGACAACAAATTTAATACGAGTATTTCCTGCTGTAAATACATCTTGGACTTTCATTCTCTTCTGGACTCAATTCTAATGAAATTCCATGTTCATGATATTTAAAATAAAATATAAAGAATTGTCGTCTGCTACTTTTGAACTATTTGTAGCCCGCAAGTTTCCCAGCATGCAAAGAGTTAAAACTCGAACTAAGTTTGAGTATTACCATATGGCCAAGAGAAGGTGTGTAAATCTTGAGTTGGATTATATTTTATGTATCCAGTGGTGATGTGCAATAAATATGTCATACATGCATGTCATGTGATGCAGGCACAACAGAAAGCACAAACACATTTCAGATGTAATTGGTCCATATATTGAAATTTTAATAAATTAGTTTATGAAAACTTCAATATATGAACAATAAATAATTTATTGTAACAATAAATATTTTATTTTTTGGTCCGACCCGCCGTTTGCACATTTTCGATTGAATATAGCTCCGCCCCATAATGCGCTTTAAAAATACGATAGTATTATGCGGTTTGACAAATTGACATTGAAGCGTGCATGCATGCGCACTTGCTAACAGCGTGCACGTCTTGTGAACTTTTGAATGCGTGACATCTGGTTCTAAAAATAAAGTACCTGATGATTCATTTAATTGCTATTGGTGAAAGTCGCAATATGCGAATAATTGAGACGAAATGTTTTGTCTTCATTGGTCAAGAAACTAGGGCAAACAATCAGTTTAATTTGGAGCATTGAATCGTGTTAGGAAATGTGCGTGTTCTGTTGTGTCGCGACTGTACATGTAGGTTGAGTAGATGGTATGGTGCTACAGCCCGTGGGCTGTCCGCTGGTCAGGGATGTCGTTTACATGTATCTGTCAGATATATGTGGCTGTGACTGGAGAAATAAGGCTTATGGGTTTTGTGACCAGTGTAGATCCAGATCAGCCTGTGCGGACATGGCTGTGACTGGAGAAATGAGGCTTATGGGTTTTGTGACCAATGGCAATGTAGATCCAGATCAGCCTGTGCGTCCGCAGTCTGATCAGGATCTGCACTGTTCGCCATCTCATCAATGGTGCACCCGTCTCGTACGTCAGACAAACACAGCGCTCCAGATACGCACTTACTTTAGCAGAATACGCATTGATTATCAAATGTGGGATTACTAAATATTCACAGCAATGTGAAAATGTGCAGTGATTTGCAAAGTTAGTAGTGAAAATACTGTAATAAAGTTGAAAATTTACTTAGTTGAGCTGCAAAAAGCAAACTGTTTGCTTTTTGCAGCTCAAATAAGTGAATTTTTAATTTTTAAAAAAAAAGTTTTTTTATCATTTGTTCCCTATTTTAGAAGGAAGAAAATCAATAATACATTTGTAAAAGACGCATTGAATTTGAAATATTGGGGTATAATACTCATTAGATACAAACTTATCTGGAGCTCTGCAAGCAATATAGATCGGACACCCACATTTTAACCTCTCTAAACTGGACACCCTGGGGATCCCCCAGGATGTCCAGTTTAGAGAGGTTCCACTGTATATCCACAAATTGTCCAAAACACGATAAGCCAGCCTGTTAAGTCCGCTTATCTGGCTCTACACTGATTGCAGTCATTCACCATAATGGTTTTCAGGTTGAAAAAGTTTATAAAACGTCTCGTTTCAAGTTTGAGATTTAAGAACATGCTTTAAAAGCAGGTGTTGTTTGTAGGATGTTATAGACCAACAATAAACTGCGGAACTAGGTGAATGTGATTTTTATTGCGCATGTAATGATGTCAATATGTATTGTATTGCCTTGACTGTCTTTTCCACTTTTACACATATCTTACAAGAATCATTGTAATTATCCATACAGTGCGTTTAGAAAGCGCTACGTTCTACAACTATTGTAGATAACTAGATATATATCACACGGCTATTTATGATCATTGACATTCGCATTTTGATGCCATCCCGCATATAATGCAAACACCATTATCGCATTGCTTTGTAGAAAATGCCATGGACGATGCACATCTTATAATGTTGAATACTGTTCACCGGGGGGCCGTTTCACTAAAGTTTATACAACTAAAATGTTCGTATTAAGTGCAAAACTATGAAAGTCTGTAAATTTCACATTAACAATGTTTTCTTGTAAACACTTATTGGATTTACATTTATTGAGCATAGGCTGCATATGCAGCCTATGCTCAATAAATGTAAATACATCAATTGAAATTTACAGACGATCTTAAATTTGTACTTACGAACATTTTAAACGTACAAAGTTTAGTGAAACGGGCCCCAGCTGCTTAAAGGAAATTTGTAACTAGCGTTCATGTATATGTAGCTTCATATGGGGTGAGCTATGTGCTTTTGTACCCAAGAAGACACGTCATGTTTTCATGAAAAATATTTACAGAAACAGTAATATCTTCTGTAAATGAAGTCGAAAGATGACAACATTAAATAGCACATGCGGAATTCTAAATTTCCCAACTTTCGACATTATTTACAGAAAGTACCGTACATTTTGTAAATATCTTTCATGAGATATTGCACATGTTCTTTAATAGGTACAAAATGATATTGCCTGTCCTATATTAATCAACATATTGATCAAGGTGTATGATCACGTTGTGACAACAACAACGTTCAGAAACACTCCGATTCAAAGTACGTTTTCTTTTCTTTTGTCCTTATTGTGTAACGGATTTTGATGAAATATGGCGTATATCAAACGCGTGTTGTTAAGCTGCATTTTGGTGGTCTCGGTACTTTGGCCCAAACTTCTGTCACTTTTGCGAAAATTCTTTGCAAAAACGACATAAATATGTGCCGAACTCCCGGGACCACCAAATGCAGATTACGAAGATGCGTTTTCTGCGCCATATTTCGTCAAAATACATTGCCTATTAAGGAAAATATCAAATAATACTAACTTTGAAGTTGGCGCACTTTCAACACTTTCAGCCATTGTTGTTGTTGTTGTAACCACGCGATCATGCACCTTGTTGATGCAGCCTTATCCGAGACTATGCTGCTTGTCATTTAACAGTCTGTTAAGCTAACTGGTGTTTTGAACAACCGGGCCCAGTCTGTCGAGTTGCCACACTGCTTAGCCAATACTATATCGTTCAGCAAAACTTGGTTGCAACTTCTTGTAACAGTATCAAGATCTCTGCCATCCACTACGCTTAAATAAACACATTGTGTCATACATGCATTCATGATCTTTATTTCTGATACATGTACAAGTTTTGTGTATGTCTTAGTTTTAACCCTTTGACTGCTACACACAACAATTGTCGTCTGCTGTTGCTTTTATATCTTGTCTTATTTCTCAATAATACATGTTTTGACTGCACTTCACAATCATTTCCAATGGAAATGCTGTCAAAGCATGTTGTAAATTGTTCTAAAGTGCTGTCAAAACATGTTTTTGATGAGAAAAATGGAAAATAGAAATAAACAGCAGACGACAAAAAAATTAAGATAGCGGTGTAAGGGTTAAACAGTAGTCAGTATGGTACATCCCATGTTGTTTGATTGGGTCACTGATGTCGGCCGACACATTTAGACTCACCCATTCCAGTGCAATAGTACACCATTTTCTACGCTAAACATATTGTGTTTTCTCAACAAAGGACCATCTATATTTGTTGCCACTTAACTTGAAACAGTAGCCGATTTCATCAAAATTGCAAAGTATACTTTTCTAGCAAAGTATACTTTGAGGGAGTAATCATTTATTTTCCTGAAATGCATTATTTCATATAGAACTAACGACTGCATATATTTGATGATTAAAACTATGCAGAATTATTATACCGAATTTATTACATTATCACAGCCAAAATGGCTGTGATAATGTAATAAATTCAGTATATAAATGAAAATTAATAAATTTATCCTAAAATTTAAAATTTCTCCCTCAAAGCATACTTTGCTAGAAAAGTATACTTTGCAATGTTGGTGAAATAGGCTACTGGTAACATGTAATGTTGTATGTGGCTGTGACTGGGGAAATACGGCTTATGGGTTTTATGACCAGTGTAGATCCATGTCTGCCTGTGCATCCGTACCGTCTGATCAGGATCTGCACTGTTCCCCATTCCATCAATGAATCACTGTAATGCTTCTAACACCCACTATAAATTGTTATCAGGCTACAGGTTTGTGCAATTTAATCAGGAGCTACCATTGTCACAAACCCTGTAAGCCCCATTCTCCAGTCACATATGAGGAAATTAGCTGTTTTCATATTGATATATACAATGGGCTATATCCTGACAAATTAGTTTAGCACGTTGTACCATTCTTATAATCTGTGAACCTGCAAAACAAATTCTTATAGCAAAATTGTCACTAAATTTAACCACAGAACGTTGCTAATTATCAATATTATATTGTATATTGCGCAAATATCACAAATAGAAAGACATACAGCGGAATCTCTCCAAACCGGAAATGGGTGGTCCCCAGGGTGTCCGGTTTGGAGAAGTTCCACTGTACAAGATGTATTGTACAGTTTGACTTACATCGGAGACACGCCATATGATTTTGTACCTAAGAGCATGTGCGATTTTTCATGAAAAGCATTTGCAATATTTTCCATTTGCTATGAAAATATCGCCATCTTTCGACGTCATTTACAGAAAATATCACATTCATTTACAGAAAATGTGACATTTTCTGTAAATGAATGTGATATTTTCTGTAAATGACGTTAAAAGATGGCGATATTTTCATATTTCTTGAAAAATCGCACATGGTATTATTGACAAATCACTTGGCGTGTCACAGCTTACATGTATGTAGAGTTTGTCTCAGGGTATGAACAGGCACTCTGACAGCCAAGCTCTGATATTGGTGTCAGTTGTGTCCATTCATTGTGATATTATAGTAAATCCCACGTGATTTATTGGAGGTCTATTATTACACCCTATGCAGCCCGATGCTAGACGCAACTATTTATGTTTCTAGTACAGTGGAACCTTTCTAAACCGGACACCCTGGAACCCCAGGGTGTCCGGTTTAGAGAGGATCCACTGTAATTAAGCACTCAATGGCCAAATTTTGTCATTTTCTGTTATGAACAGACACGATAATGACATAAATTACATTGAAACCTATCTAAATTAGACACAATTTGAAACCCATCTAAATTAGACACAATAGGCTCCCCGGGGTGTTTGGTTTAGAGAGGTTCCACTGTATTAGGTTGCATAGGGCAATTTATGAAACCCACATGATTTTAATACAGGTCCATTATTACCGGTACACATTATAGAACACGATACTAGAAACACATATATTCGTGTTTATAGTACCAGGTTGTATAGGGTAAACCAAGATAGCTGTGGTCACCGATTGTTTTAACTACAATATTACAGTTTTACTATTACACCTTATGCAACCAAATGTGATGAATATTCATGTTTCTAGCATGTGACTGCACAGGGTGTATTAGTCAGTATTATGTGAGCCATCAGCTGGTGAACATGGGTAAAAGACTCGGGAACATGTGTTTTTAAAAAATCCCCATTGAAAAAAAAATCCCATTACCCCACCCACCTGTTGTTGTACTGTATTTAACGGTTCTATTAATTACATGTATATAATGTTTTTCTGGGATCTTTTTTCAATGTGCATTTTCTTACGGCACAGATGCCAGTCTTCCACTGGTGGTTATGAGCACTGGGATTAACCTGTTGTTCTGAGAGATTGATGTGGAGCCTCTATAAACTGGACATCCTGGGAGGTGGCTCGTGTGTCGGGTTTACAGAGGTTCCACTGTAATTCAGTAGCCGATTTCACCAACATTGCAAAGTATACTTTGAGGGAGTAATCATTTATTTTTCCTGAAATGCATTATTTCATATAGAACTAACGACTGCATATATTTGATGATTAAAAGTATGCAGAATTATTATACCGAATGTATTACATTATCACAGCCAAAATGGCTGTGATAATGTAATAAATTCAGTATATAAATGAAAATTAATAAATTTATCCTAAAATTGAAAATTTCTCCCTCAAAGTATGTTGGTGAAATAGGCTACAGGACAACGAGTACTGGAAGGTGTATTTGGCATCTTGAAGATATTATTAGAAATAAATGGCAAAATAAACAGTCCGAGGTTTCCTGTGTGTCAGGATTTAGGGTAGGTCCATTGTACTGCAGCCATAGCACCAGATAGTTTTGTATCTAAAGAGTATTATACCCCCTCAAATTTCAAATTCAATGCGTAATTTACTTTTACAAATGTATTATTAATTTTCTTCCTATTTAAATAGGGAACAAATGATAAAAAATAAAACAAATTTAAAAATTCACTTATGCAGCTCAACTATATTAAAAGTAAATTTTCAACTTTATTATAGTATTTTCACTACTCAATTTGAAAATCAATGCATATTTTCACATTGCTAAAATAAGTGCATAAAATACGCCAGTACACACCTTATCTGGAGCCGATTTCACTTTGAGGGAGTAATCATTTATTTTTCCTGAAATGCATTATTTCATATAAAACTAACGACTGCATATATTTGATGATTAAAAGTATGCAGAATTATTATACTGAATTTATTACATTATCACAGCCAAAATGGCTGTCATAATGTAATGAATTCAGTATAATAAAAATTAATAAATTTATCATAAAATTGAAAATTTCTCCCTCAAAGTATACTTTGCTACTAAAGTATACTTTGCAATTTTGATGAAATCGGCTACTGGAGCTTTTGCTGCAGCAACATGCTTGAAAACAATAGTATCATGCATAAAATTGTTTGCAGAGATGGAAAGGAATATTGAGTGAAATAAGCATCAGATTAACTCTGTAGCATTTAGAAAGTGCAAATGATGACAAAAATATTAAAGAGAAAACACAGCAGATTTGGCCTTATCAGTAACAATTTAAAATTATGACTAAAACGGGATAGTAAGCAAACATTCCAAATTGAAGCAAATCAGATTGAATTGGCAACATTTTAACATTGCAAATGATGACAAAAATGCTGACATCAGCCAAAACGTGAGAATTGACATGCCGCTGTTTCTTGTCATTATTTCAATATTCTGTGCCATACTGTTAACATTTAATTTCTGTATTTATGTATTCTGTCTTCCATGTACATATATCTATCTATCTATCTCTTTATACTGCTGCACACCCTCACGGGTGTATACATGTACGCAATTGTATGAAAACTGGACATGAAATTGTAAAACTCTGAGAATGAACTTGAAATCTCAATTGAAATTCAAACAGTATAATTTGTTATTTCATCGCGTAGCATAGATATATGGATGCAAAAGGCGTCCATCCGCCTGTCTCATTTTCCATTCCGTTATATCTAACTGTTTAATTTTTAGTTTAAATTTGAGAAAATGCTCAGAAAGTCAGTGTCACAGTAGAGGTGTTCATAATGTGTACCTGTGGATGTGTATGGGAGATAGCAATATTTTTAACTGCAGTTACTGTGATATTTTTATGTGGCTGTTTACCCAGGGTTTTCAATACAGTAGGCTTTGGAATTCAAATTGTCAAATTCACTAAATTTTGACCGAAATATAATTTTATTATCTTTTATACAGCGAAAATACCTATGTGCTACAAATTCAAGGAGTTTAACTCTTACAATGGTGAATTAAATATTGTTATCTGCTGTTGATTTGCTCAATTCCATTTTCGTCAACAAAAACATGGTTTGGCAGCACTTTAGAATCATTTTTCAAATGATTCTAAAGTGCTGCCAAACCATGTTTGTTGTTGAGAAAAAAAATGGACAAAATATGAAACAACAGCAGATGATAATTTCTGGTTCCCTTCATTCTAACGTTAACGCAAATTGCAACAGTCAACATGCCCCAAACAAAGTGTCGCTATTGAAAACCCTGATAATATATGCACAGGCATTTGGGCTGGAGCGTTGAGATTTAGTCCAGGTGTAGAAAAGTTGCCTGTTCCATTATCTTTTATTTACCCACCGTGCAATTAACTGATAAATATTTTGTTACCTGGGAGTTGAATTGGGTTATTGCCCATTATAAAAGTAGTAACATTATTACTGATCCTAATGCTTTTGGGAGGGGCCAAGTGATTCTGGGGTGGCGAGGGCCTGGCATCAGATCAGGATCCTAAATTTGCACTTGCGAAGATTTTAGTCGTACGAAGTTTAGTGAAACGGCCCCTGATGCGCAGACTAGCTGGGAATACATTGAACACAAACTAAATAAGCCAATTATTTTGTTACAGTGGCTCGCATATATATATATACATGTACTACACATACGGTAAACATTTTGCAAAATGTGCATTTATCCTGGTGTGCGCAGGAATCCAGCAATCAGTCTATTCTCTTGTGTATTTACAACCCACGTGCTGGGGCGTTTCACTTTACATCCTACAACTAACAAGTTTGTATGGGCAAATATAGAATTTATAACGAAATTCGCATTTACTGTTGATGTGGGAAAAAATGTTTGTGGACTTGTTGGTTTAATGACAGATGAAATCGTTAATGGATCCACATTAATGTGAAGTAAATTTATTAATATGTATGTACAAATATTTTTGTTGCAAGAAGTTTAGTGAATTGGGCCCCAGGTGTATAACCGTTTTGCAGACGTCATAGTGCCATATTTTTATTTCCTGTCGAGTATGAAATGTGCAGTCACGGGATGTAAAATCACTGTTTGGTCGCCAGGTAAGCACTAGTAAACAAACATAAACAAGTACAGGACATTATCATGTAAAGGGACATAACTCATGTACACATGTGAAAGAGGCTTGCCAAAGTTGTAGAACTTGTATATGTACCCAAACAATGTGGTTCAATTTGAAAGGATTTTAGATCTCATTTCATGTTGAGGATATGACCGAAAAGTCGCGGGAATACTGGACGAAGGCCGGAAGGCCTCGTCCAGTATTCCCGCGACTTTTCCAAATCTTATTTTTTATTGTGTGTGCAAGATAAGAATTATATGTAACGACCACCACCATTTGAACTGTCTCGTCAAGATGGTTTAAATGAGTGGTCACAACATTTCATTGAGAACAAATCAATACTCGTCATCTGCTTTTGTTTTGTATTTTGCCTTCTTTCTCAATAAAAACCTGGTTTGAAAGGACTTCAGAATCATTTACAATGGAAATGATTGTAAAGTGTTGTCAAAACATGTTTTTAATAAAACTAATAAACAACAGGTGACACAATTTAATTCAGCATTGTAAGCGTTAAAAAGTTGTGTAAAGGTGTTTTCCTTATGTAATGGGATGTGGACCAAGGTATAAGACTTTCTGCATGTCTTCACGTCCCTGAATTA
The DNA here is from genome assembly GCA_029237695.1 of Conchocele bisecta. NCBI lineage: Eukaryota > Metazoa > Mollusca > Bivalvia > Lucinida > Thyasiridae > Conchocele > Conchocele bisecta. Next base: position 40,962,251 of record CM055265.1, on the reverse strand, counting down.
CACCTATACATACTGATAATTTCTGTAAATGATGTCGGAAACTGACAAGAATGTCAAGAGCACAATTCCGCAGGTCGATGTCGGAATTCAAATTCCGCACGTGCTCTGAAATTTTTGTCACATTTTAATTTATTTACAAACGATATTAGCTAGATCTTTAAATTTAATTTGTAATGTACCAGTAGTTTGTAAATGATGTCTAAAAATATGTACATGTATGTATGTATGACCTTAGCTGTTGAAAGGCCTTTAAACACCATTAAACGTCATATAAAACATGTATTTCATCTCATTTCATTACAGTTATCATTTCACTATTTTAAAATGCCAATGTGCATTTGACGTCTCCATTCCATTCGCACATTACAGTAATTTCATGATTTTAATGTTCTTGTATACATGTGTGTCATGTTGATGAATGTCGCAAATCAAAGTAGATTTATTTATGTTTAATAAAGGTGCAATGATAAACGATAATTCACTTGTCTTTGTGTTTTGTATCCCTTCCATACTGCTGGCTGAATATATGCATTCAAGGCATGTTACAGTCATATTGACAGAGCTCCAGATAAGGTGCATATTGGCATATTATACGCACTTATTTAGCTGAATACGCATTGAATATCAACAGTGGGAGTACACAAATTGAGTAAGGGTAATACTGTAATAAAGTTGAAAATTTATACTTAGTTGAGCTGCAAAAAGCAACTCAACAAAGTAAATTTTCAACCGTAATGCAGTATAAAAAGTGAATAAGTAATAATACACTCAAATAAGTGAATGTTTAAATTTGTTTTTTTATGCCCCTGCCACCGAATGGTGAAGGGGGCATTATATATAGTGTTGCCGTACGTACGTCCGTTCGTCCCGAAACGTCCGTCCCTTAACGCTCCTTCCTCGGATCTGCTTCACATTTCACACACGCATTGCTCCAATGGTCCGCTACCGCCCTGTGACAAATCGCATTTGTCCCACCCCCGCTAAGCCCAGGGTCAAGGTCACAGATTTTGTGCGTTTGAAACCTTAACGCTCGAGTAAATAGCTTATAATTTCTGTTTCCTTCCTCGGATCTGCTTCACATTTCACACACGCAGTGCTCCAATGGTCCCCTACCGACAGGTGACAAATCCACATTTGTCCCACACCCGCTAAGCCCAGGGTCAAAGACTTTGTGCGTTCGAAACCTTAACGTTGGAGTAAATGGCTTATAATTTCTGTTTCATTGCTTGCATCTGCTTCACATATCACACACATTGCTCTAATAGTCCTCTACCACCCTATGACAAATCCTTGATCATCCCGCCCACGCTAAGCCCAGAGTCAAGGTCACATACTTGGTGAATTTGAAACCATAACGCTCAGGTAAATATTTCATTGCACGGATCTGCTTGATATTTCTCACATGCATTGCTGTAATGGTCCTCTATTTGGTCTATCTGGTCCCTGTGAAAAATCCATGATCGTCCCACCCCTTCTAAGCACAGGGTCGTCACATACTTGGTGCTTTTGAAACGCTCGGGTAAATGTCTTATATTGTCTGTTTCCTTGCATGGATCTGGTTGATATTGCATACACGCATTGCTCTAATGGTCCTCTACCAACCTGTGACAAATCCACGATCATCCTGCCCCCGCTAAGCCCAGAGTCAAGGTCACATACTCGGGTAAGTGTCTTATAATGTCTGTTTTCTTGCATGGATATGTTTGATATTTCACACACCCATTGCTCTGAAGGTCTGCTATCATGCTGTGACAACAGATCCATGCTTTTCTGGCCCTCTGTGTTTGTTTTCAAATATGCCTCGTTTTCTTTGGCTGCCAGCGGGGTCATTCGTGTGCCAACGGGCCACATTTCTAGTTATGTTTGTTTTGATCATTTGTTCCCTATTTAATAATGAAGAAAATCAATAATTCATTTGTAAAAATAAAAAATATGCATTTAAATTGAAATCTATAGCCTGCCCATGTGGTCCACATGGTCAAGGACAAATGACTGAAATTTGTGTTAAAGTTTTTACATGCCTTATATCTCCACAACACTTAAAAGTAATTATTTATTATTATCCATATTTTCATTCTATAGCCCACCCATGTGGCCCACATGCCCAAGATCAAGGTTAAATGACTAAAGTTTGCGTTAAAGCTTTTACATATCTCCACAACTCTTGATTCAAATAAATACTCTGAGACCATCAAATGCCTCGGCGGACTCGACATGCGGGCCGCGGCCATCTGGTTTATTAATAATATTAAATTTGATAAAAATTTAAGAATGAGTATTCTTTATATTTTGAAGAATTTCCCCATGTTAAATCCCCACAAAGTGAAGAAATAGTAGACCGATTTTCAAAATTTAACTTGTTTTCTTCCATAATTTCCAAGCTAGCCAGGCTTCAGAATCAATTTCCAATTTTGATTTTCGACTCGTCCTCCATGTTCTCCTTGACCCCATGCTAAATTCCCATAGAGAAGTATTTTTAGCTCACCTGAGCGAAGCTCATGTGAGCTATTGTTACCGCAATGTGTCCGTCGTCGTCCGTGAACATTTTCAAACGTCGTCTCCTCGGTAACCATTGGGTCTATAGTCACCAAACTTCATGGTCATGGTCCTTAGGTAGGGGGATTACAAAATTGTTAAAATGACGTCATTACGTAATCCAAGATGGCCGCCATCTAAAAATAGCACAAATTCTTAAAAAATCTTCTCAGGAACCGCCAACCGGATTTCGACAAAACTTGGTAGGAATGATCGATGTACATTGCTCTTTCAAAGTTGTTAAAATGGTGACCCCGGGGTCAAAAATGGGCGTGGCCCGTGGGGTCAAATTTTATTTTTGACTGAATATGGTCATGTCATATATCAAATTGAAGGTATCAATGAGGCGATCACTCTGGTGCATTTTTTGTCGAAATCGGATTGTTATGTCATCCAAGATGGCCGCCGAAAGGTCAAAAGGTCGTTCTTTTATTAGAGATTTCAAAATTCTTCACATGAACCGCTTGGCCCATAGTAGCCAAACTTAAAAGTCATATTTGTTAAAATGGAGGTCATCGCTAATCCAAGATGGCCGCCGTCTAAAAATAGTATACATTCTTAAAAAATCTTCTTCTCATGAACCGCTAGCCGGATTTCGACAAAACTTGGTAGGAATGATTGATTTACATTGCTCTTTCAAAGTTGTTAAAATGGTGACCCCGGGGTCAAAAATGGGCATGGCCCGTGGGGTCAAATTTTATTTTGGACCGAATATGGTCATGTTATATATCAAATCGAAGGTATCAATGAGGCGATCACTCTGGTACATTTTTTGTCGAAATCGGATTGTTATGTCATCCAAGATGGCCGCCGAAAGGTCAAAAGGTCGTTCTTTTATTAGAGATTTCAAAATTCTTCTTCACATGAACCGCTTGGCCCATGGTAGTCAAGCTTAAAAGTTATGGTCCATGGGTGAAGCCTTTTCATATTTGTTAAAATGGAGGTCATCGCTAATCCAAGATGGCCGCCGTCTGAAAATAGCATAAATTCTTAAAAAATATTCTTCTCATGAACCGCTAGCCGGATTTCGACAAAAATTGGTAGGAATGATCGATGCACTTTTCCAAGTTTATATCCCTGCCTGATAAATTCCACAAAAAGGCCATTCATTCCTTATAATTCCAGCATTTGAAATAAATTCAACAAGAAAATGTGTTTATTTTCCGTTTTCTTAAGAATTATTTTAACTGCGCCTCACGGTTACGGAAAGTAGTTCGGCGTGGGAGTTTACTGGGATATAAATTTTGGACAGAGACTTGCTACGGGCCAATCAAATGTTAGGGAATTGTGTAAATATTTTTGTGCTGGAATTATCATTAAATAGCACGTGCGGAATTCTAAATGTCGCCAACTTTCGACATTATTTGCAGAAAGTACCGTACATTTTGTAAATATCTTTCATGAGATATTGCACATGTTGTTTAATAGGTACAAAATGATATTGCCTGTCCTATATTAATCAACATATTGATCAAGGTGTATGATCACGTTGTTACAACAACAACGTTCAGAAACCCTCCGATTCAAAGTACGTATTCTTTTATTTTGTCCTTATTATGTAACGGATTTTGATGAAATATGGCGTATATCAAACGCGTGTTGTTAAGCTGCATTTTGGTGGTCTCAGTACTTTGGCCCAAACTCCTGTCGCTTTTGCGAAGATTCATTGCAAAAACGACATAAATATGTGCCGAACTCCCGGGACCACCAAATGCAGATTACCAAGACACGTTTTCTGCGCCATATTTCATCAAAATACGTTGCCTATTAAGGAAAATATCAAATAATACTAACTTTGAAGTGGGCGCGCTTTCAACACTTTCAGCCATTGTTGTTGTTGTTGTAACCACGCGATCATGCACCTTGTTGATGCAGCCTTATCCGAGACTATGCTGCTTGTCATTCAGGGCCCGGTTGCTCAAAACATCCGTTAGCTTAACGGACTGTTAAATCCTTAACTGAATGGTTGAAATCTCTGTTTTAACAAAGATTTTAACCATTCAGTTAAGGATTTAACAGTCCGTTAAGGATTTAACAGTCTGTTAAGCTAACTGGTGTTTTGAACAACCGGGCCCAGTCTGTCAAAGTTGCCACACTGCTTAGCCAATACTATATCGTTCAGCAAAACTTGGTTGCAACTTCTCCTTGTAACACTATCAAGATCTCTGCCATCCACTACGCTTAAATAAACACATTGTGTCATACATGCATTCATGATCTTTATTTCTGATACATGTACAAGTTTTGTGTATGTCTTAGTTTTAACCCTTTGACTGCTACACACAACAATTGTCGTCTGCTGTTGCTTTTATATATTGTCTTATTTCTCAATAAAACATGTTTTGACTGCACTTCACAATCATTTCCAATGGAAATTATTCTAAAGTGCTGTCAAAACATGTTTTTGATGATACAAATGGAAAATAGAAATAAACAGCAGACGACAAAAAGTTTAAGATAGCGGTGTAAGGGTTAAACAGTAGTCAGTATGTTACATCCCATGTTGTTTGATTGGGTCACTGATGTCGGCCGACACATTTAGACTTTCACCCATTCCAGTGCAATAGTACACCATTTTCTACGCTAAATAACTTGAAACAGGTAACATGTAATGTTATATGTGGCTGTAACTGGGGAAATTTTATGACCAGTGTAGATTCATATCTGCCGTGCATCCGTACCGTCTGATCAGGATCTGCACTGTTCCCCATTCCATCAATGAATCACTGTAATGCTTCTAACACACACTATAAATTGTTATCAGGCTACAGGTTTGTGCAATATGAGGAAATTAGCTGTTTTCAAATTGATATTTACAATAGGCTATATCCTGACAAACTAGTTTAGCACGTTGTACCATTCTTATAATCTGTGGACCTGCAAAACAAATTCCTATAGCAAAATTGTCACTAAATTTAACCACAGAACGTTGATAATTATCAATATTATATTGTATATTGCGCAAATATCACAAATAGAAAGACATACAGCGGAATCTCTCCAAACCGGAAATGGGTGATCCCCAGGGTGTCCGGTTTGGAGAAGTTCCACTGTACAAGATGTATTGTACAGTTTGACTTACATCGGAGACACGCCATATGATTTTGTACCTAAGAGCATGTGCGATTTTTCATGAAAAGCATTTGCAATATTTTCCATTTGCTATGAAAATATCGCCATCTTTCGACGTCATTTACAGAAAATATCACATTCATTTACAGAAAATGTCACTACAGAAAATATCACATTCATTTACAGAAAATGTGACATTTTCTGTAAATGAATGTGATATTTTCTGTAAATGACGTTAAAAGATGGCGATATTTTCATATTTCTTGAAAAATCGCACATGGTATTATTGACAAAATCACATGGCGTGTCACAGCTTACATGTATGTAGAGTTTGTCTCAGGGTATGAACAGGCACTCTGACAGCCAAGCTCTGATATTGGTGTCAGTTGTGTCCATTCATTGTGATATTATAGTAAATCCCACGTGATTTATTGGAGGTCTATTATTACACCCTATGCAGCCCGATGCTAGAGACGCAACTATTTATGTTTCTAGTACAGTGGAACCTTTCTAAACCGGACACCCTGGGAACCCCAGGGTGTCCGGTTTAGAGAGGATCCACTGTAATTAAGCACTCAATGGCCAAATTTTGTCATTTTCTGTTATGAACAGACACGATAATGACATAAATTACATTGAAACCTATCTAAATTAGACACAATTTGAAACCCATCTAAATTAGACACAATAGGCTCCCCCGGGTGTTTGGTTTAGAGAGGTTCCACTGTATTGGGTTGCATAGGGCAATTTATGAAACCCACATGATTTTAATACAGGTCCATTATTACCGGTACACATTATAGAACACGATACTAGAAACACATATATTCGTGTTTATAGTACCAGGTTGTATAGGGTAAACCAAGATAGCTGTGGTCACCGATTGTTTTAACTACAATATTACAGTTTTACTATTACACCTTATGCAACCAAATGTGATGAATATTCATGTTTTAGCATGTGACTGCACAGGGTGTATTAGTCAGTATTATGTGAGCCATCAGCTGGTGAACATGGGTAAAAGACTCGGGAACATGTGTTTTTAAAAAATCCCCATTGAAAAAAAAATCCCATTACCCCACCCACCTGTTGTTGTACTGTATTTAACGGTTCTATTAATTACATGTATATAATGTTTTTCTGGGATCTTTTTTCAATGTGCATTTTCTTACGGCACAGATGCCAGTCTTCCACCGGTGGTTATGAGCACTGGGATTAACCTGTTCTGAGAGATTGATGTGGAGCCTCTATAAACTGGACATCCTGGGAGGTGGCTCGTGTGTCGGGTTTACAGAGGTTCCACTGTAATTCAGTAGCCGATTTCACCAACATTGCAAAGTATACTTTGAGGGAGTAATCATTTATTTTTCCTGAAATGCATTATTTCATATAGAACTAACGACTGCATATATTTGATGATTAAAAGTATGCAGAATTATTATACTGAATTTATTACATTATCATAGCCAAAATGGCTGTGATAAGGTAATAAATTCAGTATAATAAAAAATAATAAATTTATCCTAAAATTGAAAATTGAAAAGTATACTTTGCTAGAATGCTAGAAAAGTATACTTTGCAATGTTGGTGAAATAGGCTACAGGACAGCGAGTACTGGAAGGTGTATTTGTCATCTTGAAGATATTATTAGAAATAAATGGCAAAATAAACAGTCCGAGGTTTCCTGTGTGTCAGGATTTAGGGTAGGTCCATTGTACTGCAGCCATAGCACCAGATAGTTTTGTATCTAAAGAGTATTATACCCCCAAATTTCAAATTCAATGCGTAATTTACTTTTACAAATGTATTATTAATTTTCTTCCTATTTAAATAGGGAACAAACGATAAAAAATAAAACAAATTTAAAAATTCACTTATGCAGCTCAACTATATTAAAGTAAATTTTCAACTTTATTATAGTATTTTCACTACTCAATTTGAAAATCAATGCATATTTTCACATTGCTAAAATAAGTGCATAAAATACTCCACTACACACCTTATCTGTAGCCGATTTCACCAACATTGCAAAGTATACTTTACTAGCAAGAATTATTATACTGAATTTATTACATTATCACAGCCAAAATGGCTGTGATAATGTAATGAATTCAGTATAATAAAAATTAATAAATTTATCATAAAATTGAAAATTTCTCCCTCAAAGTATACTTTGCTACTAAAGTATACTTTGCAATTTTGATGAAATCGGCTACTGGAGCTTTTGCTGCAGCAACATGCTTGAAAACAATAGTATCATGCATAAAATTGTTTGCAGAGATGGAAAGGAATATTGAGTGAAATAAGCAAATAGTGCAAATAAGTGCAAATGATGAAAAAATATTAAAGAGAAAACAGCAGATTTGGCCTTATAAGTAACAATTTTAAAATTGTAAAATTATGACTAAAACAAGATAGTAAGCAAACATTCCAAATTGAATCAAATCAGATTGAATTGGCAACATTTTAACATTGCAAATGATGACAAAAATGCTGACATCAGCCAAAACGTGAGAATTGACATGCCGCTGTTTCTAGTCGTTATTTCAATATTCTGTGCCATACTGTTAACATTTAATTTCTGTATTTATGTATTCTGTCTTCCATGTACATATATGTCCAAAATGTATGTGTATACATGTACGCAATTGTATGAAAACTGGACATGAAATTGTAAAACTCTGAGAATGAACTTGAAATCTCAATTGAAATTCAAACAGTATAATTTGTTAGTTCATCGCGTAGCGAAGAAATAGATATATGGATGCAAAAGCCGTCCATCCGTCTGTCTCATTTTCCATTCCGTTATATTTAACTGTTTAATTTTTAGTTTAAATTTCGAGAAAATGCTCAGAAAGTCAGTGTCACAGTAGGGTGTTCATAATGTGTACCTGTGGATGTGTATGGGAGATAGCAATATTTTTAACTGCAGTTACTGTGATAGTTTTATGTGGCTGTTTACCCAGGGTTTTCAATACAGTAGGTTTTGGAATTCAAATTGTCAAATTCACCAAATTTTGACCGAAATATAATTTTATTATCTTTTATACAGCGAAAATACCTATGTGCTACAAATTCAAGGAGTTTAACTCTTACAATGGTGAATTAAATATTGTTATCTGCTGTTGATTTGCTCAATTCCATTTTCGTCAACAAAAACATGGTTTGGCAGCACTTTAGAATCATTTTTCAAATGATTCTAAAATGCTGCCAAACCATGTTTGTTGTTGAGAAAAAAAATGGACAAAATATGAAACAACAGCAGATGATAATTTCTGGTTCCCTTCATTCTAACGTTAACGCAAATTGCAACAGTCAACATGCCCCAAACAAAGTGTCGCTATTGAAAACCCTGATAATATATGCACAGGCATTTGGGCTGGAGCGTTGGGATTTAGTCCAGGTGTAGAAAAGTTGCCTGTTCCACTAGCTTTTATTTAACCACCGTGCAATCTTCTGATAGATATTTTGTTACCTGGGAGTTGAATTGGGTTATTGCCCATTATAAAAGTAGTAACATTATTACTGATCCTAGTGCTTTTGGGAGGGGCCAAGTGATTCTGGGGTGGCGAGGACCTGGCATCAGATCAGGATCCTAAATTTGCACTTGCGAAGATTTTAGTCGTACGAAGTTTAGTGAAACGGGCCCCTGATGCGCAGACTAGCTGGGAATACATTGAACACAAACTAAATAAGCCAATTATTTTGTTACAGTGGCTCGCATATATATATACATGTACTACACATACGGTAAACATTTTGCAAAACGTGCATTTATCCTGGTGTGCGCAGGAATCCAGCAATCCAGCAATCAGTCTATTCTCTTGTGTATTTACAACCCACGTGCTGGGGCGTTTCACTTTACGTCATACAACTAACAAGTTTGTATGGGCAAATATAGAATTTATAACGAAATTCGCATTTACTGTTATCATGTAAAGGGACATAACTCATGTACACATGTGAAAGAGGCTTGCCAAAGTTGTAGAACTTGTATATGTACCCAAACAATGTGGTTCAATTTGAAAGGATTTTAGATCTCATTTCATGTTGAGGATATGACCGAAAAGTCGCGGGAATACTGGACGAAGGCCGGAAGGCCTCGTCCAGTATTCCCGCGACTTTTCCAAATCTTATTTTTTATTGTGTGTGCAAGATAAGAATTATATGTAACGACCACCACCCATTTGAACTGTCTCATCAAGATGGTTTAAATGAGTGGTCACAACATTTCATTGAGAAAAAATCAATACCCGGTACTCGTCATCTGCTTTTGTTTTGTATCTTGCCTTCTTTCTCAATAAAAACCTGGTTTTAAAGGACTTCAGAATCATTTACAATGGAAATGATTGTAAAGTGTTGTCAAAACATGTTTTTAATAAAACTAATAAACAACAGGTGACAAAATTTAATTCAGCATTGTAAGCGTTAAAAAGTTGTGTAAAGGTGTTTTCACCATTAAACGTCATATAAAACATGTATTTCATCTCATTTCATTACAGTTATCATTTCACTATTTTAAAATGCCAATGTGCATTTGACGTCTCCATTCCATTCGCACATTACAGTAATTTCATGATTTTAATGTTCTTGTATACATGTGTGTCATGTTGATGAATGTCGCAAATCAAAGTAGATTTATTTATGTTTAATAAAGGTGCAATGATAAACGATAATTCACTTGTCTTTGTGTTTTGTATCCCTTCCATACTGCTGGCTGAATATATGCATTCAAGGCATGTTACAGTCATATTGACAGAGCTCCAGATAAGGTTCATATTGGCATATTATACGCACTTATTTAGCTGAATACGCATTGAATATCAATAGTGGGAGTACACAAATTGAGTAAGGGTAATACTGTAATAAAGTTGAAAATTTACTTAGTTGAGCTGCAAAAAGCAACTCAACAAAGTAAATTTTCAACCGTAATGCAGTATAAAAAGTGAATAAGTAATAATACACTCAAATAAGTGAATGTTTAAATTTGTTTTTTTATGCCCCTGCCACCGAATGGTGAAGGGGGCATATAGTGTTGCCGTACGTACGTCTGTCCCCTAACATCCGTCCCTTAACGCTCCTTCCTCGGATCTGCTTCACATTTCACACACGCATTGCTCCAATGGTCCGCTACCGCCCTGTGACAAATTGCATTTGTCCCACCCCCGCTAAGCCCAGGGTCAAGGTCACAGACTTGGTGCGTTCGAAACCTTAACGTTAGAGTAAATGGCTTATAATTTCTGTTTCCTTGCTTGCATCTGCTTCACATTTCACACACACATTGCTCTAATGGTCCTCTACCACCCTATGACAAATCCATGATCATCCCGCCCACGCTAAGCCCAGAGTCGAGGTCACATACTTGGTGAATTTGAAACCATAACGCTCGGGTAAATGTTTCCTTGCACGGATCTGCTTGATATTTCTTGCATGCATTGCTGTAATGGTCCTCTATTTGGTCTATCTGGTCCCTGTGAAAAATCCATGATCGTCCCACCCCTTCTAAGCACAGGGTCGTCACATACTTGGTGCTTTTGAAACGCTCAGGTAAATGTCTTATATTGTCTGTTTCCTTGCATGGATCTGGTTGATATTTCTTGCATGCATTGCTGTAATGGTCCTCTATTTGGTCTATCTGGTCCCTGTGAAAAATCCATGATCGTCCCACCCCTTCTAAGCACAGGGTCGTCACATACTTGGTGCTTTTGAAATGCTCAGGTAAATGTCTTATATTGTCTGTTTCCTTGCATGGATCTGGTTGATATTTCACACACGCATTGCTCTAATGGTCCTCTACCAACCTGTGACAAATCCACGATCATCCCGCCCCCGCTAAGCCCAGAGTCAAGGTCACATACTCGGGTAAGTGTCTTATAATGTCTGTTTTCTTGCATGGATCTGTTTGATATTTCACACACCCATTGCTGTGAAGGTCTGCTATCATGCTGTGACAACAGATCCATGCTTCTCTGGCCCTCTGTGTTTGTTTTCAAATATGCCTCGTTTTCTTTGGCTGCCAGCGGGGGCATTCGTGTGCCGACGGGCCACATTTCTAGTTATGTTTGTTTTGATCATTTGTTCCCTATTTAATAATGAAGAAAATCAATAATCCATTTGTAAAAATAAAAAATATGAATTTAAATTGAAATCTATAGCCTGCCCATGTGGTCCACATGCCCAAGGTCAAGGACAAATGACTGAAATTTGAGTTAAAGTTTTTACATGCCTTATATCTCCACAACACTTAAAAGTAATTCTTTATTATCATCCATATTTTCATTCTATAGCCCACCCATGTGACCCACATGCCCAAGATCAAGGTTAAATGACTAAAGTTTGCGTTAAAGCTTTTACATCTCTCCACAACCCTTAATTCAAATAAATACACTCCGAGACCATCAAATGCCTCGGCGGACTCGACATGCGGGCCGCAGCCATCTGGTTTATTAATAATATAAAATTTTATCAAAATTTAAGAATGAGTATTCTTTATACATGTATTTTGAAGAATTTCCCCATGTTAAATCCCCACAAAGTGAAGAAATACCGTAGTAGACAGATTTTCAAAATTTAACTTGTTTTCTTCCATAATTTCCAAGCTAGCCAGGCTTCAGAATCAATTTCCAATTTCGATTTTCGACTCGTCCATGTTCTCCTTGACCCCATGTTAAATTCCCATAGACAAATATTTTTAGCTCACCTGAGCGAAGCGCATGTGAGCTATTGTTACCGCAATGTGTCCGTCGTCGTCCGTGAACATTTTCAAACGTCTTCTCCTCGGTAACCATTGGGTCTATAGTCACCAAACTTCATGGTCATGGTCCTTAGGTAGGGGGATTACAAAATTGTTAAAATGACGTCATTACGTAATCCAAGATGGCCGCCGTCTAAAAATAGCACAAATTCTTAAAAAATCTTCTTCTCAAGAACCGCCAACCAGATTTCGACAAAACTTGGTAGAAATGATCGATGTACATTGCTCTTTCAAAGTTGTTAAAATGGTGACCCCGGGGTCAAAAATGGGCGTGACCCGTGGGGTCAAATTGTATTTTTGACTGAATATGGTCATGTCATATATCAAATTGAAGGTATCAATGAGGCGATCACTCTGGTGCATTTTTTTGTCGAAATAGGATTGTTATGTCATCCAAGATGGCCGCCGAAAGGTCAAAAGGTCGTTCTTTTTATTAGAGATTTCAAAATTCTTCACATGAACCGCTTGGCCCATGGTAGCAAAACTTAAAATTTATGGTCCATGGGTGAAACCTTTTCATATTTGTTAAAATGGAGGTCATCGCTAATCCAAGATGGCCGCCGTCTAAAAATAGCATAAACGACAAAACTTGGTAGGAATGATCGATGTACATTGCTCTTTCAAAGTTGTTAAAATGGTGACCCCGGGGTTAAAAATGGGCGTGGCCCGTGGGGTCAAATTTTATTTTGGACTGATTATGGTCATGTTATATATCAAATTGAAGGTATCAATGAGGCGATCACTCTGGTACATTTTTTGTCGAAATCGGATTGTTATGTCATCCAAGATGGCCGCCGAAATGTCAAAAGGTCGTTCTTTTATAAGAGATTTCAAAATTCTTCTTCACATGAACCGCTTGGCCCATGGTAGCCAAACTTAAAAGTTATGGTCCATGGGTGAAGCCTTTTCAGATTTGTTAAAATGGAGGTCATCGCTAATCCAAGATGGCGGTGTCTAAAAATAGCATAAATTCTTAAATCTTCTTCTCATGAACCGCTGGCCGGATTTCGACTAAACTTGGTAGGAAGGATCGATTTACAATGCTCTTTCAAAGTTGTGAAAATGGTGACCCCGGGGTCAAAAATGGGCATGGCCTGTGGGGTCAAATTGGGGTCAAATTTTATTTTTGACCGAATATGCTCATGCCATATATCAAATTGAAGGTATCGATGAGGCGATTGCTCTGGTGCAATATTTGTCGGAATTGGATGATTATGTCATCCATGATGGCCACCAAAAGGTCCATTTATTCAAGATTTTGAACGTCTTTTTCTCAGGAACCACATGGCCGATGCTGGCCAAACTTCATAGGAAGTTAAGATCCTTGGGTGAAGCATTTTCATATTTGGTAAAATGAGAGTCATCGCTTAATCCAAGATGACCGCCATCTAAAAGTAGCACAATTTTTTTAAAACACGTGAACTCAATGTCACATTCTCCTCTGGTGTTCATGGAGTCAGGTGAGCGAATTAGGGCCATCATGGCCCTGTTGTTTTGTAATAAAATCAATATTTGACAAAATTTTACGAAATAAAAAGAAGGCTCATTCTTAAAACATTATCAACAAGAGTGTCGAAAGTCAAAAAATACGCCCGTCGAATATGGGCCAGACAGCGAAGATGCAGAAATATGAAGCTGTCGCCAAGGCAAGAAACATTAATGAGAATTTGAAAGTCTATAGCATTATTTCTTCATCTCGTTATGCTAAACGTGTATACTAACTTAGGCAAAGATAGAAAAGTAGAGTGTAAAGTAGAATTGATAGGGAATTGGATACAATAATGTAGACAAGAGTTGTCAGAGGACAACGAAGCGCGCCCGGTGGCAGCAAAGGAACCGAGGGAACATTTGAAAACACAACGTGCTGGATAAGGGAAACAAAATTTATGAGCCATTTACCAGAGCGTGTTAAGGTTTCGAGCGTACAAAGTATTTGACCCTTGGAGCAATGCGTGTGTGAAATATCAAGCAAATCCAAGCAAGGAAACAGAAAATATAGGCCATTTACCCGAACGTTAAGGTTTCGGGATGCACAAAGTATGGGACCTTGACCTTGGGCTTAGAAGGGGCGGCACGGACGTGGATTTGCCACAGCGCAGTAGAGGACCCTTGGAGCAATGCGTGTGTGAAATATGAAGCAAATCCTAGCAAGGAAACAGAAAATATAGACCATTATAATTTTTGAAGACAGACGGACAGACGGACGGACGCCTACGACACCGAGGGTATGCCATAAGCACTTCTTTATTCGGAAGGCGCGCTAAAAAAATGGCTAAGTTAAAAAGGATACAACAAATGTAGAAACAATAGCTAAGTTAAAAAGGTGATATTTTTGTTAAAAAATATGTTTTCGGCATAAAAACACCAAGGTGCACATCTTCAATATGTTCAAAAAAAAATATTTCAGCATAAAAACATCAAGGTGCACATTTACAATATGTGTATAAGATGTGTGTATAGTTTCAGATCAAATGATGGAACTCTTTCAGAGGAGTTTTGTACACAAACTATGTACCCTATATAGAATTGTATACAAAAATGTAGAAAAAATGGCTAGGTTAAAAAGGTGATATTTTTGTTAAAAAAATATTTTTTTCGCATAAAAAGACCAAGGTACACATCTTCAATATGTGTAGAAGACGTGTGTATAGTTTCAGATTGATCGACTGAACGGTTTCAGAGGAATTGTGTACACAAACTCTGTACCCTATATAGAATTGTATACAAAAATGTAGAAAAAATGGCTAAGTTAAAAAGGTGATATTTCTGTTAAAAAGGTGATATTTCTGTTAAAAAATATTTTTTCGGCATAAAAACATCAAAGTGCACATCTTCAATACCGCCGCCCGCCCCACGGTAAAACATAATACATGTACGTACGGTTTTTTAAAAACGGTCGTATAATAATGTAACTAAGAAAACAAATTGGTCCACAACATTTTTTTTGTTAAATTCCCATAGCAAAATTGTTTTTTCGCAATAAAATCATTATTTGATGGAATTTCATCAAATAAATACGTTTGAGGAGGGTGACTTCTTTTATTATTGATGAAAAAGTACTTGCATTTAAATATTTTTTAGATTTGATGTGTGTAATAGCCAACAATTTGTCGGCAGCAAAACGTGGAACAGGCAGTAGAATAGGATCAGACTCTTTCGATGCAAAGACAACACTGGTGACAAAATATCACATCCTGGTGAAGATGAAATGTTTCAGTTGCCAAAGTAATAGTCCTGGGGGCCCGTTTCACTAAACTTTGTACGACTAAGAAGTTTGTAAGTGCAAAATTAAAACAAAGGTCGCATTAGCAGCTGATTTTGAGATATATTTTGTGGATTCATTCGAATTTACTGACCGTTACATGTACATGTAGGTAGTAAGTTATAATGTTAGTGCACCGCATTAGTGAATTAAGTAAAACTAAAAATATCTTTGTACAAACATTTTTATCGAACAAAGTTTAGTGAAATGGCCCCTGCTTCCTTGACTGAATGGTGAACAGTGTGAACCATTATCAAACACTACAGTAGCAGGATTGTCAAGTGTTAACTGTAGCCTATTTCATCCACAGGTGGAAGACTCGGACCTATGACACCAAAATGCCTATTAAAAAAATCCCATTACCCCACCCACTTGGTCTCGTACAGTACCATACGCTAATATATAGCATATGGTACTGTACGAGACCAAGTGGGTGGGGTAATGGGATTTTTTTAATAGGCATTTTTTTTGGTGTCATAGGTCCGAGTCTTCCACCTGTGATTTCATCAACATTGCAAAGTATACTTTAGTAGCAAAGTATACTTTGAGGGAGAAATTTTAGATTTTATAAATTTATTAATTTTTATTATACTGAATTTATTACATTATCACAGCCAATTTGGCTGTGATAATGTAATAAATTCAGTATAATAATTCTGCATACTTTTAATCATGAAATATATGCATTTGTTAGTTCTATATGAAATAATGCATTTCAGGAAAAATAAATGATTACTCCCTCAAAGTATACTTTGCTAGTAAAGTATACTTTGCAATATTGATGAAATAGGCTACTGGTGATAACGTAATCGACTGGCATCTGTAGTTTATCACATATGGCTTAATTTTCACTGCATCATAACTTCTTTGGCACATTTGCAATAATGGGTTTTGGTCTCGTTTTAAACAGAAGTTTTTTCTTCACGACAGCTACCACATTATAGTTCACTTGGGCATCTGTGTCCATGCTGGACTCGTCGCAGTGCTTCACCATGACTCCATACGGCTTCTCTAGCGTGGCCACCTTCCCATACAAAATGTGGTGACCAATTATCAACACAGGAACATCCTGCAATAAACAGAGGCATGTAATGGTAAATCACGGTGCAAAATAAAAATAAACAAGAAAATTAGGCCTGTCCGGGTGGCAGATTGGAGAAACTCTGACAAGCTTCTTTAACTCTTTGCATGCTAGCGGTGAAAATATCCGCCAGACGAATTAGGAGTATATTTTTTATTTCTCTCTGTAAATATGTCTTGGAATTTCATTTTCTGAGGACTCAATTCTAATGAAATTCCAAGACATATTCATGATGGTTACGGGGAGAAATGCAAAAAAATATGATTTTTTGTCCGCAAGTTTTGAACTATTTATAGCCCACATGTTTCCCAGCATGCAAAGAGTTAAAGGTACATCCCACTCAGTAGGCACAAACTATTATTTATATCAGACATCATTAGACATTTTCTGGCAAAATAATTTTTGCCTTTTCGGAAAATGGACGCCATATTAACTTTTACACGTTCAATTTGGACGTCCCTGACTGAGTCGCTTGTTGATTCTAGCTTAAATTTACTTTATCAGGTCATCTACGTATGTAAATTTATCATAATGTTGACTCATTTTAGTTAAAAACTAGAAAATGTGTTCATAGAACATGGCTGCCCCACATATCGCTTTGATAATAAACGAGGCAAAATTCCAAGTTGAAAAGGGGAGACAATCCATGACCTGGGTGTCGAATCAACAATCAAACTGCACATCTACTCATCATAAGGAAGCTACATACCAAGTTTCAGGTCTGTCTGTAGCTATTACGGTTTAAAAGTTTTATGAGTTACAAGACAATATTGCCAAATTCTAATTGAATTAAAACAAGAGGGCCATGATGGCCCTAATTCGCTCACCTGATTCCATGAACACCAGAGGAGCATGTGACATTGAGTTCATGTGTTTTAAAAAAATTGTGCTATTTTTAGATGGCGGTCATCTTGGATTAAGCGATGACTCTCATTTTACAAAATCTGAAAATGCTTCACCCAGCATCGGCCATGTGGTTCCTGAGAAAAAGACGTTAAAAATCTTGAATAAATGGACCTTTTGGTGGCCATCATGGATGACATAATCATCCGATTCCGACAAATATTGCACCAGAGTGATCGCCTCATTGATACCTTCAATTTGATATATGACATGACCATATTCATTCAAAAATAAAATTTGACCCCACGGGCCACCCCCATTTTTGACCCCGGGGTCACCATTTTAACAACTTTCAAAGAGCAATGTACATCAATCATTTCTACCAAGTTTCGTCGAAATCCGGCTAGCGGTTCATGAGAAGATTTTTTAAGAATTTATGCTATTTTTAGATGGCGGCCATCTTGGATTAGCGATGACCTCCATTTTAACAAATCTGAAAAGGCTTCACCCATGGACCATAACTTTTAAGTTTGGCTACCATGGGCCAAGCGGTTCATGTGAAGAAGAATTTTGAAATCTCTAATAAAAGAACGACCTTTTGACATTTCGGCGGCCATCTTGGATGACATAACAATCCGATTTGGACAAAAAATGTACCAGAGTGATCGCCTCATTGATACCTTCGATTTGATATATAACATGACCATATTCGGTCAAAAATAAAATTTGACACCACGGGCCACGCCCATTTTTGACCCCGGGGTCACCATTTTAACAACTTTGAAAGAGCATTGTACATCGATCATTCCTACCAAGTTTCGTCGAAATCCGGCTAGCGGTTCCTGAGAAGAAGATTTTTTAAGAATTTATGCTATTTTCAGACGGCGGCCATCTTGGATTAGCGATGACCTCCATTTTAACAAATCTGAAAAGGCTTCACACATGGACCATAACTTTTAAGTTTGGCTACCATGGGCCAAGCGGTTCATGTGAAGAAGAATTTTGAAATCTCTAATAAAAGAACGACCTTTTGACCTTTCGGCGGCCATCTTGGATGACATAACAATCCGATTTCGACAGAAAATGCACCAGAGTGATCGCCTCATTGATACCTTCAATTTGATATATGACATGACCATATTCGGTCAAAAATAAAATTTGACCCCACGGGCCATGCCCATTTTTGACCCCGGGGTCACCATTTTAACAACTTTCGTCGAAATCCGGCAAGCGGTTCATGAGAAGAAGATTTTTTAAGAATTTATGCTATTTTTAGACGGCGGCCATCTTGGATTAGCGATGACCTCCATTTTAACAAATCTGAAAAGGCTTCACCCATGGACCATAACTTTTAAGTTAACTTTTCGAAGTTTAAGAAAATGCACCAGAGTGATCGCCTCATTGATACCTTCGATATATGACATGACCATATTCGGTCAAAAATAAAATTTGACCCCAATTTGACCCCACGGGCCATGCCCATTTTTGACCCCGGGGTCACCATTTTAACAACTTTGAAAGAGCAATGTACATCGATCATTCCTACCAAGTTTCGTCGAAATCCGGCAAGCGGTTCATGAGAAGAAGATTTTTTAAGAATTTATGCTATTTTTAGACGGCGGCCATCTTGGATTAGCGATGACCTCTATTTTAACAAATCTGAAAAGGCTTCACCCATGGACCATAACTTTTAAGTTTGGCTACCATGGGCCAAGCGGTTCATGTGAAGAAGAATTTTGAAATCTCTAATAAAAGAACGACCTTTTGACCTTTCGGCGGCCATCTTGGATGACATAACAATCCGATTTCGACAAAAAATGCACCAGAGTGATCGCCTCATTGATACCTTCAATTTGATATATGAAATGACCATATTCAGTCAAAAATAAAATTTGACCCCAATTTGACCCCACGGGCCACGCCCATTTTTAACCCCAGGGTCACCATTTTAACAACTTTGAAAGAGCAATGTACATCGATCATTCCTACCAAGTTTTGTCGAAATCCGGTTGGCGGTTCTTGAGAAGAAGATTTTTTAAGAATTTGTGCTATTTTTAGATGGCGGCCATCTTGGATTACGTAATGACGTCATTTTAACAATTTTGTAATCCCCCTACCTAAGGACCATGACCATGAAGTTTGGTGACCATAGGCCCAATGGTTACCGAGGAGAAGACGTTTGAAAATGTTCACGGACGACGACGACGGACGACGACGGACACATTGCGGTAACAATAGCTCACATGAGCTTCGCTCAGGTGAGCTAAAAATCTAAATAAACTTTGCGCATCTACTCATCATAAAGAAGCTACATACCAAGTTTCAGATGTGTAGCTATTAGGGTTTAAAAGTTTTACGACCAATATTGGAAAATTCTAAACAGAAAATGTGAAGATAATCCATGACCCCAGGGTCGAATAAAAAATCGAAATAAACTTTGCGCATCTATTCATCATACGGAAACTACATACCGAGTTTCAGGTCTGTAGCTATTACGGTTTAAAGAATCACTAGGAAAAATTGCCAAATTCCAAGTCGAAAAAGGGGAGGTAATGCATGACCGGGGTCGAATCAAAAATCAAAATAAACTTTGCACATCTACTCATCATAAGGAAGCTACATACCGAGTTTCAGGTATGTAGCTATTACGGTTTAAAAGTTTTATGAATCAGAAGGCAAAATTGCCAAATTCTAAGTCGAAATCCATGACTGGGGGTCGAATCAAAAATTGAAATATGGTTTAAAAGTTTTACGAGTCACAAGGTTGATGACGGATCAATGGACGGGACAGACAAGGGTAACACTAAATGCCCCCTCCACTATTGTGGTGGGGCATAAATATATAAATCTTTCACAATTAACAGTCAAACCCTAATGGCCTATCAGTGGAATCGTAATTGGCTACAGACGGTACGGGAGTACATTGCAAGAGTTACTGTTCGCAAGTAGTTTTTGGTACAATACGAGGTTGAGTTCAACCCAGAGTTGGAAACCTATCTACAAATATTACAGCAAATGGCATTACCCAACTCGCAAGCCAGCAAGTAATACATGTAGTTGCAAACATTAACTCTAGCAATCTACTCCCGTACCGGACTGTTCGCAAGTAACACAGCAGTTTATACAGCAATACCAAGCTGCCCACCTATGCTCCCACCTTATGTGTGAAATGGAGGTCGCCAATATGTCGGCCACTGAGGGGGACTGGGTGTCGAGTCTCCAGGCTGCCCTGTAACTCCAATATCGCCCACTCCTTCACCTTGCCGTCCTCCTGGCCCGACCTGTCACGCATACAAGGTAGACATGCATCAAATGTAACATGGGGGAAACTACCTTTGTTACAATTATTACTGTAATTACACAGTAACAATACAATGTATATGCAAATGAGACAAACCATGTGAATTTATTTGTACCTACTGAGGTGGTAGTTGCGACATTGATGATTCTGCTGGTATATAACGACAAATACTACTTGTCATTAGTGACAAATATACAAGACGAGTAAACAATCATTGAATCAATACTTCATGTGTGTCAACTACAGCCTGAAAGCTTTGACGATTGAAGGTACGATTGTAATTCATAGTTACGCTTCAACGGAATTGATAGTTGGGCTTTCATAGTTGGGCTTTCAACGGAACTAATTGTGTGTGGGGAGGGGTCGTGATCTATGAAAATAATTGAAAGGGTGGTGGTCCGAATTATTTCAAAATATTTGCCAAATTTATTTGAACCTGGGTTCACGTAATCTAATGACTGTTCAACCATTCAGCGTATTCACACTACTATGCTCTTTAATCGAATATTTACAACGCTTTAACTTACAGTTTTATTAGCATTTGAACCATCTGTCGGTATATGGTATTACATCTGACAGCTAATTACTCGTGCTGTGTGTTTATCAATTTATATAATTCCGCCAAAGTTGTTGTTGTTGTTGTATACCTGAATTCAGCCGCTGATTTTTCGTCAACAACGACTAATGGAGTAACGCACGGATGCCTTACCTGTACCAAGGATTTCAATATACCATGCATGTGTGTAAGTCTATGTCTGTACCCGTCCTAAAAAACTACTGGTAATGTGATTTGCTAGGACACACGGCCAGCATGATAACAGACAGTTAACCAAGTGATGACTGCTTTTAATGTGGAATCAACCCAGATTGCCAGGACGGCAGGAGAAAGCATACAGAAAGCTTGCTGGTAACATAAACAATTATAAAGCCAATCTGTCATGAACGCCATGACAGACAGTGGTCTGTTCTGGTAAATTAAGGCTGTTAGTTACTTGTTGTTTTCCATGCATGTGTTATCTTTTCACGACACTGCAATGTAATATTGTTTGCCGAGTTCTGTCCATGCAGGGTCATTCAAACGTACCAGAACCCAGACTGTTTTTGATAATCGTCCAACACGGCTACCTAAACCAAGATGTAGAAATACAATTTCTTGGAGGTACGGTAATGCTAAATCACGAGATTGATTCATCGAGCTCACTACGTGTAGGCTATTTGACTGAATAACAAACATGACACAAATAAAACATATCCCGATCGCGACAAGGCGAATGTCTATAGCTATCACCATTCTTATTTGCATACAAGTGATGTAGAACATGACTATGTCGAAAAATGTGCTAGTGGTATAAATATAGACTCACTAAAATTGTTTTTATTACTATATGCAGATGATATTGCAAAACGGCCCGGATTTGGTCAAAACGGCCCCCAAGTTTTGGAAATTTGGTCAAAACGGCCCCTACTAAACGGCTGTGTATGGTTTGTATATATTATCAATTACCATGGATGTTTTTCACACCTTTATGTAGACAAAGGCCCATTATCTAACCCGTTGTATTTTAGTGGGGATACAACACAATAACAACTCGTTATAGCCGATAATAATAGTCTTTTATATATTTGACTAAATACAGCACATGTAGACAATGAATGTGTGATTTATTTCGTTGACCAGAACAGTCGCATTATATCGCTCTGATAGCAATCGATCGCAAAACATCAAATCTTGTGAGTACTTTCAATATATCACTTTATTACCAGCTAGTAACGACGTACTACACCTTAGCAGCAACAATCAAGTAAATGTATTAATTTATTATTTCTGGCTCTGCTCTGTATAGTGATATGTGTAGATTAAATTGAGAAAAAAACACGGGATTTATAGTGGTTCTGCATAGCATAGGGTCTCTTTTCTCAGCACTGTGGTGCAAATCCGACCACATCAATAAATACTACTAATAATAGCCATCTACACTGAATACAAAGCACAGCTTACCACAGCTTACCACGGCAATACAGGTAAGGTGATCCCTATTGTTGTACTAGGCTCGCACGCGTAAGTATAACTCAGCACATACGTTGCCACTGTGAGGTGATATTGTGAGTATATTTATTCTTCTCAGTGGATTCTTTGTACGTAGGGATCCATAATTATTTATTATTTAATTTGATTAGTAAAATTTAATTTAACTTATCCTAATTCAATTTATTTTGCCAATAATAATCAGAACTAAATATATACTTATATATACTTGTTTATATAAATTAAAATATTACTGGAATAGTCAATATATATTGCATCACAGTAGCACATTACTATCTATAGTCTATCTACTGTTAAATTAATGATTATTACTTGTTAGTACTTCTTATATAAATAGACAATATAGACAGATATATAGACAGCTATATAGCAGAAATTACACTTTAGAAGCATATACTATATATAGTCCAGGCGCCAACGTACAGAAAACAATACAACTGTGAAATTACTTATTATTACTTATTATCAAAAATATTCGTTTCCCATCTTCGGTTAAAGTTAAATAATGGCACAACTCAACACACCTAATACGAAAAATAGAACTAGGGAACAGGACATGTCAGACTCACTATCGCCTAGTAGTAAATCACCAGAGGCAAAGCAACCACATACATGTATCACACAGACTACCCCACCATCACGTCAATCAACTGTGGAACCAGTCACAGACACAATACCTGACAAACAGACAAACAACAACACACAAACTGACCCAATCGATATTGGCATCACAATTCAACGACCAATTCGCTGCAATAAATGCCAGCAGTTTGGTCACCGACAAGACGCTTGCAGAAACAATTTTGTCAACTGCCCAATGTGTGGGTATGCATGCACACTTCTATAAGGATTGCACAGCTAACTACACGAGGGACAACGATTTCTGCAACAATTGCTTTGTAGCAGAATTACACACTGCCCGATATTTCTTAAATACAAGACGCACATTAATCACAAAAATCAAACAAGACAACTAACGCGTGACGCACTCAAGGAACAACTGCAAACACACACTTCGACCAATACCACACATGTTCATGCCACCACTAATCTACCTATACAACAACAAAACGGCCAATATTCAACTATCCCAGCCACACCACAATACAACAAACGCAAAGGGGCATCTGAATCACCATCCATGGATACACATGCCAAAAGTCAACTTTTGGATCTAATAGCGGTGATAGAAACAACATTATAATCTCATTTAGGAATTAAAACAAAATGAATAATAGGTCACATAGCAGAGTCCCATGTACAAAATAGGACAGTTCACACCCCCGAAGTTACTGCCGCTATTATTCAACACGTGAACACGACACCCAGACAAAACCCTACCTCACCCCCACCCACTAAACAAAGAAGAAATAACAATACTGAACCCCTGCATCCATCGATAGCTACGAGTAATCGCAAACATGCTGGATTAATAATGGAAAGAGACACAACAATACTAGAACTGGCGGCGGAACTCGGCATAACAATTGAAATGGAACCCGAAATGTCACATCGCATCAGAATGGACTGCGCAAAAAGTCCTTGCTGCCCAGTCGCAAACAATAGCCTCAACAAATCCGCACCAGCGTCATCACCTCTATGCTTATTAAATATATCACAAAATAGTTTCAGCGACAACATTAACACATATAACATAACAGAAGGTCATAGAAGTGTTACGAAACAACACACAGAAGCAGCAACCAACAACATTAAAACATTCACCCCAAATGCCAGTCCAACGGGTAGCCCGATGGAGGATACAAACAAGTGCGCTAAATATAATAAGAACAAAACATACAATATGCCCCTTACACAAAAACAATCAAAAACTTTTAACAGGAACGGAACATTTGGTAGTCGTCAAACAAAAAAACCGAAACGTAAAGTCCAATGTAAGCAAGGTCCCAATGTTCTAGCGCCTCCGGTACAGCTGAGAAGCAATGAACCTCAAACAGCCTCCAAGCCAGAACCTCTGAATAGTAAACATAGCGCTCTTTTGCTCAAACGCAGAATATGTTCGCAATAACACATAACATTAATAAAATATAAACATATATGGGTAGAAATAATAATAGTAATAATCACCCCCTGACAGTCCTTCAATGGAACTGTCGGGGATTTCTACGGACAAAAGGAGAGCTAATACATGCTATAGGAACTAACATATTGTCACCCGATGTAATATGCCTTCAGGAAATGCCAAAACCATCAACTCTAACAGAATACAACAGTTACTTAATAGCGCACTCCACAAATCCATTCCATGGTAGTGGAGTAGGCATATATGCTAAAAATGGAGTTTCTTGTACAGAATTAACAAGAGCTGTAGGAGAACAGCATAGCTCGACTACGAGGGTTGTCGATGTACACATAGCTTGACAAAGAAGGTGGCTGCGGCCTGCATAAAAACCTTAACCAAGGTCGACTAAAAACATTAACCAAGGGAAACTAGAAATGTGGCCTGTCGGCACACGAATACCCCCACTGGCAGCCAAAGAAAACGAGGCATTTTTGATTATAAGCCATTTAGCAGAGCGTTAAGGTTTCAAACGCATCAAGTCTGTGACCTTGACCTTGGGCATAGTGTGATAATCCATGCATCGGTGTAGAAGATATAGAGCGGAAGGGAATTTCAATAGGTTTGACCTTTGACCTTCAACTATGACCTTGACCTTGGACGTAGGTCGGTGGTGGTTATTGATCGAGACACACCTTCTCATCCTGAGAAACATTTGTTTGCCAAGGCATTTGATAATCCATGCATCGGTGTAGAAGATATAGAGCGGAAGGGAATTTCAATAGGTTTGACCTTTGACCTTCAACTGTGACCTTGACCTTGGACGTAGGTGCGTGGTTATTGATTGCGACACACCTTCTCATCATGAGAAACATTTGTGCCAAGCCATTTGATAATCCATGCATCGGTGTAGAAGATATAGAGCGGAAGGGAATTTCAATAGGTTTGACCTTTGACCTTCAACTGTGACCTTGGACGTAGGTGCGTGGTTAGCAATTTGATAATCCATGCATCAGTGTAGAATATATAGAGAAGAAAGGAATTTCAATAGGTTTGACCTTTAACCTTCAACTGTGACCTTGACCTTGGACGTAGGTGCGTGGTTATTGATCGCGACACACCTTCTCATCATGAGAAACATTTGTGCTAAGCCATTTGATAATCCATGCATCGGTGTAGAAGACATAGAGCGGAAGGGAATTTCAATAGGTTTGACCTTTGACCTTCAACAGTGACCTTGACCTCGGACGTAGGTGCGTGGTTATTGATCGCGACACACCTTCTCATCGTGAGAAATATTTGTGCCAAGCCATTTGGGAATTTCAATATTTTTGACCTTTGACCTTCAACTGTGACCTTGACCTTGGATGTTAGGTGCGTGGTTATTGATCGCGACACACCTTCTCATCATGAGAAACATTTGTGCCAACAGTTGATATCCATGCATCGGTGTAGAAGATATAGAGCGGAAGGGAATTTCAATAGGTTTGACCTTTGACCTTCAACTGTGACCTTGACCTTGGACGTAGGTGCGTGGTTATTGATTGCGACACACCTTCTCATCATGAGAAAC
This sequence comes from Conchocele bisecta, assembly GCA_029237695.1. Classification (NCBI taxonomy): domain Eukaryota; kingdom Metazoa; phylum Mollusca; class Bivalvia; order Lucinida; family Thyasiridae; genus Conchocele; species Conchocele bisecta. The sequence continues at coordinate 40,935,763 of CM055265.1, read as the reverse complement.
ATTTGTGTCAAGCCATTTGATAATCCATGCATCGGTGTAGAAGATATAGAGTGGAAGGGAATTTCAATAGGTTTGACCTTTGACCTTCAACTGTGACCTTGGACGTAGGTGCGTGGTTAGCAATTTGATAATCCATGCATCGGTGTAGAAGATATAGAGCCGAAGGGAATTTCAATAGGTTTGACCTTTGACCTTCAACTGTGACCTTGACCTTGGACGTAGGTGCGTGGTTATTGATCACGACACACCTTCTCATCATGAGAAACATTTGTGCCAAGCCATTTGATAATCCATGCATCGGTGTAGAAGATATAGAGCGGAAGGGAATTTCAATAGGTTTGACCTTTGACCTTCAACAGTGACCTTGACCTTGGACGTAGGTGCGTGGTTTTCCAAGTATGGTTGCTGTAGGCCCAGGAGTATTCCATATACAAGCTTGAGTAAAAACCGTAACCAAGGGGAGATAACTAAGTAATCCAAGGATAAAAGTAGGTCAAGGTCAAATATAGGTCAGGGATTATTGATGTACATCACTAGGAGATGAAGTTGTCCAAGTATGGTTGATGTAGGCCCAGAAGTTTTCCATATACAAGCTTGACTATAAACATTGACCAAGTAATTCAAGGTTAAATGTAGGTGAAGGTAAAATAAAGGTCAGGGGTTATTGATGTACATCCCTATGAGAAAAAGTTATCCAAGTATGGTGTATGTATGCACAATAGTATTCCATCTACAAGCTTGACTAATAACCTTAACCAAGGTTGAGTAAAAACCTTAAACAAGGGGAAATTAAGTAAGTAATTTAAGGTTAAATGTAGGTCAAGGTCAAATATAGGTCAGGGGTTGTTGATGTACATCACTAGGAGATGAAGTTGTCCAAGTATGGTTGGTGTAGGGCCATGAGTATTCCATCTACAAGCTTGAGTAAAAAGCTTAACCAAAGAGAATTAAGTAAGTAATTCAAGAGGAAATGTAGGTCAAGGTCAAATATAGATCAGGGGTTATTAATGTACATCACTATGAGAAAAGGTTGTCCAATTATGGTGTCTGTATGCACAATAGTATTCCATGTACAAGCTTGAGTAAAAAGCTTAACCAAGGTCGAGTAAAAACCTTAACCAAGGGGAATTAAGTAAGTAATTAAATGTTAAATGTAGGTCAAGGTCAAATATAGGTCAGGGGTTGGGGTTGTTGATGTACATCACTAGGAGATGAAGTTGTCCAAGTATGGTTGGTGTAGGGCCAGGAGTATTCCATGTACAAGCTTGATTAAAAACGTTAACCAAGGGGAATTAAGTAATTCAAGAGGAAATGTAGGTCAAGGTCAAATATAGATCAGTGGTTGTTGATGTACATCACTAGGAGATGAAGTTGTCCAAGTATGGTGGGTGTAGGGCCAGTTAGTATTCCATATAGAAGGTTGACTAAAAACCTTAACCAAAAGGAATTAAGTAAGTAATTGAAGAGGAAATGTAGGTCAAGGTCAAATATAGATCAGGGGTTATTGATGTACATACCTATGAGAAAAGGTTGTCGAAGTATGGTGTGTGGATGCACAATAGTATTCAATGTACAAGCTTGAAAAAAAACCTTAACCAAGGTTGACTAAAAAACCTTAACCAAGGGGAATTAAGTAAGTAATTAAGAGGAAATATAGGTCAAGGTCAAATATAGATCAGGGGTTATTGATGTACATCACTAGGAGATGAAGTTGTCCAAGTATGGTGGGTGTAGGGCCAGTAGTATTCCATATACAAGCTTGACTAAAAACCTTAACCAAGGTTGACTAAAAACCTTAACCAAGGGGAATTAACCAAATAATTCAAGAGGAAATGTAGGTGAAGGTCAAATATAGATCAGGGGTTATTGATGTACATCACTAGGAGATGAAGTTGTCCAAGTAGGTGGGTGTAGGGCCATTGTCCAAGTATGGTGGGTGTAGGGCCAGTAGTATTCCATATACAAGCTTGACTAAAAACCTTAACCAAGGCGTGACGGTGACGCCGACGCCGACGCCGACGCCGGGGTGACAACATAAGCTCTACTTATTCTTCGAATAGTCGAGCTAAAAACGAATCATCTGAAGGAAACACAAAATATTCTTTATTCTGGAATTAAAACATTAGGTAACAAAGGTAATATAGAAATACTAAATGTATACATCGGTCCCGGTGACAGTACAAACGCTACTAAACTACACAATCTATATAACATTACCAAACAGATAAGTAATAAAGCTCTGATATTGGGTGACATTAACGGACACAACCCACTTTGGGACGTGCATTACCTCGCCAAAACTAACAAAACTGGTGATGAAATAATAAACTTTTTAGACAATACAGATTACGTATTATTAAATGATGGGGCCGTAACCATCGATACGTCTCATATCACACATAGTAAAGGTATAGGAACAACACCAGACATAACATTAGCTACACCAGCTCTAGCTCCCTCGTCCTCCTGGTTCGTACACGATTCAACACTAGGAAGTAATCACTATCCAATAATTACTAAAGTCTTGACCAAATACCATAAGAGTACTCCCGCAACCATTCCTAAATGGAAGTTAGGTCAGGCTGACTGGGAGCTCTTCAATCACTTATGTTCAACTAAGTTACACGTAGAGAAAACATTAAACTGCAATGAATATCATAATGAATTTGTGAGCACTCTCTACGAAATCAGTAAGGAATGCATACCACAGACAAGTGGCAAAGCACACAATCGCCCAACCAATCTCTGTTGGACCCCGGCCTGCTCGGATGCCATTAAAAACAGGGAGAACTGTCGGCGTAGATGGAAACAGGCATATAAATACCATACAACCCTGGGGAAAAAAAGGCGGGACGAGTATCGGGAGGCCAAATCCCGCGCGTCCACCACATTAAATGAGGCAAAACAAATCGGTTGGGAGAAATTTATTTCGGAACTTAATGACGAAAAAACTAGTAAAGAAATGTGGGATCAATTCAATAGAATCAGAGGTAAACGTACCCACTACCACCAATTTTACATAACAACAACCTCGTTTACGATGAAAAACACAAGGCACAGGTGCTCACAGACCATTATAAAACTATTTCAAGTAACGACAACCTTACACCAGAATTTAGACAAGTTAAAGAACAAAGAGATCCAATTATCCAATCTAAGATAGATACACAAATAATAATTCCACAATTAAATGAAGGAACCTGCCTAATAGACGTTTCATCATGTCAGAACTAAAAGCTGCCCTTAAAAGTAAAAAGAATACAGCACCAGGGGCCCGTTTCACTAAACTTCTTACGCTACGAACTTTCTTACGTCTACGATACATTTCGTAGGAACTTCTTGCGAACTTCTTACGTGCGTTTGACTAACATGTGCGTACGAAATTTCTTAAGTTAAGAACTTTAGAATTCAACCAGTACGAAATCCACCAAGCTTTGAATGTTAAATCATTTTCGGTCCGACCTTTGGACAACCCAACGACAGCTTGTTTTAATTCAACGCCTTTGTCCAGCAAGTTGAAAACCAGGAAAGTGAATTGGACTGACACTGAGTGTCCCATCCACGGCGCCCAGGGTGTTCGGAATCCTGGCCACACAATAAAAGGCTTTGTTTACAGTTGGCCAGGTCTTATTCCTCGGTTGGAAAACTGATGTTGTCCAGTCGATTATTGATGGCTGAGACAACATCATTAATACACCGAGAAACCGAACTCCTAGAAACACCGTGGATGTCGCCAGCCTCGGAATAGAACTCACCCTTCGCTAGGCAGCGCAGGGTAACCAATGTCTGCAAAGTTTCAAGTGCTTGAGTCTTTGATGATCTCAAATGTGATTTTTATTTGCTTTAGTTTGTACTGTATACTATACGGGGCATTGAGTTGCCGTATTGGCCATCTTAGTATATGCAATACATCTTGTGGCGTTTTACACATACCACAAATAATTTGACATACCCATAAATACAAGTTTGTGCAACGTCCTATTGGTTGTTTTTATCACACTTATATACAAAGTCTGATTTCCTATTACATTTAGGGGAAGGGGCAAGTGGCTTTGGTTTGGTATGGACCTGGAACCAGATCGGGTTCTAATTTCAGGGCTGAATATATATTTGTTCCGATGCAAATATTCCGTTCTGATTTTGGGACCCCCCCCCACCCCCCCCCCCACCCCCCGAAATTTAGCAGGTTGAATACGGGATCGAACCAGTTGGCCAGGCCTTATATGACCTTAACCTGTTGTATAGCTTTCTGGCATAATATTTATAGCACGATGTTGTCATATCTGTCTATAATGTATTGCACCACATTGTAATACTTTTTCTGTCATATTATTTTCTGTATGTGTCAAACGGTCGAAGTAATGAAACTGTAAGATGGCTGTACATACAAAGATGGCGGAGATGGCAACTCGATGTACCATATAGTATACAGTAACACAAAATATGATATGACAACACATTACATACATATTACTTTTGAAATTATTTCATTCGTGTTTTCATCCATTTCACCCGTACACCACACTACAATTATAGTGAATCACTCCTCCTTAAACCACATTATATCAGGCTGCATTTGCTGGCTAACTGATCAGAAGGTAAAATTATAGTGAGTAACTACTCCATAAGCCACATTATATCATATGCTGGTATAACTGATCAACAGGTACAAGTATAGCGAGTCACTATTATATAAGCCACGTTATATCAGGCTGCATTTGCTGCACTAACTGATCAACAGCTACACGTATAGTGAGTCACTACTCTGTAAGCCACGTTATATCTGGGTTTCATTTGCTGGCTAACTGATAAGCAGCTAAAGCTAGATAATCCGGTCTGTCTACGCATTAGGGCCCCTATAAGTGATTTGAGAAGATGGACAGACCAACACTTAAAAACAAAATAAACAGACGAACGGACGTACGATCAGTAGTGAGGGTAATGTATTACTAAGTAATGCCAAATATAAACGGACAGACAGACAGACGGAAGTATAGGGCGAAACCTATAGGGCGAAATACGCACGGCCGATTTTATGGCGATGTTATTCATGAAATACATGTATGGCGGCCGTGACACTTGCGCTAAAAAATCTTCGTATGACAGCCCAATACCTATCGCAGACTTACGAGGAAAGTTACGAACTTCGCAAGAAAGTTCGCACGAAATTGACGTTAGTGAAACGGTAAAATGCGTCTAAGAAGTTCGTACGATAATTTCTTATCGTAAGAAGTTTAGTGAAACGGGCCCCAGGAGCAGATAAAATACACTATACAATTTTAAAGCATCTCCCTATTGAATCTATGGAACAATTGCTCCTGGCTATACATAAATCCTGGGAAAACGGTACCCTACCTGGGGCCCGTTTCACTAAACTTCTTAGTGACTCACTATACTTGCAGCTGTTGATCAGTTAGTGCAGCAAATGCAGCCTGATATAACGTGGCTTATATAATCGTGACTCGCTATACTTGTACCTGCTGATCAGTTAGGCCAGCATATGCAGCCTTATATAACGTGGCTTATGGAGTAGTTACTCACTATAATTTTACCTTCTAATCAGTTAGCCAGCAAATGCAGCCTGATATAATGTGGTTTAAGGAGGAGTGATTCACTATAATTGTAGTGTGGTGTAGGGGTGAAATGGATGAAAACACGAATGAAATTTCAAAAGTAATATGTATGTAATGTGTTGTCATATCATTTGTTTGTGTTACTGTATACTATATGGTACATCGAGTTGCCATCTCCGCCATCTTTGTATGTACAGCCATCTTACCGTTTCATCACTTCGACCGTTTGACACATACAGCAAATAATATGACAGAGAAAGTATTACAATGTGGTGCAATACATTATAGACAGATATGACAACATCGTGCTATAAATATTATGCCAGAAAGCTATACAACAGGTTAAGGTCATATAAGGCCTGGCCAACTGGTTCGATCCCGTATTCAACCTGCTGCATTTCGGGGGGTGGGGGGGGGGGGGTCCCAAAATCAGAACGGAATATTTACATCGAAACAAATATATATTCAGCCCTGAAATTAGAACCAGATCTGGTTCCAGGTACGGGGCGCCAAGTGGGACATGGCTCAATTTTGTCAACAAAATTCATTTTTGTGCCACAAAATTCAATTCTGTGTCACAAAATTCACTTTTGTGTCACAGAATTCAATTCTGTCCACAAAATTCAATTCTGTGCCACAGAATTCAATTCTGTGTCACAAAATTCAATTCTGTCAATTCTGCACACGCATGTAAGAAGGACTACCATTGGTCAGAAACTGCACTGGAGAAATGGGTCACGGTCGCCGACCTACACATTCAATGTCGATGATTTATTTCTCATTCTGCCGATGATTCATTTCTCATTCTGCCATTTTGCTTCAACTATCTCCAAACAGTCAAACGTTGACAAACCCATTCGTATTTAAACTCATTTGCGTTATAATTGTACACATAATTCATGTACATGTAGATCTCCCGCGAGTACTGACGTCATTTAGTGTGTATCGCAAGGTACATTTGCCCCAGTTAAATCAATAATACACGCGCTGTGGCCTGTGTTCTGACTGCTGTCTGTGTTTATAAACAGAATGTGTGTATTGGGCCATTTGAGGAAACCATTTGTAGTATTTGTGTAGATACCATGGATACATGTACTAAGATGAATGTTTACTGTAAATAATGCATGTAGACACATAGTTGCGAACACGTAACTTCGCAACTAATAGACACAGATCCAATACCATTTGTTTCACAAGGTTAGATCTACTGTTAGAATACGACGTCATCTAATGTCATTTTCGAGCATAAAACGTTACCCTGATAAATAGAATACCAGGCTAGTGTATTTTAATATCAAGTTTATCAGGCTCGGCTCGGAAACGGTAGGAATTCTTCGGCAAGCCTCGGAATTCCTACGCGTTTCCTAGCCTTGCCTGATACACTTGATATCAAAATACACTAGCCTGGTATTCTCTATATATGGGCATGCTCTCAGGTCTAACTATGTCCCGGCTACTTTATGTTTGACCCTGTTTACATAATTGAGGGAAAATTCTGAATATTTTTATTATTTCTCCTTCAAAGTATATATGCGTATATGGTGTGACCACTCATTTGTAATCATAATATAACCAAAATAACTGTCCATAAAGAAGTATAATATTGATATATTGGGTTATATTTTCGCATTGAAATATTTAAACCTGCAAGTGTACTCCACCATCTAGTAAAATGGACTAAGACCGATCTCAACCAATCAACGTAGAGATGACATACGCAACTAATTTTTGTGGACAAAAATGAATTCTGTCTTCACAAAATTGAATTTTGTGACACAGAATTGAATTTTGTGACACAGAATTGACAGAATTGAATTTTGTGACACAGAATTGAATTTTGTGATTTTTAGTGTTACAAAACTCAATTTTGTACACATAATTAACCTGTCCTGCATGGCGCCCCGTACCAGGTCCATACCAAACCAAAGCCACTTGGCCCCTTCCCCTAAATGTAATAGGAAATCAGACTTTGTATATAAGTGTGATGAAAACAACCAATAGGACGTTGCACAAACTTGTATTTATGGGTATGTCAAATTATTTGTGGTATGTGTAAAACGCCACAAGATGTATTGCATTTACTAAGATGGCCAATACGGCAACTCCATGACCCGCATAGTATACAGTACAAACTAAAGCAAATAAAAATCACATTTGAGATCATCAAAGACTCGAGCACTTGAAACTTTGCAGACATTGGTTACCCTGCGCTGCCTAGCGAAGGGTGAGTTCTACTCGAGGCTGGCGACATCCACGGTGTCTCTAGGAGTTCGGTTTCTCGGTGTATTAATGATGTTGTCTCAGCCATCAATAATCGACTGGACAACATCAGTTTTCCAACCGAGGAATAAGACCTGGCCAACTGTAAAAAAGGCCTTTTATTGTGTGGCCAGGATTCCGAACACCCTGGGCGCCGTGGATGGGACACTCAGTGTCAGTCCAATTCACTTTCCTGGTTTTCAACTTGCTGGACTAAGGCAGTTGATTTAACAGCTGTCGTCTGGTTGTCAACGTCGGACCGGATGTTTACATTCAAAGGGCTTGATGGATTTCCAATACTGAAGAATTCTTAAGAAGTTCGTAACTTAAGATATTTCGTACGCACATGTTAGTGAAACGCACGTAAGAAGTTCGCAAGAAATTCGTACGAAAAGTATCGTAGACGTAAGAAAGTTCGTAGCGTAAGAAGTTTAGTGAAACGGGCCCCTGACTCCTGGAAAGAAGCTACCATCATCCCTATATTAAAACCTAAAAAGGATACAACGCATCCATCATCATAGAGACCAATATCGTTAACACCAACAATTTGCAAAGTAATGGAAACGATGGTAGCGAATAGGTTAAAACACCATATAGAATCAAACCAAAAAATAGGCCCGACTCAATCAGGATTCAGAAATCAAAGATCTACCTTAGATCAACTAGCACGACTGGAAACAGTAATTAAAACAGCTATATATGATGGAAAAGAAAACGGTCGTTGCTGTGTTCTTAGACCTAGAGAAAGCCTTTGACCTGATGTTGACAAAGGGAACAATTGAGCAACTCATAGAGAAGGGCATAAATAACAGAATGTTGTTATGGCTTGACAACTTTCTTACGGGCAGGAACATTAGAGTCAGAATAGGAACAGAGCACTCCGAATTCCAAAACATAGATAATGGTTGTCCCCAGGGCAGCGTCGTTAGTCCAATATTATTCAACATCATGATCGACACACTGTATACTGAACTTAATAATGCTAATAAGAATACACGTACTAAAGAAGACCTATCACAATTTGCTGATGACAGCGCGATCTGGAAAGCACATGCGAATCTAGATGTAGGCCTCGGAGTTGTACAGACATCACTAGATAAAATTACAATATGGCAAAATAAATGGGGGTTTAAAATCTCCCCACTTAAAACTGAGGCAGTCATATTTCATAACGGAGGAACATTGTGCTATAATGATGCGGAGCAGCGGTATACCTATAAAAGAGAACAGCAATATAGAATAAAAAATTTAGTGGTGAACAACCAATCAATCCCTTTCAAGAAATGTGCAAAATTTCTAGGTATGATATTAGACGACAGATTAACCTGGGGTCCTCATGTAATAGACCTAGTCCAAAGGTGTAGGAAGGACCTTAATCTAATGAAACTTATATCAGGTACATCATATGGAGCAGACAACCCGTCTCTCCTACGATTATATAAAGCATTAATACTAAATAAAATGGACTACGGCTGTATGTTATACAAAGACGCTGCGGCCAGTCATCTGAATAAACTAGAAATAATTCAAAGAGCATCATTAAAAGTAGCAACGGGTGCCTATCAATCAACTAGTGCCGCAGCAATAGAAGTACAAACAGTTGTATTACAACCACTGGATCTGCGACGTGAATGTAATTTACTAAAATATTGGGCCCGCACCCATCCCCATGGTGCTAACCTACCACTTAACGAACTAATAAAACCCAAACGTACATATAAATACAACATGTTAAGAATTAAAAAAGGTCGTAGTAAACCGAATAAAACATGAAACGAAAATCCTAGCCATCAACCTAATGCTAACAAGTATCAATCTAACAATTCTAAAATAAAAACATGTTATGCAATGAACGCAATAAGCCTAAAAGAAGAATATGGACTAAATGACTGTAACATACAACCATTCGTCATACACATACCCTACTACCCATTTGAAATAACAGCAATATCTGACCTTACAGAAATAATAATAGATACGAATAGGGATCCAGCCTTCAGCCTTAAAAACGCAACAGATTACATTCACCACCATTGGAAAGACACGCTACAGATATACACGGATGGTAGCAAAAACTCAGAATTAGGAATAGCATCAGCTGCCTTTGTGGTACCTCAGCTAGGTCATATAGAACAATATAAGTTGGCATCAACTCTAAGTGTATTTACATCAGAGCTTATTGCCATAGAAAATGCCCTTATATACAATCTTACGCTAATTAAATTACTACAAAAACACCGTAATTATAACAGATTCATTAAGCTCTGTCCAAGCTATTAATTCAGGTAAATCTAAAACGAGACCCGACAAAATACATAACATTAAGACACTAATAAGCAGAACAGTGGAACAGGGCAAGCTTATAAATATAGACTGGGTCTCTTCCCATATTTGAATACCCGGTAATGAAGAAGCAGATCGCGTGATTGCTTCAGCACATTTGACAGGCACCGATGAATTAACATTACCTACTCATAGAGAAATATATTCTGTCATTAGCAAAAAAGTAAGATACAAATGGCAAACACGTTGGAATAACATTCATGAAAGTAAGCACGGTGGGCACATACTTCAATCAATGATTCACACAATCCCAGGTACGTGTAAATTATACAGTAAGGATAGGCGGGCAGACAGAATAATCACACGACTTAGATTAGGCAGAAATGGTATAAAGGCAAATCGTTATCCATAGGGCAGAAATATTGATATAGATATAAACTGTAGTCAGTGCGATGAAGACGAAATAGAAGAACTGGACCATTATTTCTTCTTCTGCCCAACGCATGAATCAGCAAGAAAAGAGTTAGCCGCTGTTTGCTTAAAAAATAATATTATATCGTCCCCATATAATTTAATACCCGCCCCGCCCCCCCCCCCCCCCCTAAATAATGTGAAACGGAAATACACTTAGCTGTACTAAAATACATTAAGGCGACAGGGTACTGGAATAAAATATAACATGATACCGCTGCTCCAATCGTACTTTAAAAATACAATACATGTAAACACGTATACACCAGTACTAAGGGTAAGAACAAAATAAAAATCAGATGGAGTTGTCCTAGCTAAGTTACGTCAGTGACACTAGGCCCCATTGTCTCCATCCCAGATCTGAAAACTACTGTAAATATCGTCACTGGTTGCCAATGTTGTAAGATCCATGTTCGCAGCTTAAGTTAGGATGTATATAGTTAACGTTAACATGTAGTAGGTGGGGTCCGGTAGCCCAACCCAATCAGAACCAAATCTCAAAATATAACAACATATAACTAATATAAATACTAGAAAAAGTCGATGGCGCGCCATCGCAATATACCCACTTTCCCCAAATGCTAAGTCCGAAAGGGGGAGGTAATCCATGATGGAGGGTCGGATAAAAAATCCGAATTCACTTTACGCATCAGCACATCAAAACGAAGCTACGAGCCAAATATCAGACGCGTAGGTATTAAGGTGAAAAAGTTTTTCGACCTACGAGGAAAAATAGTGAAATTCTAAGTCCGAAAGGGGGAGATAATCCATGATGGAAGGTCCGATCAAAAAATCGGAATTCACTTTGCACATCATAACGAAGCTACATATCAAATATCAGAAATGTAGGTATTAAGGTGAGAAAGTTTTTCGAGTTACGAGGAAAAAATGGGAAATTGTGAGTCCGAAAGGGGGAGATAATCCATGATGGAGGGTCGGATCAAAAATCCAAATTCACTTTGCGCATCTGCACATGATAACGAAGCTACATAGCAAATATGAGGCGCGTAGGTATGAAGGTGAAAAAGTTTTTCGAGTTACGAGGAAAAAATGGGAAATTCTGAGTCCGAAAGGGGGAGATAATCCATGATGGAGGGTCGGATGAAAAATCCAAATTCACTTTGCGCATCTGAACATGATAACGAAGCTACATACCAAATATCAGGCGCGTAGGTATGAAGGTGAAAAAGTTTTTCGAGTTACGAGGAAAAAATGGGAAATTCTGAGTCCGAAAGGGGGAGATAATCCATGATGGAGGGTCGGATCAAAAATCCAAATTCACTTTGCGCATCTGCACATGATAACGAAGCTACATACCAAATATCAGGCGCGTAGGTATGAAGGTGAAAAAGTTTTTCGAGTTACAAGAAACGTGACGGACGTACGGACGGACGTACGGACGTACGGACGGACGGACACCCGTGACGAAAACAATATATCCGTTTTTTTTTACAAAAAAGTGGGTATAATAACAGCTGAACTCAAAGACCATGTAAAATATCAGAAATGTAGGTATTAAGGTGAGAAAGTTTTTCGACTTACAATGAAAAATAGGGAAATTCTGAGTCCGAAAGGGGGAGATAATCCATGATGGAGGGTCGGATCAAAAATCCGAATTCACTTTGCGCATCTGCACATGATAACGAAGCTACATAGCAAATATGAGGCGCGTAGGTATGAAGGTGAAAAAGTTTTTCGAGTTACGAGGAAAAAATGGGAAATTGTGAGTCCGAAAGGGGGAGATAATCCATGATGGGAGGGTCGGATCCAAAATCCGAATTCACTTTGCGCATCTGCACATGATAACGAAGCTACATACCTAAATATCAGGAGCGTAGGTATGAAGGTGAAAAATTTGTTTTTCGAGTTACAAGGAAAAAATGGGAAATTGTGAGTCCGAAAGGGGGAGATAATCCATGATGGAGGTCGGATCAAAAATCCGAATTCACTTTACGCATCTGCACATGATAACGAAGCTACATAGCAAATATGAGGCGCGTAGGTATGAAAGGTGAAAAAGTTTTTCGAGTTACGAGGAAAAAATGGGAAATTGTGAGTCCGAAAGGGGGAGATAATCCATGATGGAGGGTCGGATCAAAAATCCAAATTCACTTTGCGCATCTGCACATGATAACGAAGCTACATAGCAAATATGAGCGCGTAGGTATGAAGAAAAAAGTTTTTCGAGTTACGAGGAAAAAATGGGAAATTCTGAGTCCGAAAGGGGGAGATAATCCATGATGGAGGTCGGATGAAAAACCAAATTCACTTTTGCGCATCTGAACATGATAACGAAGCTACATACCAAATATGAGGCGCGTAGGTATGAAGGTGAAAAAGTTTTTCGAGTTACGAGGAAAAAATGGGAAATTCTGAGTCCGAAAGGGGGAGATAATCCATGATGGAGGGTCGGATCAAAAATCCAAATTCACTTTGCGCATCTGCACATGATAACGAAGCTACATACCAAATATCAGGCGCGTAGGTATGAAGGTGAAAAAGTTTTTCGAGTTACAAGAAACGTGACGGACGTACGGACGGACGTACGGACGTACGGACGGACGGACACCCGTGACGAAAACAATATACCCGTTTTTTTTTACAAAAAAGTGGGTATAATAAGACAAGTGATCCACCCATGGGTCTGTACTCGATCGAAACTGGCCCGGGAAAGTCTCTTGTGTATGGACTGCCTTATCGAGGATTAGTACTGGGAAATTAACGAGACGATATGTACATGCTCGTGTGGGCTAACACATGAAGTTAAACTAAATAAATCAAGACAAACCCAATCTGAAAAAGTCTATTACCTATTAGTATCAGGCTGTAGATATAAATATACGACAAATGATCTCTCCCCCATCCAATGGGTATGTACTCGATCGGAACTGGCCCGGGAAAGTCTCTCTGGTATGGACTGTCTTATCGAGGATTAGTACTGGGAAACTAACGAGAGGATATGTACAGGCTCGTGTGGGCTAACACATGAAGTGAAGAACTAGATAAATAAATTAACGCAAAACCAATCTCCAAGGGGTTTATAGGGCGTTTGCGACCAGTGTAGATCCAGTTGACAAAACAACGATTTATTTTCTTCTGGAAAACATCTTTAGTTTTTAACACCAAGTCCAAACATTTTATATTTATTTGAAACAAGTCAGCAGAAAATAGATTAGAAATAGTAAAGAATTTACTGTACATGTGAAAATTTAATATGCTGATTGGTTATAAATCCATTTTGTTTATCTGCCCTAGTCAGTGACAGACGTGTGAAGCTACGCCGCTCAAACGGTTGTCAACTATAATGCGGCAGGTGTATATTGAATCCGTGAGGCAACACCTATGCCAAGCTGATTGGTTGAGTCCAATTTGACAGACATGGTAGAATGATGTGTTTGTTTTTATACATGAATGAATGTTATATTGCAGGGCTAAAATTGTGTAACTTGAATGTCCACTCGCTTATTTTTCCGTAAATACTGTTTTCGAATACTAAAATATAACTAAATCGCATATTGTGTTCGTTGACATAGGTGTGGCTTCATTGAATTCAGAATACACGTTTCCCAAGATCCACTTCCCTATTTGCCTGCGGTCAAATCATCGGATAAGTTGTTTGCTATTAATGACCTCCGGCGGCATCCGTTTGAACATAGCTACACACGCGTGTCACTGATTATTTCAACTCGAACTTGTCAAAGCACAAGTATGCTGAAGCAACATTCTGCAGAATCAATTTACGAAATGTCGGAGATTAGCATTTTGTAAAAAGAAAAAAGAAATATATAACATTTAATTTCACATTTTTTTCTGATTCTGGCTCTGCTGTCTGTTTGACAGTGAATTACAACCGATTTCCGCATAGATATTCGTCGCCGATGATTGCAACCAACGTATAAATAATCCAAGTATAACTATATAGGCAAAGGAAAACATAACGATTAACGTATATATTAAACGACAAAAACGAAGAAATTATTCAACTAATACATGATGTCCGTAAATCCAAACGATATTATATAAGAAACCTTCATCCACCAATCAGGTAAGCTGTTCTACTGCTACGTCATAGCGGTTATTTTTTACAGCGCCACCTCGCGCCAGTAGGTCGCAGTAACAGGAGGGATAAGCGATGACCAATTCATTGCATGGCTCTGTATAGGTGTCAGATAAGGTGCGATATGAGAAATGTCAATATCACGAAAAATACAAACCGGAAATCGGTTATTAGGGTCGCCGTTGTTGCCTTTAGCGTGTTTTGAAGAAAATAAGTGATAGTTTGTAATGTGACCTCAGTGTACACACAATGATGTTATATATGGAGAGCTTGGTCGTACAAATTTGATAATACGTAGATATTCAAACATTATGAAATACTGGTGAAAATTGTTGTTATATCAGTAAACAAGCTTGTATACGAACTACTTGTACATGACACACAAAGATACCCAGCTAAAACTAACTGGGTATCACGTGTCCGTGATTTAAATTTCGTATTATATAATTATAGGTCTTGGTTATGTTTGGATCCACAAAGATATTGGCGATACCGATATATTCGTATCACTTGAAAAACAATGACTGACCAACCAATTCATACATAACTGGAGTGAGTGAGTGAACAGGGTTTAACGTCCGCTTTTCTGACATAGAGGTACAAGCCTCAGGGAGTCTACACGCAGACGGGTCAACGGGGTCGTGTCCCGTATCCACCTGTCCGAGGGGGGTAAATCCCAACTTCAGAACTCAATATTTACAATCAAAATATATATTCAGTCCTGAAATTAGAACAACCTGATCTGGTGCCAGGCCCTCGCCACACCAGCATCATTTATCCCATCCCCTAAAAGTAATAGGATTAGCGCTAATCTTACTTTTATATATGGGGCATAGCCTGACTCAACTCTCACATACAAGAAAGCCAAAAATGTACATGAGGGCCAAATCCGGTATAGTGGGTTCCGGAAAGTATGAACCCAATCGTTAAGCCAGTTTAGTCGCCTTTTACGACAAGCAATGGCTACTGCAGCACTATTCTCAGGATCAGTTGATCCTGCCCCGGTGCCTGCACGGGGCCATACATAACTGGAATGATAGACTTCATAATAGTAGCAGTTAGAGCATTATTTTACAATACTGTCGAAACTTTTTCTTTTAAACCTTACTTAAATGGTATTAAAGTAGTTAAATTCCGTATTGCCATCACACAGTAATTACTGCTAATACGGTAGTAATTCAGAGTTACGCTTCCGCAACTAGTTAGTTCCGAGTACATAACTCTACTTACATTGCATTACACTGCATTACGTATAGTGCAACCTGTTGCCTATATAAAGCGGAAAGCGTGCAGCTACTATCTACTATAGTGTTGCATTGGTCTTCGTTGGGTATATTGTTCATGTACTGATGGCGATAAACTATTTCCCAATAGTTAGGCAAATTGCATCATGGGTTTAATTAGAAGAAACTATACATATCTAGATGAAATAATCTTCAGAGATACAATAGAGACGGACTTGTTTATCATGTTAAAAAGGCTCATACATGCCCACTGAATTACTGTACAAATTACAAATACAAATAATAATGACAAAATAAAATGGTATTTAAAAAAAAATAATTATGGGGGTGTTTTGTTGTTGTTTTTGTTTTTTTTTGTGTTTTTTTTTGTTACCAAAGTTGGGGGCGTTTTAACCAAAATGGGGGCGATTTGACTTGGGGGCGTTTTGACCTGCTTCCAAAGGAGACCCATGAAAATATGCAAATAAGAAACTAACACCATACTGCCACGAAGCCCCACACCCGAGAATTACCAAGAACATAACTTTCTCAGCAGGAAAACAAATCACAATGAAGTACAGTAGCCCCGATCAATTGGTTTCGAAACATCTATAGCAATTAATTTAGTGAAACAGCAAATTTCTAACAAAACAAATCAATAAAGTAACACAACTCTCCAATTCAGATAACACTAAAAGGTACATCCCCACTCAGTAGGCACAACATGTTCATTCATGTGTCATTATTCCACCAGTTCTAAAAAATACGAGTGCCCTCTATACAGATATAATAATTTAGTAATCTTTATTATTCAAAAGCAAGAAAATAGAACAAAAATTCTATACCAGCAGAATCATCCATATAATTATACCCCCGCAACGAGTTGTGGGGGGGGGGGGGGTATACTGGAGTCATATGTTGTCCGTCCGTCCGTCCGTCCATGTGTCCGTGCGTCCGTAAACTTAACATCAGACTATATATAACTTCTATTTCCTTCATTTAAAATGCTTAATATTTCACACATGCATTCCTGTAAGGCTCTCCTACTATGCTGTGCCAAATCCACGACCGTCCAACCCCCGCTGATCCCAAGCTCAAGGTCAAAGTCTCTTTACAAAACTTAACATCAGAGAAATATTGTTATATATTTTTAGTGGCTAATAAACGCCCCCCTTTTGTAAAATATAATGTAACGCCCCCGGGGTTATGCGGTAGTCTCTTTACAAAACTTAACATCAGAGAAATCGGTTATAACTTCTATTTCCTTGCTCGGATCTGCTTCACATTTCACACACTCATTGCTCCAATGGACCTCTACCACCCTGTGACAAATTCTCGTTCATGCCGCTCCCGCTAATCCCAGAGTCAAGGTCACAAGCCCACACACTTGGACATTTTTACATATTTTAGGGGTATCTGTGCCCACGCGGGGGTATTCCGTAAGCCTCGCTTACTGACCAATCTAGTTCTTTCATCTAAAGTGCTTAATATTTCACACATGCACTCATGTAAGGCTTTACTACCATGCTGTCCCAAATCCACGACCGTCCAACCCCCGCTGATCCCATGGTCAAGGTCAAATACTTAGTCTCTTTACAAAACTTAACATCAGAGAAAAATTGTTATATCTTCTATTTCCTTCATCTAAAATGCTTAATATTTCACACATGCATTCCTGTAAGGCTCTACTACCATGCTGTGCCAAATCCACGAACGTCCAACCCCCGCTGATCCCAAGGTCAATGTCAAATACATGGTCTCTTTAGAAAACTTAACATCAGAGAAATATGTTATAACTTCATCTAAAATTCTTAATATTTCTGTAAGGCTCTACTATCATGCTGTGACATATCCCCGCTGATCCCAAGGTCAAGATCACATACTTAGTCTCTTTACAAAACTTAACATCAGAGAAATCGGTTATAACTTGTATTTCCTTGCTCGGATCTGCTTCACATTCACGTTCGTTCCACCCCCGCTAAGCCTAGAGTCAAGGTCACAAGCCCACACTTAGAAAATTTTACATATTTAGTGGTACCTGGGCCCACGCGGGGGGTATTCCGTAAGCCTCGCTTACTGACCAATCTAGTTGTCTTTGGGCCACCAATAACCCCCCTCCCCTCCGTGGTACATAACGCCACTATGATTTTCAAATTCATTAGTCAATTGTCTGTCATTCCAGAAGGTCTGCCATTAAAAAGCCGCTGGATGAACAAATGGCGGCCATTTTTCAAGATGGCCTCCAAAAACAATTGTTTTGGTTTACATGACTAGCTTTATCTCCTGTTAACCGGTATTAGGACCGATTTAAATTTTCTAAATCGTTCTTATCTACTCATTAATTGAATATAAAACAGTGTGTGATACATACAAAATCAATTTATTTTACCAAATGGCCGCCATTTTCAAAATGGCCGCCAAAACGTGTGTTTTTTTTGCGAAAATGTTGCACTGTAACTGCTGTTAAGTGTTATTGGAACCGCTATTAACATTGTAACTTATACCTTGTAATGCATATCAATATGCATATCAATTATGTAATACATATTGACTTGACAGCATGATATAAATAGTGGAAATGTTCAAAATGGCCGCCAAAAAAGGCGTTTATTCAACAATTTCCCATGTTAACAATTGTCCATGTTAACTGATGATAAGTGGCATTTGAACCACTTTTAACACCGCAAATTAATGCCATGTGATGGATATCAATATACATGACAATTGCGTAATATAATGTGTGTTTTACGCAGGGGTAGGTTTTCCATATTTGGCCCATGGCCTAATCTTATGACATATGCGACCTATGGATGTCTTGACTTACACATGTATTGACCTGCAGTCTGTTCTGGATCTAATATATTCAATAGAAATGCCACTTCATAATATAGATTGAATAGCGAACAGCATGTGCCATTATCATACTGTCACATCTGGCGTTACGCTGGTCTCAAATGTCTTTCGGTACAAATGACAAATGCATGGAATGGCTCGAGCTCTACAATGATTTTCGGACCAGAGTTAGCGAAGGAAGCCTTGGAAAGACAGCACAGTTCTGGTTTGGGTACATGACTGCTGTGTACACAGTCCTGCGATTTTTGCTAAGGAAAACAACATGGACCTGCACATAAAATGTGTTCAGACGATGTGTCCATTGTTCTTCAGCTATGACCACCAGAACTATGCACGATACGCCACTACATATCTTATGACACTGCTGAACATAGACCAGAAACATCCCGGGGTAGAAGAACTCCTGAGGAAGAATGGTTTCAGCGTGAATCGGTCTAGTGTTCCTTCGTCAAGAAATGATGTAGACATCACAATCGAACAGACAATCAATCGCCATGCCAAGTCTCATGGTGGAATCATAGGCTTCAGTAGAATCTATGCGGCATACTACAGGTGGTGTACAACAAGACATCGCCGCGCAGGCTATCTGAATGCCACGTACACTGGAACTGGCGGACATGAATACACAAGATAGCTCATCCCACAAAGACACAAGAAAAAACGAAATTGCTCACAGTGAGGCTGATGTCAAAATGGTTGTGGATGCAATAGGCAATTTCATCGACCCATTTACTGTGTCCGACAAAGATTCGCTCTATTGCCTATCGTCAGGGGCTCCAGTTTCGAAAGCAGTCGACAACGATATACTCACTGCTGGAGATACAGAAAAGCAAGCATTTGATCGGTTTGTACAAGAGAGGTTTGTAGAAAGATCTGTCAGCTTCCATGCGCCAAAAAAAGCAACAAAAACTCAAAGACATTTGCCACGCTTGCAAAATCGGTGACACTTACGAGTCCACAGCGAAAGTCAAAGGAACTAGTAGCAGAACGGAATGTATTTGGACATCTCGTTTCCATTGCACTCAGGAACAACATTGTCTTCAGTTACCCGTTAGGTCCAGTTCCATGGTCGCTTGCAACAGATGATGGATCACCGGCAAGGACTGACAAAGCTAAATTGATGCACCAACTGGAAGGGCAGACGCATATGGTTGACAGGCCTCCGCTAGAACAGGTGAGCTACATCATTGACGGAAATGCAATTCTACATATGCAAACTGCTTTGCTCAACACATTTGCAGATCTGGCGGAGAGTCTATATGACCAAATGCCGAAAGCAGAACGCGTGGATTTTGTAACAGACACGTACCATCCTCTGTCAATTAAAACTAATGAACGACAACGAAGAGGTACCACAAATACCTACTTGATGAAGGGAACGCTGTCAAAGGTTCCACGTGACTGGAAGCAGTTCCTCTCGAACGATGTGAACAAGACACAATTGTGCAAACTCCTACTTAATGAATGGATGCAAGATAAATACGCACACAAGGTGAAGGGAAGAACAATTGTGTTTGTGTGTGAAACCAAATGCATCAAATTAACTAGTATGGATGGCATATCAACACACACTAACGAAATAGAAGAACTGAATTCGTCAGGAAGCAGACACACGGCTGGTTTGCACCATGCATCGCATGTAACGATACAATTGTTGTCAGATCTCCAGATACCGACGTGTTTGTACTGTTACTCAGGTTTACACAGCAGGTGAAACAGCGTATGCTGTTTGACACAGGTGTCGACAACAAACGACGACTGCTTGAGATACACGGTATCATTGCTGAGGTTGGTACGCAGCTGTGTTTGGCATTGTCAGCATTTCATGCGTTCACCGGTTGTGACAGCACGAGTGCTTTCGTTCGTCGTGGAAAGGTGACACCGCTAAAACTACTTCAGATGCACTCAGAATTCACTGACACATTTATGCAGTTGGGTTTGTCCCCTTCTGTAGAACTCCTCCTCCTTGAACACTTTGTGTGTCTGATGTACAGGAGTACTAGTACTAGTATTACAGACATAAACAAACTGCGCATGGAGCTATTCCTGCAAAAGTTCAGTCCCAAGTCAGGAGAGCTGCTGTCAAATTACAATGGCGCTGATGGACAGAGGGGGATTACCTGCCAACTGAAATGATAGATTTACTGGTAGAAGAAGAGGAAGAAGTGGATACGGTGGATGTTGATGAAACAGATGACCCTGAGCCTGACAGCTTACTCTTAAGCCGGATTCACTAGATATGTATCTACGATTTATACAGCATGTTAGGATAATACCTGAGCGCTGTTGATGTCAGAAAATATAGGAGAGTTTCGTACCTGATGCTGCCACAGGTGCGATGCTTCCGAACCTGATTGAAAATTAATTACTTTGTTGTAACCAACCATACGTGAATCAAGAACAACGAATGCACCGGACACATTATGTAACTGTATGTATATGTCTATATATGCTGATATATATGAATATGTCAATGATATTGTGTACCATATTTTATTTCATCTGTTATTGTAAATATCGAAAATATTTCTTACCTGGTGTCGAAGCTTTCAATCCTGAGTGAAAATTAATTACCTTGTTGTATAATCATGCACAAATCAAGAACAATGAAAGGCCTGGACACATTATGTAACTGTATGTATGTATGCATGTCTATATACATCTGATGCTATGTATATCTTAATGATTTCATGAACCATATTTGATGTGACGATGCATATAATGAATAGTTTCTTACCTGATGTTGTGGGGAATGTCCCCGCCACAGGCGCGATGCTTCAAACCTTGATTGAAAATTAATTACCTTCTTGTATAATCATACGCAAATCAGTCTACGCATGTCTAGAACTGTTGTTGTGCATTATATCGATGCTCACATTTAACATGTTCTATTTCACAATATAGCATTGATCTTGTTGTAAATATCGAAACATTTCTTGCCCGATAATGAGGGGAATTTTTTTTTTATTCACACTTGCTGCTATACATACTTCACTCCATGCACTTTCATCATGACACCTCACGATATTTGTGTGTATACAATGACGCCAGTGTCATGTTGAAATAGTTGACTATTCGTAAAAGTAAATGTAAGTAGTAGTAATTCTTTATTCCTCCATAAGGAGAGTTACAATTATGTACAAGAATATAGTATAAAGAAAAACACAAGTTTGTACAAGTATACAATACAAGCAATTGCACAGAATTGTGAACATATATACATGGGAATGTGTAAGCATGAAATGAACATATTTCATAATCGGATCTGAGTTTCTTAATAATTTACGTGAACTTTTCGTCACACACAGCAACTGTCGTCTGCTGTTGCTTTTGTATTTTTCCCTTTTTCTCACCAAAAACATGGTTTGACAGCACACCAGAATCATTTATATTGAAAATGATTCTAAAGTGCTACCAAAGCATGCTCCCTGTGAGAAAAATTGATAATAGAACATCAACAGCAGATGACAAAATTTAATTCAGCATGCTAAGGTTTAAGGTTCTGTGCATACATGTAACTATTGGCACGGGAGGTAATAATGCAATGGGGACGCCATATATAGTGTAAAAACCTTAATGCCAGCTTATAGCATGATGTCCTTTCGTGATCGGTTAAGTCTGACATTGTAAATCCCGATACTAATTCCAGTAACTGGTTTCGGTAATCTAGTCCACAGAATGTTTCAAAACGATCACCTCCAAGTAGTGTGCGCAGGTTCCGCCACATATAATGTCGATATGTAGAATTGACGGTGCAAAACATAATCAGGTGTTCAGCAATGCTATCTGTGTATAACTTACATTTTGAACAGCATGTGGGGTATTTTCTAGAGAATGTTTTACCAACTATCAATATCACAGTCCTACAAAATGCTAAGCTCTCGCGGAATAACTGGCTGAATCGCCAAATGCCAGACAGATCCAGTCGACTGTTTATTCGATAAAATTCAACTAGGCTCTCGTCTCACATTAAGCGAACAGTGTAGTCTGTATTTGCCTTTGACGTGATTGCATTTTTAACAATTGTTTTCCATGAGGTGACCACAGGAAATTCAGAGTGTTCAGAGTGTACGAGCTCAGAAAGTGTGACAAATTGTATTTTCCCAAAATTATGTAAATATCCGGTATAAATCCGAGTAATTTACTAGGCTCGTTCCTGTATTGTATTAATCGATTCACAAATAATACATGTGCACTTTTTGAGCAGCCTAGGTTACACAATTGGCCGAGCAATAATAATTTCCGCTTTTCAATTTCGCATTCGATCGGTAATAATCCTATGCAGCCTAAGGCAACGTCCGTTCTCGTTGATTTTGCCATAGACTGCATATGTTTCACACATTGTCGATGTGCACGTTCCAACGACTGGATCTGTGATTCACTGAGTCCATTCCATAGCTCACAGCCGAATAACGCTTTAGGCAGTACGATTGTTTGATACAAATGTTTAACTGTAGCTGGGTGTAGTCCGTGTTTATGTACTCCGCAGTCCGCGAGACCGACAGCTAATGAAACTCAATATGTGTAAAATGTACATTGTAGATTTAGTGGGTGGGGTAACGGTTTCAAATTCAGTTGTGATTAACTTAGTATCATGTGCAGTAAGCATAAGAAAAACAGGAACTATAGTTTGCACATGTTTCATGAGCACATGCATGTATATTTTCCATAGCTACAATTTATAAATACCGTATGTGAAGAGATGTGTGGCAATACATGTGTTACCATTGAAATGGAGTGGGTGAGGTAATTAAATATGCAAAATATTTTCTTAAAAGGACCGGACGGTCCTTAATTGTGCTTAAATGCAAAGTATTGCTATAGTAGTATATAGGGTATCACTTCATTACCGCGACCCGGGGTAATAGAATTAGCCCAAGCCTGGGCTACCAAGAGGGTAAAATTGGGTCATAATTTCCCATAATTAAGCACAAAAAAAAAATACCTCCCACCTATGACAGAGGTTGTCATAAATTTATAGGAGTGTAAAATCCGTGGCAAAATTGAGGATGTTTTCAACTACCCCTCCAGTAGCATGGGGGTTCTGGACCACGTTTTTCTCATATTGGTGTTATAGGAGTGTAAAAATCGCTCCGACAACAACGGTTTTCGGCAACCATCAATACTCCGACCCGGGGTAAGAGAATTAGCCCAAGTCGGGACACCAAGAGCGTAAAATTTATGACAAAATTATGAGAATATATTTGAATTTCGTATTGAACAAAGTAAACATAATATTTAAATATAATTATATTTCCAACCTTGGGAAAGTATATTTTACTAATATATAAGAAGCAAAAAATGTCACAACCCAAACAAAAATTATCTCAAAAAGTTATGAAAACGGCACACCCTAAATTAACTCACACAATGATTGGTGAAAATGGGGGTATTAATGCCACGAAAATTCCACAAAATTCTTCTCCTAGGATTAGGGAATTAAGGGCTGAATTAAAATCCTTTGGGGTAGCGTTTTCATCAAGATTACGAGAAACGGGTTTAAAGAAGCTTATAAACGAGAGAAAAAATGAAGAATTTATGAAGCGGATGAGCCGCGCGTACTCGCGCGGCGTGTTTAATGGAATAGAAAATAAGGATTACAAAAAGATAGCACAACAGCTCTCAGATGAGGCGTTATTATCACTTAAAAGTAAAAATATTGGTAAACCTAAAAACCGGTTGCCCAAAACGGATTTACTAAAACGTGTGATAGAGGAAGGGGATGAACTATTAGAGGGATATAAGGAAAACCAAGAACCAACAGTGAAAGGCCGCAGGTTAACTACACTAACCATAAAAAGGAAACTTCAGGTAGATAATACCCAAAAATTGATGACCTCATTGCAACCTCGGCTGACTGGTAGCTTCTATCTGAGATATTCATTTTCTTACAGATTAGTCCACCAAGATGAGAAAGATTTTCGAGGAAGGCCTAAAAGTTTGGTTTTTTATAAAAACCTTTTCGGTAGTCCCTGGTTCAGAGAATATACAGAAGTGCACAATTGGATTAAAAAGCAAGAGGAAGAAAGATTAAATATAGATAAAATAGATCGACCAAACACAAAATGGAGATTTGTAAGATGGGTAACCACTAGTGTTAAAATAATTTACGGAACGGTAACAAGAGACGTCGGAAGGGCGTCAGATCAAGTGGCCGGAGGGCACTTGCCTGAATGGTTGCGACACAAAAAAGGACTGAAGCCACTAGATAGTTTTGCCGATGATCTCTGTTTATTCAGGTGTTTAGCACTTCATACATCACAATTACGAACTGACAGGTGTTTATCATTAACAAAAGATCTGTTGGTAAAATATTTAAAATTTTGTTCCTCAAAAAAGTTGGATATTCCAACGGACCGGTTTTATTTAACGATCTGAATAAAATAGAAGAATGTTTTAAAATAGGTATTGATGCGTACGAACCCACGGAAGATGGAACATGGTTTTTACGAAAAGTTGCAGCGAACTACGAAGAACTTGGTAGCAAGAAGATGAAAATAGGTATTTTCAATGATCACGCATTCCTTATTACAGATATGAACAAAGTTTGTAAAACTTATTGTTGTTCTGAGTGTAATCAACGATTTACACAATCGCACTGCTTGACAAGACACGCAAAAACGTGTATGAAAGGAGAAACAAATGTAGTGTGCAAAGCAGATAAAATAGATAGACCAACATCTGCGTTTGAAAAAGCGTTTTATCCAATACCTAAATGCAGCAAAAAAGCAATTACGTGGATGAGCGCTTTTGAAGGACCACATATCCACACAGCTGTATGTGGTCACGGTGGAGAAAGAATGGTAGCCGGTGCTCCTGTAGATGGGTTTTGTTCAGAAACGGAAACCGTTTATCAATTTCATGGATGCTATTGGCACGGATGTCCAAAACACTGTTTTAAAGATGCCAAAGAAAAATTTAAAAAATCTAGGGCACGAGATGAATTGATCAGAGCAGAGTTTGAGTTAGTAGTTATTTGGGAATGCGAATATGATAATAATAATACTAATTCTGAAAGAATTGTGGAACAAAATATTGAAAGAATTGTTGAACAAAATAAAAATAAAGAATTAGAAAAACCTCCAACAATAATTTACCCATACCATATTGTATACGATTTTGAAGCGTATTTGGATCCTTCTTCCAAAAACCCCGTTACTAAAGATTTAGAATATATAAATGAACACGTTCCAATAAGTGTAAGTGTTGGAGATACACTGTCTAAACATATAACACAGATATGTGATACTTCTCCTAAAATATTAGTGCAACTTTTTCTTGAAGATATTAGTAAGCGAGCGGAAGAAATTCGTAAGGTTGTCGGTGCACATGAAACATATGGATTTCCCACCGATATGGACCGACTTATCTCTTCACAGAGTGGTGAGATAAAGCGATGGATATACCAAGTGCCTGTAATTGGTTTTAATTCCAGCAACTATGATATTAATTTAATAAAGAAACACTTAGTAGAGGCTTTAACTGATACTGTTAAAAAGGTGTTAGTAGGAAAGAAAGCAAATACGACAATCTTTCTATTTACCCCAGAATTTAGGTTTTTGGACGTAAAATTATATCTTGCTCCGGGTATTGATTACGACCGATGGGTAAGAGCGTATGGATGTGAAGCAACAAAGTCTTTCTTTCCATACGAATGGTTTGATTCCCCGATAAACTTAATTACGAGGGATTACCACCACTTAAAAACTGGGGAAATAAATTAAATCCCAGTAAAATTCTAACCCAAAAACAACTAGATGAGTGTAACAGCATATATAAAAAATTGAAAATGAATAGTTTCAAAGATTGGTTAAAATATTACAACAACTTAGATGTTGAACCTTTTCTAGAAGCTATTAATAAAATGACTGCATTTTATAAAACAAAAGACGTAGATATATTTAAGGACGCGGTTACCCTTCCGGGGGTTGCGTTACAATATATTCTAAAAGGAACTATAAAACACCACGTAAAAAGTTACAAAACTAAAGAGAGTATAGAGGCAGACGCAATCTGTCCACCACTTTACGCTCCAGACGAAGAAAGTTATGAAATGTTTAAACAGGCACTAGTTGGAGGTCCATCAATTGTGTTTACAAGATATGCGGAAGCTGGAGTTTCTAGAATTAGATCAACTCCTGATGGAAACGGAAAACTCTGCAAAGCGGTGTTAGGATTTGACGCGAACGCTTTGTATTTGTCCACACTAAGTAAGGTTATGCCCTGCGGAAAGGGAAAATTATACGACGTATTTGCACCAACGAATCCGAAAAAAATTGCCCACTTTTCCAAAACCGTATTATCCAACGATTGGTTTGGGTTTGCTGAGGTTGATATAGAAGTTCCACAGAACTTAAAAGAAATGTTTTCCGAAATGTCCCCTATATTTATAAACAGAGTTGTAGAAGAGGAAGAAGTTCCGGCCCATATGCTCAGTTATTTGAAACAAACCAACCGTAAAAAAGGAAAATGTAAGAAGTTGGTAGGAGCAATGTCTGGTGAAAAAGTTTTATTATTCGCACCATTATTAAAATGGTATTTACAACATGGATTACAAATAACAGGTCTACACAGGATTATAGAGTATGAACCAGGAAAACCTTTTGAGTGGTTTGTTAAGGAAGTTACTGCCGCTAGAAGAGCCGGAGATGTTGATATATCAAAGTACCCAATTGCAGATATTATGAAATTATTAGGAAATTCGTGTTGTGGAAAAATGATAGAATCTCCAGAAAAACATCTTAATACAACCTATACAAAAGATGAAAAATGTGTGGACAGAGCGTTAAGATCCGCGTATTTTCACGATTTGGAAGAGATAGGAGATGCGTATGAAATATCTTCAAGAAAAGTAAACGCTCGCATGACGCGTCCATTTCATTGTGGGATTGCTGTATACCAATATGCAAAACTAAGAATGTTAGAGTTTTATTATGATTTTATGGATAAGTACGTAGATCGGTCTGATTTTGAGTTAATACAGATGGACACAGACAGTTTATATATGGCAGTTAGTAAAAAAACAGGAGGATTAGACGGAATGATAAAACCACACTTACTTCAGGATTTCAACAAACATAAAAATGAATGGTTGGCGTGGGATAAATGGAGTAATAGAGAGCCTGGATTGTTTAAAACAGAGTTTCAGGGAGACCGCGCAATAGCTCTATCCAGCAAGTGTTATTTAGTTGAGAAATTTGAAAATGCAGAATTAAAACATTCCGCAAAAGGTTTATCAGCCTGCCAAAACAATCTTTCATGGGTAAGATACAAAGAAGCGCTTCACCCAACGGATATTGATAGGTGTGTAAACAGAGGTTTTAGAATGAATTCTGGTGTTATGAAAACTTATACACAACACAAATTAGGTCTTTCCGCTTACTATGATAAAAGAAGAGTTTTACCAGACGGAATCCATACAGAACCTCTATAATTAATTTCTTCAAATTATAAGAAAAAAAGAAAAACCCGTAATTGACCACCCACTAATTCTTTCAGAATTACCCAGCCGCAGTCACCGTTTGAATATTTCTTGGTCTTCCAATTGGTCCTTTTACACGACGTTCCGGAGGTTTTTTCCAATCTTCTCTAGATAATCCGGTTATAAATTGGTCATTCTCCCACAAATCTGTAAGGCGTTTTGTCCCAATATGGTATTTTTTCTTGATTTCCGTAGCAGGAACATGTCCACGAGATCGAAGAATATCCAACAGAGCGTCTCGATTAAGAACAGACTTCATAAATGTTCTTTATATATAAAACCAACATATTAATGTTTAACATAAACTCATAATTGGTAAAATTTTGTTAATTAATTTTAACCAAGTTCTAACTATTTGTTAATTTTTTTTAAAGACCCCACCGTTTGCCAGCTTGTTTGCATTCGTTACCCACGTAATCGGTTCCAAATCAGCGGAATCCCACAGCCTTTTAAGACGCGCACTACCGATTCGATACTTCTTTTTAAGTATGTTAGCGGGCACCTTTCCGCGGGATGAAACAATTTCATCGACACTTTTGTTAGATAAGTATGACTTCGGCATAGTTTGTTTATAATAAGGCGTAGAAAATATGTTAAAAATGATCAAAATACTTATCAAAACGCCGAATTACTCAATTACTAATTCTAACTGGTGGGGTTGTTGAGTAATACTGAGTAATTGCTGACTAATGCTGAGTAATTGTTGACTAATGCTGAGTAACTAATGAGCAAACAATGCCCAGAATGCCCAGAATGCCCAACAAAATGCTGAGTAAAAATCCTGGGGAAAAAAAGCTCCGAAAATTATCACTATGTACAAGTTATTAGAATTCTATATGTACAATAAGTGTAAACGTATTTTATTACGTGATAATTTTCGGAGCTTTTTTTCCCCAGGATTTTTACTCAGCATTTTGTTGGGCATTCTGGGCATACTTAAAAAGAAGTATCGAATCGGTAGTGCGCGTCTTAAAAGGCTGTGGGATTCCGCTGATTTGGAACCGATTACGTGGGTAACGAATGCAAACAAGCTGGCAAACGGTGGGGTCTTTAAAAAAAAATAACAAATAGTTAGAACTTGGTTAAAATTAATTAACAAAATTTTACCAATTATGAGTTTATGTTAAACATTAATATGTTGGTTTTATATATAAAGAACATTTATGAAGTCTGTTCTTAATCGAGACGCTCTGTTGGATATTCTTCGATCTCGTGGACATGTTCCTGCTACGGAAATCAAGAAAAAATACCATATTGGGACAAAACGCCTTACAGATTTGTGGGAGAATGACCAATTTATAACCGGATTATCTAGAGAAGATTGGAAAAAACCTCCGGAACGTCGTGTAAAAGGACCAATTGGAAGACCAAGAAATATTCAAACGGTGACTGCGGCTGGGTAATTCTGAAAGAATTAGTGGGTGGTCAATTACGGGTTTTTCTTTTTTTCTTATAATTTGAAGAAATTAATTATAGAGGTTCTGTATGGATTCCGTCTGGTAAAACTCTTCTTTTATCATAGTAAGCGGAAAGACCTAATTTGTGTTGTGTATAAGTTTTCATAACACCAGAATTCATTCTAAAACCTCTGTTTACACACCTATCAATATCCGTTGGGTGAAGCGCTTCTTTGTATCTTACCCATGAAAGATGTTTTGGCGGGCTGATAAAAAACCTTTTGCGGAATGTTTTAATTCTGCATTTTCAAATTTCTCAACTAAATAACACTTGCTGGATAGAGCTATTGCGCGGTCTCCCTGAAACTCTGTTTTAAACAATCCAGGCTCTCTATTACTCCATTTATCCCACGCCAACCATTCATTTTTATGTTTGTTGAAATCCTGAAGTAAGTGTGGTTTTATCATTCCGTCTAATCCTCCTGTTTTTTTACTAACTGCCATATATAAACTGTCTGTGTCCATCTGTATTAACTCAAAATCAGACCGATCTACGTACTTATCCATAAAATCATAATAAAACTCTAACATTCTTAGTTTTGCATATTGGTATACAGCAATCCCACAATGAAATGGACGCGTCATGCGAGCGTTTACTTTTCTTGAAGATATTTCATACGCATCTCCTATCTCTTCAAAATCGTGAAAATACGCGGATCTTAACGCTCTGTCCACACATTTTTCATCTTTTGTATAGGTTGTATTAAGATGTTTTTCTGGAGATTCTATCATTTTTCCACAACACGAATTTCCTAATAATTTCATAATATCTGCAATTGGGTACTTTGATATATCAACATCTCCGGCTCTTCTAGCGGCAATAACTTCCTTAACAAACCACTCAAAAGGTTTTCCTGGTTCATACTCTATAATCCTGTGTAGACCTGTTATTTGTAATCCATGTTGTAAATACCATTTTAATAATGGTGCGAATAATAAAACTTTTTCACCAGACATTGCTCCTACCAACTTCTTACATTTTCCTTTTTCACGGTTGGTTTGTTTCAAATAACTGAGCATATGGGCCGGAACTTCTTCCTCTTCTACAACTCTGTTTATAAATATAGGGGACATTTCGGAAAACATTTCTTTTAAGTTCTGTGGAACTTCTATATCAACCTCAGCAAACCCAAACCAATCGTTGGATAATACGGTTTTGGAAAAGTGGGCAATTTTATTCGGATTCGTTGGTGCAAATACGTCGTATAATTTTCCCTTTCCGCAGGGCATAACCTTACTTAGTGTGGACAAATACAAAGCGTTCGCGTCAAATCCTAACACCGCTTTGCAGAGTTTTCCGTTTCCATCAGGAGTTGATCTAATTCTAGAAACTCCAGCTTCCGCATATCTTGTAAACACAATTGATGGACCTCCAACTAGTGCCTGTTTAAACATTTCATAACTTTCTTCGTCGGGAGCGTAAAGTGGTGGACAGATTGCGTCTGCCTCTATACTCTCTTTAGTTTTGTAACTTTTTACGTGGTGTTTTATAGTTCCTTTTAGAATATATTGTAACGCAACCCCCGGAAGGGTAACCGCGTCCTTAAATATATCTACATCTTTTGTTTTATAAAATGCAGTCATTTTATTAATAGCTTCTAGAAAAGGTTCAACATCTAAGTTGTTGTAATATTTTAACCAATCTTTGAAACTATTCATTTTCAATTTTTTATATATGCTGTTACACTCATCTAGTTGTTTTTGGGTTAGAATTTTACTGGGATTTAATTTATTTCCCCAGTTTTTAAGTGGTGGTAATCCCTCGTAATTAAGTTTATCGGGGGAATCAAACCATTCGTATGGAAAGAAAGACTTTGTTGCTTCACATCCATACGCTCTTACCCATCGGTCGTAATCAATACCCGGAGCAAGATATAATTTTACGTCCAAAAACCTAAATTCTGGGGTAAATAGAAAGATTGTCGTATTTGCTTTCTTTCCTACTAACACCTTTTTAACAGTATCAGTTAAAGCCTCTACTAAGTGTTTCTTTATTAAATTAATATCATAGTTGCTGGAATTAAAACCAATTACAGGCACTTGGTTTATCCATCGCTTTATCTCACCACTCTGTGAAGAGATAAGTCGGTCCATATCGGTGGGAAATCCATATGTTTCATGTGCACCGACAACCTTACGAATTTCTTCCGCTCGCTTACTAATATCTTCAAGAAAAAGTTGCACTAATTGTTTAGGAGAAGTATCACATATCTGTGTTATATGTTTAGACAGTGTATCTCCAACACTTACACTTATTGGAACGTGTTCATTTATATATTCTAAATCTTTAGTAACGGGGTTTTTGGAAGAAGGATCCAAATACGCTTCAAAATCGTATACAATATGGTATGGGTAAATTATTGTTGGAGGTTTTTCTAATTCTTTATTTTTATTTTGTTCAACAATTCTTTCAATATTTTGTTCCACAATTCTTTCAGAATTAGTATTATTATTATCATATTCGCATTCCCAAATAACTACTAACTCAAACTCTGCTCTGATCAATTCATCTCGTGCCCTAGATTTTTTAAATTTTTCTTTGGCATCTTTAAAACAGTGTTTTGGACATCCGTGCCAATAGCATCCATGAAATTGACAAACGGTTTCCGTTTCTGAACAAAACCCATCTACAGGAGCACCGGCTACCATTCTTTCTCCACCGTGACCACATACAGCTGTGTGGATATGTGGTCCTTCAAAAGCGCTCATCCACGTAATTGCTTTTTTGCTGCATTTAGGTATTGGATAAAACGCTCAAACGCAGATGTTGGTCTATCTATTTTATCTGCTTTGCACACTACATTTGTTTCTCCTTTCATACACGTTTTTGCGTGTCTTGTCAAGCAGTGCGATTGTGTAAATCGTTGATTACACTCAGAACAACAATAAGTTTTACAAACTTTGTTCATATCTGTAATAAGGAATGCGTGATCATTGAAAATACCTATTTTCATCTTCTTGCTACCAAGTTCTTCGTAGTTCGCTGCAACTTTTCGTAAAAACCATGTTCCATCTTCTGTGGGTTCGTACGCATCAATACCTATTTTAAAACATTCTTCTATTTTATTCAGATCGTTAAATAAAACCGGTCCGTTTGGAATATCCAACTTTTTTGAGGAACAAAATTTTAAATATTTTACCAACAGATCTTTTGTTAATGATAAACACCTGTCAGTTCGTAATTGTGATGTATGAAGCGCTAAACACCTGAATAAACAGAGATCATCGGCAAAACTATCTAGTGGCTTCAGTCCTTTTTTGTGTCGCAACCATTCAGGCAAGTGCCCTCCGGCCACTTGATCTGACGCCCTTCCGACGTCTCTTGTTACCGTTCCGTAAATTATTTTAACACTAGTGGTTACCCATCTTACAAATCTCCATTTTGTGTTTGGTCGATCTATTTTATCTATATTTAATCTTTCTTCCTCTTGCTTTTTAATCCAATTGTGCACTTCTGTATATTCTCTGAACCAGGGACTACCGAAAAGGTTTTTTTAAAAAACCAAACTTTTAGGCCTTCCTCGAAAATCTTTCTCATCTTGGTGGACTAATCTGTAAGAAAATGAATATCTCAGATAGAAGCTACCAGTCAGCCGAGGTTGCAATGAGGTCATCAATTTTTGGGTATTATCTACCTGAAGTTTCCTTTTTATGGTTAGTGTAGTTAACCTGCGGCCTTTCATTGTTGTTTCTTGGTTTTCCTTATATCCCTCTAATAGTTCATCCCCTTCCTCTATCACACGTTTTAGTAAATCCGTTTTGGGCAATTTTTCGGTTTTTAGGTTTACCAATATTTTTACTTTTAAGTGATAATAACGCCTCATCTGAGAGCTGTTGTGCTATCTTTTTGTAATCCTTATTTTCTATTCCCTTAAACACGCCGCGCGAGTACGCGCGGCTCATCCGCTTCATAAATTCTTCATTTTTTCTCTCGTTTATAAGCTTCTTTAAACCCGTTTCTCGTAATCTTGATGAAAAACGCTACCCCAAAGGATTTTAATTCAGCCCTTAATTCCCTAATCCTAGGAGAAGAATTTTGTGGAATTTTCGTGGCATTAATACCCCCATTTTCACC
This sequence comes from Conchocele bisecta, assembly GCA_029237695.1. Lineage (NCBI taxonomy): Eukaryota > Metazoa > Mollusca > Bivalvia > Lucinida > Thyasiridae > Conchocele > Conchocele bisecta. The sequence goes on along the minus strand of CM055265.1, from coordinate 40,902,031 downwards.
AATCATTGTGTGAGTTAATTTAGGGTGTGCCGTTTTCATAACTTTTTGAGATAATTTTTGTTTGGGTTGTGACATATTTTGCTTCTTATATATTAGTAAAATATACTTTCCCAAGGTTGGAAATATAATTATATTTAAATATTATGTTTACTTTGTTCAATACGAAATTCAAATATATTCTCATAATTTTGTCATAAATTTTACCCTCTTGGTGTCCCGACTTGGGCTAATTCTCTTACCCCGGGTCGGAGTATTGATGGTTGCCGAAAACCGTTGTTGTCGGAGCGATTTTTACACTCCTATAACACCAATATGAGAAAAACGTGGTCCAGAACCCCCATGCTACTGGAGGGGTAGTTGAAAACATCCTCAATTTTGCCACGGATTTTACACTCCTATAAATTTATGACAACCTCTGTCATAGGTGGGAGGTAGTTTTTTTGTGCTTAATTATGGGAAATTATGACCCAATTTTATCCTCTTGGTAGCCCAGGCTTGGGCTAATTCTATTACCCCGGGTCGCGGTCATGAAGTGATACCCTATATACTACTGCTATAAACATCTCTCAAAACCTGCAAAACAACAGCAGTTTCCGTGTTTAACAATATAATTTTGTCACATTTTTACAAAAAGTGTGATTTTTTAATATGGCAACAAGTTGCTGGGTGGTATACTTCAAAATGGTGCCATACATTCATCATCCAGCGGGTTACAGAGCGCAGACAAGTTGCATTAAACTCGTAATTGATTGTAGTTATCAGACAAATATATCTGTTTATGTACCACATGGGGGAGGGTTTCCATATTTGGCCCATGGCCTATAACGCTGCTCGCAACTTGGAACTAACCAGAAGTACCATGCATCTGTATAATGACAATGGAGGGGAGACGAAATTAACTTGGTCGGAGGCGTAGAGAGACATAGCAGTATATTGGTCGACAATAAACTATGCTATGCGACACATATGATTCAATAGCAGATCGAAAAGGCAAATAGTTAGGCAATGCTTACTTTCATATTTTATATATGGGGTGAGTTTACTCATGTTTTTTTTTCTTTTTCTGACCAACTTTTCAAATAAGAACGAGTTGTAGGACGAATTTATATGGCGACCGGGCCGCGAGTCCCGAATATGGCGGCCCGAATATGGCGGCCCTAGCCTAGGCACAATGCCGTTCGTCTAAATGAACATACAACTATATATATATATATGAGTAATCAATTAATTCAACTAATTTTAGCTAGAATGTAAACTTCTTTGTAAATAGCTTAGCTGTTTTGAGATGATTTAAAAAGCATAGCCTATGTTCCAGAAGTATTATTATTAGATAATTGTGTAATGAAAAAAACATTGCGCCATTATATCAAATGCGTATCACGTTTTGCCTTTTAGTAGTAAATACTTGACTATAAGTTAACAATGACATTGCGCCAGCCCGATCAGAGCCATTTAAACATGTCCATATTTTTATCGCAACATCCGCAACCGGAAGTGAATGGTGTTGGACATTTGGATTCCTCGCTTCTTTTCATTCACTTTTATCACACAATTTTTTTTTCTATTTTCTTGCTTTTCATAGTTGTATTGGTAAGTTACATTATTAAGAATGTATGTCATGGTGTGTGTATTGATGAAAAATTGTTATTTGCATATTTCCAATAGTAAACATTTAATGTGCATTTAGTTTTATTTCCGAGATAACGACGCAGCTGCCTGGGTAACCGACTCGTGCGCTGACAAAGTCGTCCACGTTTCGTCTAATATACAACTCGTACAATATTTTGACAGATGATGGTGCATTTTCACCTGACGTTTTGCATATCCTACTTCATGCATCTGAATACTTCATGCATCTGAATCTACAGAGACATTTGTTATAGTTATCAAAATAAGTCCATTGACAGGCTCTGATCTATCTCTGTTAATGTAACGCATGGAAGACCGAAGAGTGATTTTTGCAATCGGTTATCCGGCATGTTTGATATGTTAGCAATATAAAACTGTCAAAGCTGTATCAATAAATTATTAATAAAGAACATACACATGCAGAAATTGGTTATTTTACCATGTCGATGTGTTTATCTCAATATCTGAGATTTAGGGAGCAAGTCGAAACGGCCCCGATTTGGTCAAAACGGCGCCCAAGTTTTGGGAATTTGGTCAAAACGGCCCCCTATTATCAATGTATTTCTGTTGATTTTTGTCCCGCCTGCTTTAGTAGAAACGGGACATAGGCATAGCTTTTCCGTCGGCGGCGGCATCAACATTTCACGTTAAGTTTTTGCGTTTAGCTCAGTTTCCAGAAAACTACAACTCCTACGACCTCCATACTTGGTATACATCAACACTGTGGTGTAACCATCTGACACAGAGGGAGCCCATGTGACCTTCACCTACTTTTCATGGTTCATTGACCTACTTTTCACATGCATTCAATGTTAAGTTTTTGCGTTTAGCTCTGTTTCTAAAACTTAACGCTCAGGTTAATTCATTGTAACTTCTGTTTCCCTCAATGGAATACTTTAATATTCCATACATGCATTTGTAACAACATCTCACATCATTCTACAGAAATCCCATGGTGCCCGCTAACCCCAAAGGTCAAGGTCACTGACTTAGAAATTTCCGTGTTTGGAAAAGTTAACGCTCGGTTTAATGTATTACAATTTCTGTTTCCCTTGATGGAATGCTTTGGTATACATCAACACTGTGGTGTAACCAATTCACACACAGGGAGCCCATGTGACCTTGACCTAGTTTTCATGGTTCATTGACTTACTTTTCACATGCATTCAACGTTAAGTTTTTGCGTTTAGCTGTTTCTAAAACTTAATGCTCATGTTAATTCATTGTAACTTCTGTTTCCCTCAATGGAATGCTTTAATATTCCATACATGCATTTGTAACAACATCCCGTATCATTCTACTGAAAGCCCATGGTGCCCGCTAACCCCAAAGGTCAAAGTCGCTGACTTCGAAATTTCCGTGTTTGGAAAAGTTAATGCCCAGTTTATGCTTTAATATTCCATACATGCATTTGTAACAACATCCCGCATCATTCTACAGAAAGCCCATGGTGCCCGCCAACCCTTTAAGGTCAAGGTCGCTGACTTACAAATTTCCGTGTTTGGAAAAGTTAACGCTCAGTTTATGCTTTAATATTCCATACATGCATTTGTAACAACATCCCGCATCATTCTACAGAAAGCCCATCATTCTACAGAAAGCCCATGGTGCCCGCAAACCCCAAAGGTCAAGGTCGCTGACTTAGAAATTTCCGTGTTTGGAAAAGTTAACGCTCAGTTTATGCTTTAATATTCCTTACATGCATTTGTAACAACATCCCGCATCATTCTACAGAAAGCCCATGGTGCCCGCTAACCCCAAAGGTCAAGGTCACTGACTTAGAAATTTCCGTGTTTGGAAAAGTTAATGCTCAGTTTATGCTTTGATATTCCATACATGCATTTGTAACAACATCCCGCATCATTCTACAGAAAGCCCATGGTGCCCGCAAACCCCAAAGGTCAAGGTCGCTGACTTAGAAATTTCCGTGTTTGGAAAAGTTAACGCTCAGTCTATGCTTTAATATTCCATACATGCATTTGTAACAACATCCCGCATCATTCTACAGAAAGCCCATGATGCCCGCTAACGTCAAAGGTCAAGGTCACTGACTTAGATAAATGTTCATGTTTGGAAAAGTTAACGCTCAGTTTATGCTTTAATATTCCATACATGCATTTGTAACAACATCCCGCATCATTCTACGGAAAGCCCATGGTGCCCGCGAACCCCAAAGGTCAAGGTCACTGACTTAGAAATTTCCGTGTTTGGAAAAGTTAACGCTCAGTTTATGCTTTGATATTCCATACATGCATTTGTAACAACATCCAGCATCATTCTACAGAAAGCCCATGATGCCCGCTAACGCCAAATGTCAAGGTCACTGACTTAGAGAAATTTTTGTGTTTGGAAAAGTTAACGCTCAGTTTATGCTTTAATATTCCATACATGCATTTGTAACAACATCCCGCATCATTCTACAGAAAGCCCATGGTGCCCGCAAAACCCAAAGGTCATGGTCGCTGACTTAGAAATTTCCGTGTTTGCAAAAGTTAACGCTCCGTTTATGCTTTAATATTCCATATATGCATTTGTAACAACATCCCGCATCATTCTACAGAAAGCCCATGGTGCCCGCTAACCCCAAAGGTCAAGGTCACTGACTTAGAAATTAACGCTCAGTTTATGCTTTAATATTCCATACATGCATTTGTAACAACATCCCGCATCATTCTACAGAAAGCCCATCATTCTACAGAAAGCCTATGGTGCCCGCTAACCCCAAAGGTCAAGGTCACTGACTTAGAAATTTCCGTGTTTGGAAAAATTAATGCTCAGTTTATGCTTTAATATTCCATACATGCATTTGTAACAACATCCCGCATCATTCTACACTAACCCCAAGGTTATTACAAGCTCCTTATGTACTATCAAACTGCGCTAGACGGGACATTTTGCTCCGCAGAGCTCTTGTTTATACATATATATATTTATTCTTAATATTCATTTACAATAACAATAATAAACAATATTGTAATTTGTATTAAATTAAGAAAAATTAATGAACATGAATTTTAATATGCATATAGATATATTTTTAACGTTTTTAAATTAACATCAGAGAAATATTGTTATAACTTCTATTTCCTTCATATAAAATGCTTAATATTTCACACATGCATTCCTGTAAGGCTCTACTACCATGCTGTGCCAAATCCACGACCGTCCAACCCCCGCTGATCCCATGGTCAAGGTCAAATACTTAGTCTCTTTACAAAACTTAACATCAGAGAAATATGTTATAACTGCTATTTCCGTCATTGAAAATTCTTAATATTTCACTTGTGCATTCCTCTAAGGTTGTACTATCATGCTGTGACAAACCTACGACCGTCCAACCCCCGCTGATCCCAAGGTCAAGGTGACATACTTAGTCTCTTTACAAAACTTAACATCTGAGAAATATGTTATAACTTCTATTTCTTTCATCGAAAATTCTTAATATTTCATGCATGCTTTCATTCCTCTAAGGCTCTACTATCATGCTGTGACAAATCCCCGCTGATCTTGAGGTCAAGGTCATATACTTAGTCTCTTTACAAAACTTAACATGAGAAAAATTGAGTGTATGACAAAATCCCCCCCGTCTAAAATCACGGGTAGGACATAATTCCCCCCCGCCCCCCCATCAAAATTCAAGGTAAGACAAAATCACCCCCCAATGAAAATGTAGCCTAGGACAAAATCCCCCCCCCCCCCATCATATTCAGTACTTTTATTTGCACAATAAACATCAAACATCAAGCACATTTAATGAAGTATTTTCAAACCATATAGTTTTAGTGAAGAATCGATTACCATTTCAAAGAATTATTCGCCAAAACGATACTAGGTAAATACTGTAACAATCATTCATTTCTGTTTGTTTTAATAAAACGTAATCCTTAATCAACTACTTGAAAGAAATCAGGCAATTCAATTACCCTGATTAAAGAGGATTAGAGGGTGAAATTTGAAAACCAATTAATGCAATGATTCTTTCAAAACATATTGATAGGGGGGATTATGTCCTACCTGTGATTTGGGACGGGGGGATTTTGTCCTACCTGCATTTTAGACGGGGGGATTTTGTCCTACCTGCATTTTAAACGGGGGGGGGGATTTTGTCCTCCTGTGTCTAAAATCATGGGGGGATTATGTCCGGGTTTTTTTTGTCCGTATCACGAGAAATTGGTTATAACTTCTATTTCATTGCTCAGATCTGCTTCAGATTTCACACACACATTGCTCCAATGGACCTCTACCACCGTGTGACAAATTCACGTTCGTGCCCAGAGTCAAGATCACAAGCCCACACACTTGGATTTTTTGTTTACATATTTAGGGGTACCTGGGCTCACGCGGAGGTATTCCGTAAGCCTCGCTTACTGACCAATCTAGTTTAATTTGTGTTTGGTTTGTATATCTTATCAAATAGCTTGAATGTTTTTCTCACCTTTATGTAGACAAAGCCAATTATATTGTATTGAGCAGCACACTGTGCATTTTAGTGGGGTTTCAACAAAGAACAACTTGTTATAGCTGATAATAACAGTCTTTTTAAATTTATAGCTTTGTCAATGAAATAGTCAATAATTGAAGATAAATATACAGCACATGTAGACAAGTACACGTTGGCGAGCAGTGCAGTCCTTGATCAGAATGCAAATTCAGTTATGTGCTGGATATATTGCAACAATTAAATTACATGTATTATCTTACACTATGGCTATGCTATAAAACAAATATATAATTGCAAGATGGGAACAGTGTAGACCCTGGTCAGACAGAACACAAGTCTCTGCTGAATATATAGTCTTAACCATTGTGGGGAATAGTGTAGAACCTGATCAGACGGTGAATGCAAAATTCCCCTAGATCTTTCGCATCAACAAGTAATTATTTACAAAATGGGAAACAGTATAGACCCTGATCGGACTGTTAATGCAAATTTCCCCTACTAGATTTATAGCCTCAACAAGTGATTATGTACAAGATGGGAAACAGTGTAGACCCTGATCAGACTGAATGCAATTTTCCCCTAGATATATAGCCTCAACAAGTGATTATGTACCAAATTGGAAACAGTGTAGTCCCTGATCAGACGGTGTAGGCCCTGATCAGACTGTGAGCGCAAATTTCCCCTAGATATATAGTCTCAACAAGTGATTGTGTGCAATATGGCTACACATCTTGGCGGGTGACATGAATTGATCACACAGGTAGGATCTCAGGTGAGCTGATACTTGGGGAATATTGGTTGGCTTTGGGTATACTAGGCATGACAATAGAAATATGGCATTGAGTGAGCAGTAGATAATTGGGCATTGTATTGTGACAGGTAAGTTGATGTGACCCATGTATAAGTAAGTAAGTAAGTAAATTGTTTATTATAGTGACATGTGTAAACGTACAAGAATAAATATAACGATAATCATACTAATTACACCCGGCCCATTGGACCTATATGTCACCTTGTTGCAACATAAATGTTTCACTTGATTTAAATAATGTTTGGGGTTTGCAGATAATGCGTTTCTGGTTGCATGCATTTGCCAGACAATGACCGGACCAACGCTCATCCCCCGACCTACGGTCACAACAGCTTACGGAGCATTTTACTCATCAATACTGACAGCATTGCTGTCTTAAAGGCCCAACTGGGATATAAAAGCCACCAGATGGCGCTGGGCAGGCTTTTTGATAATTTTATGCATGCTTCACTTCAGGGATACAATTTCAGATATTTTAGAAATACCACTGAACAAATAATTACACTATTAAACACAGACATAGATAATACAACTATGAAAGGTTTAGAAAAAATTTGATTAAAGAAAACAAATGTAAATGTGCTTTTGAAGTAATACAATCTACTCAACTGACAACTGATTCAAACTTGCCGGGCGGAGCATATCTGTTACGTATGTAATTCATTCATAGAGCTGAGTTCATGACCCGTCATTGTAAACAACCCCACGTGTTTAGTGATAACGCTCACAGCTATAACTGCCTGTATGGTCAACATCAGACAGTGTGCCAGCCGCACAACTTTGATTTTGGACAGTAATATCAAATTAAATATGTGTCTGGTATGCACATAGCAAAGTGAATGAAACAAAACCATGGTTTAATAGACCAGCAAGAGAAATATGTCGCCTAGAAACTTGATACAGTGGCTGTGAAAATGCAGTATATACTAATTATAAACAGCATAAACTCGGGTTAGTATTCACATTGACAAAACAGCATGGATGTGCAGTCTGATCTGGAATTCACATGACTACATGAATTCACGTTTGCTAGCAGCCTTATTTCCGTATCCTAACACATACCAGTGTGGCTATTTCAACACTGGTATCTAATTAGCTGTCATCATATAGTATACAGTATAACTGCAGAAATGGTCTAACTGGGACGGGGCTCTGTGGAATGACATGACACAGTTACACATTTTTATCAAATACCGACTTATTACCAGCACATATTCTGATATATTGGTTACTACATGTACTTACAAAATACATCGGAGATAGGAACCTTGTTCAGGTCCAGAAGTACAATATAGGTTTCACTATAATGTAGATGACACACTCTAAGTAACGGACACGTGGACACGTGGACACGTTACGACATGCATATCCCCGGATCATCTGGTGCAGTCTCGCAGCCTCATCAGGATCTACACTTTAGATCGGTGGTCATTCATGATCGCTCTAATTAATTATGTAAACTGCATCATGCTGTCTGTAATCATGTGCTATCTGAATGCGAGTTAAACTGTATATACAGGTACCAAGTCGGTCAGTTGGAGGTGTGATTTTGACCAGAATAGTTGGTTCAGGACATTGAAAGTGTAGTATTTGGAGTTTATTACGAAAGTGTGTGCAGTGCTATAATGGAGCCAGATGCGATTTATTATATAGCAGACATAGACAGGAAGTGAGAAGTATATAGGTAAGTCAAGCTTCTTAATTACAGCTGTGACATGACGTGAAATGGATTGAGATGATTGTAATATGCAACAGGTGAGTAAAGGCGCATGCTGGTTTATATTGCAGACCAGTGGAGCCGAGACGAGTGACGGCAATCAGCGACATATCATAATTTATTATAGTCTACCATGGGTTACAGGTAATAGCCAGTAGCAGTACATGATAAAGTGTGAAATGGAGTGAAATATGTTTTAATGGTAATTTTTTCGTGTAATGTATCTTATAAGGTACATGTACGTGCTATTGTTGGCAATCGATCTACTTTCGGATTTTAACCGACATAATGCCACCTTTGAGAGTGTAATCCCAGAGGATATACACTTGTACAGCCAGGGATAACCCAGTTTGGACAAGACATAGAAACGACATTCAATAACAACAATCTATCAGATAAACAATAGATGTAGAAGGGGACCAATTGATATGTGAAAATACATATATGACTGTGTCTGTGACTATAGGTTTAGTGATCTATGTGTGTCATATGTGATTAGGGGTATATTATTGATAACATACAATTTTGATGTAGAATTGAAATGAATGCGATATTATCAATACTTTGTATCCATGTTGTACATATTCTTACATATATTCTCACTTTATTCTGACTTCTGCTTTATTTCTATACTCTCAATGACAGGTCCAAGTAAACAAACTATAAACTTTGTCAACAAAAGTGCAATGTGTTTTTAATAATATGAGAACTCACAACGGACATTCCTCACAGACATGTGGCTTGTATACGGTCGACACCTTCAAGAGACCAGAGGCAGACTGCCAGTCAGGTTCTCTCGGTAGCTGAAATTGATAAGTACATACATAAAATTTTACTCTTATCTGGAGCGAGAAATATATTATTTTAGTATGGCTATGTCGTCTGGGGTTTTCAAGTCCCCCCCCCCCCCACCCCCCTATGGGATCACATGGTCCACCCCCACCCTTTATCTTAACTGCACCAAGGCAGTCATTTATATAAATGCTCTCGCACTTGTTTGTAATCATTGTAAATTAAACTGTAATCCTGCTATCCAATCAATCAGGTATAATTATACTTCAAATACACTTGAAGAAATCGTTAATTGATGTTCCATATAAAAATCATTAACTAGTGACACCGCATAGCGATTTTGGCGAAAAATAAGACATCTTATCGTAAATAATACGGCTAAAATACGGCTAATATAATACAATTTTTGTGTTCGTTTTTTTCTATAGAATGCTGTTACTTGTACTTGTTATTTTCAGACTCGACATGTCGTACGCCAACATGGAAGCTTCCACACCGATGAGAGGTGGACGTGCAAGGCGTGTGGGGAATCTGACAAAGCCAGCCCCATTGAAGCGACAAGTTAGTGCAGACAATGTCGAAAACTATACCATTTCAACCAGACGAGTCTGTAACCCAGCTCCAGAAAATCCAGTAGAAAAGGAATCCGAGAAGGAAAATGTTAAAGTACCAGGTAAGGAATTTAATTTGGGGGTATTCCGTAAACCTCGCTTACTGACAAATCTAGTTTTCCATTGTTCTTATTAAAAATTGTATGTTTCTGATCAAGGACAAGTTGCAATTTTATGCAAGTAGAAGGTAAATTAACATTCTATTGGCCGTGCTTATACAACTGGCGCATGTTTTCCAAATTTGTACTAAAACACAGCTCCTCTCGGTCTTGACCAATCAAACTTCTTGATTTTGAGTATTAGAAAGGAATATATGTGTAAGTTGTATAAGCGCAGGCCCAGAACTTTACATATGGGTGAACTGATGAACAGTTTGACATAGCTCCAGATAAGCTGCGTATTTGCTCAAATACCCAATTAAAATTGCCAAAACCCCAATTGAAATCAGAAGTAGCGAGTCAAAAAGCAATAGCAATTTTGTGGTACCTTTATATATACCTTTGCAGAAAACAATAAACAGACCATAAATATAGCAATTTTTTCTTATTTTCCATGAAAACACATCTTGGTATTTCATTAGAATTGTCTCCAAGGAGACAATTCTAATGAAATACCTAGATGTGTTTTCATTTCGAAGCAAACTATTCAATAATTGCTGTCTGTTGATGTGTAAACAGTAGAGTGATTCTATTTTACCCAATTTTAAAATTGCTTCAGAAATGATGGAGTGAAAATACTCAATTACTAATTCCTTACCTAGAGCCCTGGTTTGACAATTATATAAAGCCATCATCAGTGATTCCGCTGGGGAAAATAAAAAAAATCACCACTTCAAAAAATTGGCAATAAAAATATTACAATTTTTTAAAAAATAATCGCCAATTGTTTATTTTTATCGCCAATTGCGAAAGTGGCGATCACCAGCGGAATCCCTGCATCATCTGCATGTGTCTATTCACACTATGTTGCAATTACAGTGGCATTCAGTGCTAGAAAAAGCAGCAGAAAAGTTAAGCTAGAGAAACCAGCACCGCTGAAATCCACAACGATCGCAGCCAAAATCCGGAATGGTAAATATCTTTCACATATCCGCTGTAATATGTGGATGTGACTGGAGAAAAGGGGCTTATGGGATTTTGTGACTACTGTCTGTTTCACAAAACTTGCCCAAATTTTACGGCTATATAAACAATGCAAAAAGAATAATTTTTTCAATAATATTAAATTTTATCAAAATTTAAGAATGAGCCATCTTTTTATTTCGTGAAATTTGGTCAATTAGTGATTTTATTACGAAAAATTGATTAGTCAATGGGAATTTAACATGGGAGAAAAGGAGGTGGAGGAGCTGTGGGAGGAGTCAGAAAATAAAACAAATTGGAAATTGACTCCGAAACCTGGCTAGATAGCTTGGAAATGATCTAAGAAAACAAGTTACATTTTGAAAATCATTTTGAAAATCATGTTAAATGTCCATGGGGATTTATGGGGAAATTATTATAGGAATGAATGGCCTTTTTGTGGAATTTATCGGGGTATAAACTTGGAAAAGTCGCGGGAATACTGGACGAAGGCCGGAAGGCCTCGTCCAGTATTCCCGCGACATTTCCAAGTTTATATCCCCGATAAATTCCACAAAAAGGCCATTCATTCCTTATAATTCCAGCATTTGAAATAAATTCATCAAGAAAATGTGTTTATTTTCCGTTTTCTTAAGAATTATTTTAACTGCGCCTGACGGTTACGGAAAGTAGTTTGGCATGGAGTTTACTGGGATATAAATTCTGGACAGAGACTTGCTACGGACCAATCAAATGTTAGGGAATTGTGTAAATATTTTTGTGCTGGAATTATTGTTTCGCAATAAAATCAATATCTGACTAAATTTCATGAAATAAAAAGAAGGCTCATTCTTAAATTTTCTTTTACCGTAATTTAATATTATCGAAAAAAAATATTGTTTTTGAATTGTTTATATAGCCGTAAAAGCATTTGTGTTCCTTGTGATCAAATAGCAAACTCATGTAGCCTTATAACGATCCATGTTGCTTGTTAGAAGTATGACATGTGTTTCATTGATGTAATGCTGAACAATGCAGATCCTGATCGGACTGTGCGGATGCACAGGCTGATCTGGATCTACACTGGTCGCAAAATCCATAAGCTCCATTCCTCCAGACTCAGTCACATATGTCCTCCACACTGGCTGTTTGAACCTGTTTCCACCAATATTTTGATATAAATATTGCAACTATGGTTGTGACGCCAGTTTTCAGGGTAGTCGGAGATTTTTGGGTATTCACATATTTTGTAATTGTATCCCCCGGACTCCGTCGGGGAATACTATGGATTTGACAGCGCGCCGCAGACACTTCTTGTCCGGAGCATAACTCGAACACCCTTTGGAATATTTTCATGAAACTTCACACATGCATAGACCACGACCCAAAGGTGTGTCGCGCACAAGAATGACAACTCTTGTATAGCTAATTTTTGAGTTATCTCCCTTTTTTGTTTCTCGCACTGATTTCGTGTCCGGAGCATAACTCCACCACCCTTTGGAATATTTTCATGAAACTTTACACATGCATAGACCACGACCCGAAGGTGTGTCGTGCACAAGAATGACAACTCTTGCATAGCTAATTTTTTAGTTATCTCCCTTTTTTGTTTCGCGCACTGATTGACCATAACTCGACCACCCTTTGGAATATTTTTATGAAACTTAACACATTCAATTAGACCATGAACCGAAGGTGTGTCGTGCACAAGAATGACAACTCTTGCATAGCTAATTTTTTAGTTATCTCCCTTTTTTGTTTTCGCTCACTGATTTCCTGTCCGGAGCATAACTCGACCACCCTTTGGAATATTTTCATGAAATTTCACACATGCATATGTAGTCTACCCGTTTATACCCGCTTTGGACGAAGACAACGGAGTAACAAGGCAGCTGCCATGATAGTTTGATCTCTTTATTAAGACGATGTGAATATGAGTGTCTACGGGAATCAGGGGTTAGGAGGCGATGGCATCGCCCAGCTGTCGATTACACCACCCTGTAATGAACAATATGACACTCCCGTAATAGCAATTAGAACATGTATGTATAAAATAGCCACCAGCAAAAAGATGAGAAGTAAGGGGTAGACTGTCGGACTAACGGATTGCACGGTTGATATGGGCGATTCCATTTAGGATTAAATATTCATTCATAATCACAATTGTATGATATGATGTACCAGCTGTACTATACGGTCTAGTGGTCATACACAGATAAACTGATTATATGTGTTAAACGGCTCATCGACATGTAAGTTCCTATAATGCGTAATTAGAGTACGTATGATTAATTAGCATTGACAGAGGGTATTGCCTGTGGGGTAACCTTGTCATGGAGCCAACTTACCAAGCCATTGGACCTGAATGTTCTTGACCCTCGTTGTCGCCACGCTCGCTCGCCCTTTCACGCAGTGATGGGGGGACTCATGCTGGTGGTTACGTTGGTTACGTTGGTTACGGTGGTTAGACTGTAAATGGTTACAGGACGTGAAAGAGACATGCAAAGTGGTAGAGAAATGTGCCCAATTAATCCGTAGTCAGAGAGCTTCATAATCCGCCATGTTGGAATATTTACATATAAACAAAAACGAAACCCAGTTGTGAAACACCCCTTTAAAAACATGTCACAGTCAATACAACCATTGCAAACCTTAGACAAAATACATATATGTCAATTCAATTATTTAGAACCGATATGCTTACCTAAGAAGTTGAAGAGAGATGTTGGCCGGTGGAAAAATGACTAAGAAGTGACCAGCTGTAAAAAACCCGTGCCAAGCATGTCAATAATTCGCTCACTGGGTATAAAGTTCAAAGTTCGAAAAGGACTTAGAATACGCAAAGGGTCAAAAATGGTCGAAATGTAATAAAGATAAATAGACCCGAAAATGGTCCGGCTACACACTTCCCCTGTCTGGTAAATGATGTCCCGTCATTTGTCGTCAAGTCGGTCATTAATCCACTGAACGAAAATCGTCCATCAGAATTAATGTCTCGCCGAATGAAAAATATAAAAAAATACTACCGACTAATATGATTCATCTTAAACATATTGTTTCATTTCGCATTGACTGTAAGCATAAAAATATGATAATGAAAAACGTACACCCATTGGCAAGCTTCGCCATTAATCATGTTAATGAATTTTACATTAACTCCGAACATGACAAGCCGATGCAAACATATAAAATCATGAAAACATATACACACTAGTATGCTTCGCCATAATTTATATTTTGCGGCAAAATAATGTGACTGACCATACCATGTGGGATGTTCCATAATTAACTATGGTTACATATAACCTAACCTGAACATGTTTAATCACTACACTCTTGTTCCATAATTACTGAGCTTCACTCAATAATACATAAACATATAGCTAGTTACATAACATATGCATATAACTAATCTGTACATTCTTCCCCTGCCTGAAAAATGAACGTCTCGTCATTTTCCTCATGTGCTCCAATACTGTTTGGATACACTAGTCTAGAAATGCTCTGTTATTTTGTCACCTTTTCTCTTAAATTTTATATAAAAACATTAAGGTGGTCCAATACTGTTGCTTAGCATCCGGAGATTGGATACACGAGTCTGGAAATGGTCTGTTGTTTTGTCTTTTTCTCCTATACATTTTCTATAAAACACTAAAACTCCCTACTTCTCCATGATATCCCTGAGCATCTTGTGTGCCACATCAGGATCAAACTCACTCATTATCCCCGAAGTGATCAACTTTTCCACCGCATGTAATTTGCTGTCATATGGTCTAGCAATCATCTGATTCATTTGATAGTCTCTATATCTATCTGGCATCTTCTTAGCTCTCTCCGACCGTCTTATTGTTGCCTCATCTGCTATAGGTGGTTTGGTTACTTTCCGTATTTTCTCTGTCTTCTTAGCTCCCTCCTGTGGTTTCTTTTCCTTATCAATTGTTCCTACTATAATTTCAGGGGGTTCTAACGCTTCCTCATTCCTATCTACTTCCTTAACAGTGGTTTCATCACCTTGACCTGGTTCATCTATTGATGTACCTGGTTCTATTTCCTCTAACACTATCTCTATCTCGACCTCTGCATCAGGATCACTATTTACATCTGTTCCCTCATCTGGAACCTCAACTTCCTCTGTTCCTCCACTAGGAACCTCTACATAATTTGTTCCTTCGTCTGGAACTACTAGTTCAACTGTCCCTTCACTTGGAACCTCTAGTTCCATTGTTCCTCCACTTGGAACCTCTAATTCTATCATAGGCTCATGGGCGTCCCCATGGATATATGCAGTTCCTACATATTCAAAACCTTCCTCCTCAGAATCTGATCCTTCATCTCTATCATGTTTCTCAAAAGGTAGTGGCACTGGTCTACCTTTCTCTTCGGATGCATCCTTTTCTGTTTCCGCTTGTTTTTCAACCGACTTTTGCAAAGTTTTACGGGGCTTTGGTGCTGGTCGTTGTTTAACATCGCTTTCCCTATTATCTGCTGTCCAACTCCGGTATCATTGGCATTCACCGGCAGCAGATGATTCCTATGCAGGGTCTTTGTAGTTCCTTGCGGAGACCTGATCTTGAAAACTGGTATATCATACCGCGGTTGGTCTGTAACCGTGTATACATCTTCTTCAAATTTGTCCGCTATTTTGTGTTTTCCGTCAAAAGCTAGAATCCTAACTAGGACATGGTCTCCTACTGAGATTTTGGAAGCCTTAGCTTTCCTGTCAAAGTGACCCTTCTGCTTCTTCTGAGACTCTTCTGTATGTTTCTTGACCAATTTCTGTGTAGTCTCCATTCTGTCTTTCAACCCATCAATGTAGTCTCTGGTACTTTTTGGCGATGAGGTGCCTACATATACTGCATCGAATACGGTGTCTATCGGTAGTCTAGGCTTCCGCCCCGAACATCAATTCAAACGGCGACATCTTTGTAGTCTCGTGCCGAGTGCAGTTATACGCGTATACAAGTGATGGTAAATATTTCTTCCAGTCAGATTTCTGAGATTGTTCCAAAGTTCCTAACATGTTCAATAGAGTTCTGTTATATCTTTCTGTTTGACCATTGCCCATAGGATGGTAAGCTGTAGTACGCGATTTTGTAATGCCTGTCAGATGACAAAGTTCCCTGATGGTTTCAGATTCAAAATTTGCGCCCTGATCACTGTGAAGCTTGGTCGGAATTCCGTAGTTCAGAATAAAGTTGTTATAAATAGCTTCGGCTGTTGTTTTCGCAGTCTGATTCTTTGTTGGAATAGCTAGTGCAAACTTTGTAAAGTGGTCAGTGATCACCAGGATGTTTACCAAATCCTCCCTTTGATGGTTCTAGGGTCAAATAGTCCATACAGACCAATTCCAATGGATATGTGGTCTCTATACTGACCATCTCTGTCCGTATATTGGTCGATGATTTTCGGCGTATGCATCTGTTTGCAGCCGACAAAATCCAATGATCTACATCTTTGGTCATGCCTGGCCAGAAGAAACGTTCCCTCAATAATGATAATGTTCGATCACGTCCGTGATGACCTATATCATTATGAAGACCTTGCAGCACGGTATGTTTGTAGCATTCCGGTAATACTATCTGGTCGACAGTGTCCTCTTTGTCGGTTATCACTCTGTATAGTATGCCGCGTATCATTTTCAGACTTGTGAAATTCTTCCTCATATTGTGGTCCTCTTTTGTGGTAAATAAATTACGGTTGGGGATTTTCCTATCTATCACAGCTCTAACCCATTTTCCTAGTACTGGGTCCTCTCGTTGATTCTTCCTTATCTCTCTCACCTCGAGTTGTGCCATGGTCTGGCCTAGAGTTTCAGTTGCTTCTATTATGTTTATCCCTAAACATGGCAGAATACTTCAATATATGGGGGTCCAGTTATTGAACTACATATCGCTTTCACGGTCTGGTCCTCTATCTTAACGTTCTCCTCAGTTAGTCTTTCATACGGATATCTTGACATGGCGTCGGCATCTGTGTTTTTAATTCCAGGTCTATAAATGATCTCAAAATTGTACTGGCCTAATGCTGATGCCCAACGCTGACCAGTCGCGTCATGCTTCGCGGAGGTAAGAATATGTGTCAGTGGATTATTATCAGTCAACACTGTGAACTGTGCCCCTGTTAGGTAATCCAAAAACATTTCAGTGACTGCCCACTTCAATGCTAAGAACTCTAATTTGTATGCGCAATAATTCTTCTCAGACTTCGACAAGCTTCTCGATGCAAAAGAAATGACAACTTTCTTGTTATCTTGGATGTTGTAGAGTACGGCACCAAGTCCTTTCTCACTCGCATCTATGTGTAATTCAAATGGTTGCTCGAAATCTGGATATCCCAATATGGGTGGGGTTGTCAGATGTTCCTTTAGGTTTTCGAATGCGCTCTGTTCTCTGTCTGTCCATTTCCAATCTTTCTGTTCGCGTTTCTTGTTTCTCTTGCTTGTTGTTGGCGGTAAAAGGTCGGTCAATGGTCGTGCAATTTTCGAAAAATCTTTAACGAAGCGACGGTAGTATCCGGCGAAAGAAACAAAAGATCTCACTTCGTCTGGATTCGTTGGTGTTGGCCAATTTTTCACCTTCTCAATCTTTGCAGGTCGGTCTCGACTCCGGACTCGCTCACCACATGGCCTAAAAAGTTCACCTTATTCTGCATAAAATAGCATTTATCTGCAGATAACTTTAGGTTGCACTCCTCTAACCGAGTTAATACAAGATCGAGTCGTTCTAAGTGCTCTTGGTGGTCCTTGCTGAAAATAATCAGATCGTCAAGGTAGATAATACAGATCTTATATATAATCCCCCAGACACTCTTCCATTAGTCGCTGATATGTTGCGGGACTATTCGCAAGTCCAAATGGCATCTTGCAGTACTCGAAGAAACCTAATGGGCCGACTGTAAAAGCGCTCCTCTCTTTGTGATCTTCTTCAAGTTCGACCTGATGATACCCACTCTTCATGTCAATGACAGTGAACAATGAAGCACCCTTGAGGACATCAAAAACCTCTTCTACTCTTGGTAATGCGTACGCGTCTTTTACAGATCGTTGGTTAAGTTGTCGAAAATCCACGCACATACGTAGTTTGCCGTTTTTCTTGCGTACTAACACCACGTTGGAACTCCACGGGCTCTTTGACTTCTGGATCACACCGCTTGCTAACAGTTGTTCCAAGTGTTGACGAACTTCATCTACCATATGTGGTGGGATTCTTCGGTGTCTCTGTTTGAATGGCACGTCATTTATTAAGTCTATTCTATGGCGGATCAAGTCACATTGACCTATGTCAGTGTCATCTTTAGAAAATATGTCCTTATGTTTGATGAGAAGATCTTTAAGTCGCGTTGCTTGGTCCTCTGATAAATCTGGATTGATGTGGATCTCTTGGAATACCTTGTCTGTTTGTTGGGATTCATGGATTTTGTCGAATACGGAGTCATCCACGGTCACTGGTTGCATCTCACATAAAATAGATTTCGGAGTTATAGTGACGGTGCTGGTTGTCAAATTGGTCACATTAACTAGTACTTTGGTGCCTTTCTTGTTCTCGTAGTGTACGACTGAAGGAGTTATGTCAACGAATGATGGCAATATGGATTCATCAGTTTCCTGGAGTATCGCGCAGGTAGGCTGGTGATCCAGTTCTCTATCCGTATATCCATGTATGTTTACACTTTCATTTGGTCCTACCGAAATCCTGGCTGATTCTGCGCTCCTTACAATCGCTATTCTGTCTTTGTTTCGCCTAAGTAATTTCTCTCTTACTGTGATGGCTCGGAATGTCAAATACCAAGGTGTAGTAAGTCGAGCGGTTTGCAAATATCTATCTCCATGTTGCTCTTTACAGTCTGTAATCAACTCGTTGAGTATATTTGTGCCTAAAAGTACTGGCGTTTTTGTTGTGTACTCCGTATCTGGAGTTACTAAAAACATACAAGGTGTCGGCTTGGTATGTGACATGCCGTCTATAGAGGTTATGTCCAACTCCACATATCCAAGATATGGTAAACTATTACCATCAGCACATTCAATGTGTAATATGTGATCAAGAGGCTGGATTTCCAAGTTAGCTAAGTTATTGTCATAAAAACCCTTGGATAATATACTAATACAACTACCAGTGTCTAACAATGCCTTGGTGTTAATGTTATTGAGTTGTATGTCTACCTCATTAATATCACCGACAAGTTTGGGACCTTTATTGCCAGATGGGGTGCTCGAATCCGGTCCTGCCATTCCAGCACTTAAGCGTTTGGGTAGTACGAGTTTGGACAATCTCGGGCCATGTGCCCCCTATTCTGGCAATTATAGCAGGTTGGTTGCATGGTTCTACTTCCTGTCGGTCTTGATGGTCTGTAACCTCCTCTCCCTCTGTTGTACATGTAGCTGTCATCTCCATCTTGACTTGTCCCTCGACCTCTATCGTATCCTCGTCCTCTGTCATATCCTCGATATCTAGCACCTCGTCCGCCTCGACCTCTGTTCTCAGTATGATACTGTCCACTATCAAATCTGTCATTTCTACATGTACTATCATCTTTTTCTTTTTCTAGTCTGTCGATACGCGAGTTCAATTTCTCCAACAACTCCTTCACTTACGACAACTCCGACTTATCCTTCTTATCATTATATACATTCACTGCCGCATGGCACTTCTGTTTCTTCTCTATAGTCAGATCCGCCTCGATCTTGCGTACTTCTATCTTAAAACGATCATAATCGTCTATGATATCGCATTTGCTAAATGCCAATTGCTTTATATTTGGTAGAAGACCCTGATAAAAATACTTTTTTTAAAACCTGATCATGGGTCGGTTCCATAGCACCTAAAGCGACTGCTCTAGCTGAAATTTCTTCTAGCCTTGAAGCGTAATGTACAATTGATTCTGATGGCTCTTGTTGACAGGCGTAAAATCTCCTCATAATCATTTCTTCCGATTCAATACTTCCGAATGTGCTCTCTAATTTATCTAATATATCATGAACACTGACTCCTGTACCTAATCGACGAAGTATGTCGCTTGCATCACCCTTCACTGCCCTTCTCACACCGAGAAGTATTTGTTGTTCAGTGAACAGACCCTCAACAAGTAATGCTTCTACTTCAAACTTAAAAGTTGCCCAACATACTTCCCCTTTGGAATCTTCGCCATAGAATGTTGATACGCGAGGGTAATTCCGCCCAGCTGACGTATCTGGTGTCTTCTTTGGCATTGTTCCCATCATCTTTGAGGCTGGCGTTGAAGCATCATGGGCCAATTCTTCACCCACATGTTTCATGAATGACACCAGGTCATCTGGTGACTCTATCTTTGTGGTTGGCTTCATCTTCAATGCATGGAACACGTCCAGCAACTTCATATCATCTTCTGATACTGCCATCATGTGATGCTATTTGTGCTTATTTTAATGTCTAAATCCCACTGTCTAAGTCACATGTAGTGTCTAATTCACATGTAGTCCACATATTGTCTAATTCACACTGTATAATTCACATGTGTCCAAATCGCACTGTATAATGTAGATATAGTGTCTAATTTAGGAGTGTAATTATAAATTGTCAAATTAACACCATCCAATTCAAGGCACACACTGTATGTATAGTTATCACTATGTAACTATGTCTAATTTACACCTGTCTAATTCACACTAGTTATCATGAGGTATGTCTAATTAACACACTGAGTTTGATTCCCAAGGTCTAACTCAACATGTATCAATGTCTAATTCACAAACTTCCAATTCAAGCAATGTCTAATTCACAAACTCAATTCAAACCATGTCTAATTCACACCACTGATCATGGGGTATGATTAATTGACACAATGTGTTCAATTCACAATGTCTAATTCAACATGTACAACGTCTAATTCATCAACTCAAAATAAACAATGTCTAATTCCCACTATTCATCTTGAGGTGTATTTCCAAGTCTAACACAAAGTGTTCAACTCAGACTGTCAATGTCTAACTCAATATGCGCAACTGTCTAATTCACAAACCTCAAAGTGAACATGTGTGAAATCACCACTGTCCAATTCACAAAGTCTAACTAGATGTGTTCAATTATTACGGTCTAATTTGCCAAGTCTAACAAGGTATATGCTCAATGAATAATGTCTAATCCACAAAGTCTCAGTGTAGATCCATCTATTACAGTGTCTAATGCATCAAGTCTAAGTGTAGATCCTGAATCACAGTGTCTAATTCATCAGTGTCTAATTAATAGTCTAAGTGTAGATCCTAAATCACTGTCTAATTCATCAGTGTCTAATTAATGGTCTAAGTGTACTAATTCTCACAATTATCAAATTCACACTAACTGGTATTACTATAGGTAAATGATCACAGAATTACGCAAACCATTAGTCGTAAACTAACAATGATTTTCTTCCTCAAGGTAAACGAACCTATACAGAAATCACAATCAAATTGTGAATTACAAACACATCGCGGACAGAACAGCTGATCTCAAAATATATGTGAAGTATACCAACAGATCCGTATTATACAAAAAAAATATATTACAATAATTCAATCACAATAATTATTATATTCCCAACAAATATTATCAAGTCCTAAAGTATTATGAAATTAATGGTAATTCAAAAATAATAGTCAATGTTTCGTAAACAAACCAAAATATACTTGTCTAGAATTTAACTAACTGCTATAAAAAAATAATGAAGTTTCCCTAATGTAACTCAAGTGATATTTGATCAAAAAATGAACTGCACTATAAATGTCAGACAATCCTGAAATGTCGAATCAAGTCAACTGTCTAATCATCATCGTCATGTCAATCTGTCGTAGAATGAAGAAAATAAACTACAATCAGGACGGACAAGGTTGAATACCAATCAGCGAAAGTCAAATACCAATCAGTGAAGGTCAAAGTCCAATACCAATCAATGAAGGTCAAATACCAATCAGCAAAGGTCACATAACAATCAAAGCAGGTCAAGGTCAAATACCAATCAGTGAAGGTCTAATACCAATCAATGAAGGTCAAGGTCCTATACCAATCAGTGAAGGTCTAGGTTATATCCCAATCAGTGAAGGTCGACACACAATCAATTAAGGTCAAGGTCGCTGGGCCGAGACGGAGACATAAATTGCAATAATTCACCCGGTAAATAATCAATAAGCCTAATCAATTATCCTAACAGCCAACTGAATGATGATCAAATTACGTATCGAATGTTGTTAGCAAAGAAATGTTTCTGACTCAAATTCAGGTTTTTTTCCAATCAAATTACGAAATCAGGCTCTGCACTGGTTGTAAAGACCTGATACATGAATTTTGATTCCAAAATGGCAGGATTATAGTTAGATATTAGTGTGCAAGTTAATCAGACCTATCAAGAGTGGTAGACAGATTGAAGAAGGTCCTGTGCATCATCTAGTGTGTTAGAATGGTTACCATGGTAACTGAAGGTCCTGATTAGATGACTAGAATCAATACTGAAGGGTCTACTCACACAGTTGATTAGATTTGTCACAAAAGGTCCTGTGTCTCAGCTAGACATATGAATTGTTGCCATGGTTACTCAAGGTCCTGTGCATAGATCTAGATTGTTAGATGGGGTCACTCAAGGTCATGTGCATCATTATAGATGATTAGATTAGTACCCATAGCCACTGATCATGCGTTCTTGCATACAGCTTACAATGTCTCTCCTTGTACAAATGGTACCGCAAATAAACTACAGTTACATGTTACTGGTATATCATTTGCCAAAATGGTATACTAGAAATCCAAATATGGATTAACTGTAATTATTTTGTGACACACAGATGACAATTCCTTACTCACCACCCAGGCGATAGACAGGTCTGCATGAGGAGGCTGGAGCTGATGTACATCATCCCTACCAAGTTTGTATGACCACTAGAATCGTCTCAAGAATGTAAAGTACTGTCACAGTATCACAAAACCGTAAATAGTTTGTTCATCTCTCCCCGCGAAGTGTGTAGGATAGTCGTACGAGGTGGAATATTCGTACGACAGTCGTACGAAGTGGAATAGGCGTACGATAGTGGTGGCAATCTAGTAGATGTTAGATGTAAGTGATATGTCACTTAACTGGAGCTCGGAATAGAAGAGTCCATCTCAAACGAGAACGGTCGTGTCAGCAGAAATGACGTATAGGACATGTGTAGAATATGGGTCTCCCATCACCGCAACAGATGTTTCGTCTCCATGGTAACGCGGTATCAGCTGTAGCACTGAGTATGGACTAAATATCGACAAGTGTCCAACACTTAACTGGAGCTCTGGATATTCTTCATCGTAAGACACTCGTTCACACGTCTCGGTGTCCTCACTGGGGGCTCCAATGTAGTCTACACGTTTATACCCGCTTTGGACGAAGACAACGGAGTAACAAGGCAGCTGCCATGATAGTTCGATCTCTTTATTAAGACGATGTGAATATGAGTGTCTACGGGAATCAGGGGTTAGGAGGCGATGGCATCGCCCAGCTGTCGATTACACCACCCTGTAATGAACAATATGACACTCCCGTAATAGCAATTAGAACATGTATGTATAAAATAGCCACCAGCAAAAAGATGAGAAGTAAGGGGTAGACTGTCGGACTAACGGATTGCACGGTTGATATGGGCGATTCCATTTAGGATTAAATATTCATTCATAATCACAATTGTATGATATGATGTACCAGCTGTACTATACGGTCTAGTGGTCATACACAGATAAACTGATTATATGTGTTAAACGGCTCATCGACATGTAAGTTCCTATAATGGGGCGTAATTAGAGTACGTATGATTAATTAGCATTGACAGAGGGTATTGCCTGTGGGGTACCTTGTCATGGAGCCAACTTACCAAGCCAATTGGACCAGAGTTCTCGACCCTAGTTGTCCCGCCACGCTCGCTCGCCCTTTCACGCAGTGATGGGGGGACTCATGCTGGTGGTTACGTTGGTTACGGTGGTTAGACTGTAAATGGTTACAGGACGTGAAAGAGACATGCAAAGTGGTAGAGAAATGTGCCCAATTAATCCGTAGTCAGAGAGCTTCATAATCCGCCATGTTGGAATATTTACATATAAACAAAAACGAAACCCAGTTGTGAAACACCCCTTTAAAAACATGTCACAGTCAATACAACCATTGCAAACCTTAGACAAAATACAATATATGTCAATTCAATTATTTAGAACCGATATGCTTACCTAAGAAGTTGAAGAGAGATGTTGGCCGGTGGAAAAATGACTAAGAAGTGACCAGCTGTAAAAAACCCGTGCCAAGCATGTCAATAATTCGCTCACTGGGTATAAAGTTCAAAGTTCGAAAAGGACTTAGAATACGCAAAGGGTCAAAAATGGTCGAAATGTAATAAAGATAAATAGACCCGAAAATGGTCCGGCTACACATAGACCACGACCCGGAGGTGTGTCGCGCACAAGAATGACAACTCTTGCATAGCTAATTTTTTAGTTATCTCCCTTTTTTGTTTTGCGCACTCTACAAACTGGACAATAATGCATGAAGACCTGTTTTCTCGTCTGCTCTGTACACCTTTTCTCGTGTGCTCTGTACACCTTACCTGTAGAGAGAACAATAGAAACTGGGAGAACCATGTGCTAGCATGGGCTAGCATGTGCAGATGTCCAGTGCTTGACCACTGCTGACCAGGTAATTTATACAGGTAAATCACTACATTGGTACTGTGTTGAAAATATTGTGGCATTATGTGGACCTGTGCGATGATTTTTGTAGATAAATATAGGACTATTAAAAAAAAATCTGGTCTCCAATAGCAAGCATTATTATTTTGAAACTCCTTTTTTTTTTTTTTTTTTTCCTTTTTTTTTTTTTTTTCATTTTTTTTTCTTTTTCTTTTCATTTTCTTTTTTTTTTTTCTTTTTTTTTTTCTTTTTTCATTTTTTTTTCACTTTTTTTTTCTTTTTTCATTTTTTTTTTCTTTTTTTTTTTTCATTTTCCATTTGTTTTTCTTTTTTTTTCTTCATTTTTTTTTCTTTTTTCATTTTTGTTTTCTTTTTTTTTTCATTTTTTTTTTTCAAATTATTTTTCAATTTTTGTCTAGTAGCATAAGGTCGTAAGTGCTTTATACAGACTATTCACCTGTGCATGTGCTAGCATGTGCAACTGACCACTGACCACTTACAGGTAATTTATACAGGTAAATGATTATATTACATTTCCGTAAACTGTGTTGAAAATATTGTGGCATTATGTGGACCTGTGCAGATATATGTAGATAAATATAGGACTATTAAAAAAAAAATCTGTGCTCCAGTAGCAAGCATTATTATTTTTAAACTTTTTTTTTCCATTTTTTTTTTTTTTCATTTTTTTTTTCAAATTATTTTTCAATTTTTGTCTAGTAGCATAAGGTGGTAAGTGCTATATACAGACTATTCACCTGTGCATGTGCTAGCATGTGCAACTGACCACATGACAAACTTACAGGTAATTTATACAGGTAAATGATTATATTACATTTCGTTCCAAAATAAATCTGTTGAAAATTATTGTGGGAATATGTGGACCTGTGTATATATGATATGTAGATAAATATAGGACTATTAAAAAAACATTCTGTGCTCCAGTAGGGAGCATTATTCTTTTTCTTTTTTTTAATTTAATTTTTTTTTCCATTTTTTTTTTTACATTCTTTTTCAATTTTTTAACTGACCACTAACTTATTATAGGTAATTTATACAGGTACATTATTACATTTCCGTAAACTGTGTTGACAATATTGTGGCAGTATGTGGACCTGTGCAGATATATGTAGATAAATATAGGACTATTAACAAAAATTCTGGGCTCCAGTAGCGAGCATTATTTAAAAAAAAAAAAAATTGTATATTACATTTTCCGTAAACTGTGTTAAAAGAAAATATTGTGACATTATGTGGACCTGTGCAGATATATGTAGATAAAATATAGGACTATTAAAAAAAATTCTGGGCTCCAGTAGCAAGTATTATTATTTTTTATTTTTCAACTTTTTTTTTCATTTTTTTTTAATTTTTTTTTTTACATTCTTTTTAAATTTTTTAACTGACCACTAACTTATTACAGGTAATTTATACAGCTAAATTATTACATTTACCTAAACTGTGTTGACAATATTGTGGCAGTATGTGGACCTGTGCAGATATATGTAGATAAATATAGGACTATTAAAAAAAATTCTCGGCTCCAGTAGCGAGCATTATTTTTTTTATTTACATTCTATATTACATTTCCGTCAACTGTGTTGAAAATATTGTGGCATTATGTGCACCTGTGCAGATATATGTACATAAATATAGGACTATTAACAACTAATTCTGCGCTCCAGTAGCTTCACACATGCATAGACCCTAAAGGTGTGTCGCGCAAGAATGACAACTCTTGCATCACTAATTGTTTAGTTATCTCCCTTTGTCCGTCACCGATTTTGTCTCCGGAGCATAACTCGATCACCCTTTTTTCAAACTACTTGTGTATCTGGGGAGGGGGATACACATGCGCTTGTCGACAAGCGTCCATTTCTAGTTTATAGACATGTGTGCAGCCGCGATGTGCTTTACACCAGGTGATTGAAATACATGTAGCATGACTTGGCATACTTTAAGTCCTTTAAAAATGCCACCAAATCCAGTGTTTGGACTAAATACTGGTAATTTTTGCCATTTAGGTCATTTTGTTCACGAACCTACCGTGATGTTCTGCGACCGCCTTTAATCTGCTCTTTAATATTGTTAAAATCATAAACAATAGAAAAGTTTAAAGTTCTCCTTCACTTTGACTCATTCATCTGTGAGATGATCAACAGCCAATGAAAACTCGGGACGAATTAGCATATTTATTGACACTTCCGGAACATACCCTGAAAACACCAACCATAAGTCAAGATTCAAGATGCCCGAAAACTAGACCCACCATCATAATACTGAACAAATGCCAGTGAAATGCGACTACCCCCAGGAAATGACACCATTCATGTATTGCCAACCAATGACACCATTCTTGTGGCTAAGACCATTTCTGAGTTATTTCATCATGAAAATGTACAAAAAAACAGTCACCGCGAAATTTTCAAAACTACAAGAGATTTGGGAAAAGTTTTACCAGACCAAAATTTATCTGACCAAAAAAACATTTATAAAAATTAAAATGATTTTGTATGATATTCAAGAGATTTTAAGTATATCAGTCGTGTAAATAAGTCTAGCTAGCATCATAAAACCAGAAATGTGCATACCAAAGGAAGGTGATTTGAAGACGAGTTTCGCGGAGACTAATATTATGTGGTGGAATCAGTTGTAATTTCTAAATAGGAGGACATGTAGGTGTCTGTGTGACACATTTCCCACCTTGAGTGCAGGGGTTCGGCCTGCTTCCGTTTACTTCAGGACTGCTATATGGGACATGCCATGTGATTTTGTACAGAAACTGATATGTTCTGTAAATGACGTCGAAAGATGATGAAATTTACATAAAGCAAATGCGGAATTCAATTTTGCATTTTCAGGGCTAAAACATATTCACTTTTTGTTCTACAATTATAATCATCTACTCGCCCAGACAAAAAAATGTACTTGCCCAACATATTAGGAAAATGTAAGCAGTATTATACCTTTTCAAAAAAGGTTAGGAATTAACGTGTTTAGATTTATGCAATAAAATAGTATTTTAATTCAGTAGATTCTCTGATGATGTGATATTAGTTTAGTGCAAGTGTACGCTGCCCTGTCTTTTAGTGTGTATTTAATGCAGTACAGTCAAACCTGTCTAAGCCAGCCACCATTGGAAGACTGCAGAGCTGGCTGGCTTATACAGGTGGCTGGCTTATACAGGTGGCATATGTATTAACATGTTAAACAGTAATATAAAGGGAGTCAAAATGATACCACCTGCGGTGGTATCATTTATAACCCTTTATACTACCCCCACCACCGCCGAAAAATCAAAAATTGGTTAATGAGGAAATTGTCCCCCACCACCCCACGAAAAATCAAAAATTGGTGTCATAAATACATCATGTTTATTTCACGTCCAATTGAACAGATAAAACTATAC
This sequence comes from Conchocele bisecta, assembly GCA_029237695.1. Classification (NCBI taxonomy): domain Eukaryota; kingdom Metazoa; phylum Mollusca; class Bivalvia; order Lucinida; family Thyasiridae; genus Conchocele; species Conchocele bisecta. The sequence continues at coordinate 40,873,908 of CM055265.1, read as the reverse complement.
TAATAAAAAGGATTTATTTTTGTCTCGTCGTCATATTGGTGTCATAAATACATCATGTATTTTTCACGTCCAATTGAACATATAAATAGGTTATAATAAAATATTATAACAAAATGGATAATAAAATACGCAACGAATTGGAATTTTGTAATGACTTTTATGGAGAATTTTACGCTGTTTCTACAGTATTAAAACACGGTAAAATGACAATATTATGTGATAACGAATACATGAAATATCAGCGTAATTTATTACGCTGCGATAAAAACGTTGCATTTACAATATTAAACCGGCAATTATGTCGCCGGTATAAGGATCAAATTTGTGTAATGAAGCGACTAAATAGGATCGGGAGACACTACCGAAACATTATCAAACTAATTTTATAAAACATTTTAAAATCAAAGATTCGTTTACGGATATGCGTTTCTACGATATCGCTTTTAACGAAGAAATTGGAAAATTATTAGAAGAAATTGGAAATTGAACAGAAAAAAACAACTACCAATATTATGAGAGAAAATGGATAATACAATACAATTGGAATTGAAAATTTTTAATAACTGTGTTGAAGAAGTTTACGAAGAATACGGGGGTTATAATCCTGTATATAAATTCGATAAAATGAGAACACTAGGCGATATCGAATATATGAAATACCACCGTAATTTATTACGCTCCGACAAAAACGTTGCATTTACAATATTATACCGGCAATTATGTCAACTATACAAGAGGCAAATACGAACATTAAGACAGATAATGCGTATCGGATATGAAACTAAAAGGCGTATTATTATAAAAAAACTATTAAAACCCAACGATTCGTTTTAACGTAACGTACATTTCTACGATATCACTTATAAATATAATTGTAATCACAACACCAAGCAGACGACAATGTTTCACTTACACGTGTTATAAACATGCAAATTATGTGTCCTACCTTACACGTATATTAAGTGTCCATTTTATAGAGAGATTTACATGATTACGTCTTCCGGGATGGAAAATAAACACACTGTAATATATAATACACACACGGTTATTTATAGCCTTATCGATGGTATGTAAACGGGCTATCAATTTACACAGGTGGTGTGTACACAGTTTATAAACACTTAGTGAGGGTTATATAGTTCACGAATTTCCGGGATGGTTCGTTATTTAATAAAATTATTTTTATAAAATTATTTATAATTTAAAGCGGAACACCCCCTATTATATTAATTAATTAATTTTAATAAAATTATTTATAATATTTTCACCAACAAAGTTAGGTTTATATACGAGAAATAAACACAGTTCATTGTCGGGACGCCGGCACTAATATCTCAACAGTGAGATAGGTTTCGCCACATGTACTTCACTCTGGCCGCTCTACACATTATAGCGGATGGAGGTAATGAAGAGGAGGGGTCCGCGGTATCGGTCCAATGATGGGGTGGAGGAGATGTGAGCGTGACACATCCCACTAAGCCAAAAAACGAGAAGAGAAGAGATTTAAAGCGAAGGCTTAGTGGGATGGGCCCAGAAGGGTTTTGCTGGCGCGGGTTCAAGCCTCGGTGGGACCTAAACTTTTTTTTTTTAAATTGTTTATTTATTATTAATAAATTGATTACTGCACCAATATAATTAATTAATTAATTATTTTTTAAAAAAATTTTATTTTAAAATATTCACAATGGTGCTGTAACATTTCCTCCGACTTTATTTCCAAGTTTTACCCTAAATTTATCCCAATCAGTACACTCAATTTTGGGCATGGTGGCACGCGCCTTGATTCTTATATCATTTTTTAATTCTTCATATCCCCATTTCTTCCACCACGGATTCAAACTCTAAATTTGATATTTTCTTATCGGCCAACGCTTTGGACACCATAACGTCGATGCTATTTTTCTTAGAGCCTAGCTGAGAACGGATATTCTATCATGTTTCCTATTTTCTACTTTTTTTCTCGAGTTTTCCACCCGCCGCCCTAATTACCATACACAGCAACCCAGAAACGGCCGACACCGCACAAAATCCCCGCTACAGGAACCGTTTATAATGGTGGATATAGTTGCAGCTGTCCCCGCCCCACACAACACAGAAACACTTGCCAGAACCGTACTAGATGCTTCAGCTATGTTCACCGCGCGCTTATATTTGTTAGCGTGTCTTTTTCTATTTGCACATTCTCTAACTAAAATATCCTGCATAGCGACGATATTCAATTATTCAAACCTAAAATCTGAACTTCTTTCGTTAATTGTACACAGTGTTGGTGGAGTGGTATTGAGAGTTGGATACAGTGTTGGTGGAGTGGTATTGAGAGTTGGATACAGTGTTGCTGGATCGGTATTGACAATTGGAAGCGGTGATTCGTTCATATTTAAATTTATTTCAATATATTAGTATTTTACAAATTAAGTTCAATTAACAACAAGACAATAGTGGAAGAACTCTCTGGGTCACCGATTTTCGTAACAAAGTTAATAACACTACCTTTGGAAAGTCTAATTCGATCATAACCGGAGAACGAAACCACCGTCGAACTATCTCCAGCGATTTTAGTGACTCCAACCCCCCGTTCTTCCCCATCTACTACAATATTTATCGCGACCGCGCCCACAGGTTTACCACTACCATTAACCGAGCAGACCGCCATTTGGATAACTTCACCCGCAGCTGTCATAGTGTATCCTCCATATTTATTACTCGCTTTGGCACCGAACGAATATTCATAGTGCCCCTCAACCAATGGGCCCCGCTTCTCAGCCCAAACTGTTATGGCACGTTTTAGCGTTTTCATTGTTCGCACTATTCCGGCAAGCGCATTGTTTGCGTTATATGCCTCAGTACGAATCTTATAAGAGGCCTCCTCAAGAGCTTTTGTCGCGGCTATACGATCATGTTTCAGTTTATCGGTTATTTTCCCATCTAGTTCGGTAAGTGCCGCTTCTCTGCTGAGAGAGTCCTCTAAGCGCAACGCATCATAAGCCTCCGTAATGGTCGCCTGGCCTTCTAGGGCTTTCACAACACCCGACCGGGCCTCTTTTTGAAATTCGGTTATTTTTCCGTCTAGTTCAGCAACCGCCGCTTCTCTGGTAAGAGAGTCCTCTGAGCGCAACACCTCATAAGCCTCCGTAAGGTCTGCCTGGTGGTCTTCTCGGGCTTTCTCAACACCCGACCGGGCCTCTTTTCGAAATTTGGTTATTTTCCCATCTAGTTCGGTAAGTGTCGCTTCTCTGTTGATAGAGTCCTCTAAGAGCAACACCCTATAAGCCTCCGTAATATCCGCCTGGTGGTCTTCTCGGGCTTTCTCAATACCCGTTCGGACTCCATCAAGATCAAACCGGGTCTCTTTTTGAAATTCGGTTATTTTTTCGTATAGGTCAGTAAGTGCCGCTTCTCTGTTGAGAGAGTTCTCTGAGCGTAACGCCCCATAAGCCTCCGCAATGGCCTCTTTGTGGTCTTCTCGGACCCTCAACCCCGACCTGGTCTCTTTCAGAAATTCGGCTATTTTTTCGTCTAGTTCAGTAAGTGTCGCTTCTTTGCTGTGAGAGTTCTCTAAGCGCAACGCATCATAAGCCTCCGCAAGGTTCGACTGGTGGTCTTCTCGGACTTTATCAATACCCGACCGGGTCTCTTTTCGAAATTTTGTTATTTTTTTATCTAGTTCAGTAAGTGCCGCTTCTCTGATGAGAGAGTCCTCTGAGCGCAACACCTCATAAGCTTTCATAAGGTCCGCCTGATGGTCTTCTCGGGCTTTCTCAATACCCGACGTGGCCTCTTTTCGAAAATCGATTATTTTCCCGTCTAATTCAGCAAGTGTAGCTTCTTTGCTGAGAGAGTCTTCTAAGCGCAACGCATCATAAACCTCCGTAATGTCAACCTGGCGGTCTTCTCGGGCTTTATCAATCCCCAACCGGGCCTCTTTTCTAAATTTGGTTATTTTTTTACCTAGTTCGTTTAGTTACTTTGTGTATTCACAGCCAGGGCATATTCTCTAAGTTGTGATAGTAGACTTTTGTGAATCTCGTCCGTGGCCCTCGATATAGTTCTATTGATCAAGGCCTTTGTTTTTCGGGTAGTTAAAAAGTCGCCCTCTGTCGGGATGAATCCCCCTTCTGCCGGTTCCAAATTATTTGAATTTGTCACCCAATCGGAAGAACTACCTGGTCCGTATATACTCATAATGTTGATAATATATATTACGAACATGCGTTTAATTCTAAATAATTTTCTTAATTTTTCAATTAATTTGAAATTTCTAGGACGACCGAAATCGGGTAATCGTTCTTCAACTCTTTATCATCAAGAATAGAAATCTTCAACTCGTGGATGTGTCCCGATTCCAAAACTTTCATCTCGGTGTGTGGGAAGTCTAAGGTCACAGTCTCGCCATAGAAACTGTCGCTGGCGGGCACAGTTTTCAGTAATGTGCTGGGGGATCCGTCTACCGTGTTGTACGATGTGTTCACCCGATCAAGGTGCACCCCGAGAGTTTTCGTGAAGGCGAATTTTACTGGGGTATCGCCGTGGTGATAACCCTCGGTGAAGACAAAGGTCCCTGGGACCAGTCGCCCTTCATCCTCGTGGTAATGAGGTTTATATTTAAATCCTAACATTGAGGCCAACCCTGGAGTGATCTCTAATTTTTTATCAACGTCCAATGTCGCAATCCCCGTGGCTTTTGAGATTTCGAGAGTGACACTACTAGGTATATTCCTTGCGATTAAAGCTTGGACATTTCTGAAACCCCAAAGGCCAGGAAGTAATCCGGCAGCTGATTCCCCAAAAGCTACGGGCATGATAGCCTCTACACGTTCTATTCCTTCGATATCCTTGTACATTTCAATGTTTTTCCACCCAACCGTGAAGGTGATTGATCTAAGGCCTACCCGGCGTTTTCCGCAGCAGTTGTCTATTAATTTTTGAAGTTCACAACTATCTTTTTGAACATTAGTGATAGTAGAAAACATAATAATATCTTTCAATGGATACCAAAGCATTTAGCTTTAACTCTAATGTAAAGTACGCGGTCGGAGGTAAATACACACAAAAAGACGTTGTTAACCGCCTTGTACACACAACCGTAACGGTTAGACCGGACAGCGGCTTTTGCTACCAATTTCCCTAACATCTTTGAACAATACAGGCTGCCCAAGATTACTACGATGGAGGTGGTAAACGGGTGGAAAGCAACACCGATGCAGTTTTGGCAGAACCAAATAAATTTCGCTGTATGGTGCGCAACAGCCAGGTGTGGAGTTTTATATAAAGACCATCTGACATCCAAGAATGTCATGCTCCGAAGTGTCTACAACTTTCACGTGTATTATACTATTAGGAGGATTCTCAAAGAACTAGGTATTTCACTACCTCAAGACGACGCCTGGGATCCAATTTCCAACGCATACGACCGTATGTCAGCTAGGGTGGACCTGGAGAAGGCGATCCAGGGACCTGGAGAAGGCGATCCAGAATTATCAAGACGTTTTGCAGAATGCCAGCACCCCAGTAGACTATGTATTTGGAATAGGTCTTTATATGGCGCCGAGCAATATGATACTACGAGACGACCCGGTTGACGGTTACAATAATCAGATCGTAATCGCCACCGCCTATCAAAAAATCGGCCACAACGGTAACGTGAACACGGATATCATCAAGCGCACCCCCAACATGATCGGGTTCAACAGTGGAACCGATTTCATAAAACACAAAATGGATACACCTCCCCCAATTCGTAAATTGGATACACAATTGAACCCAGTACCCCCAATTCGTAAATTGGATGCACCATCGAGTTCCATCAACAGACCAATCGCGATTGGAGAAACACCAATCACCAACACCAATCACAAATTGGGCGAAATTGGAAGCACAACACACGAGGAGGAGAAATTAGGGCTCGTCATCGCCCTCGTGGCGATCGGATTATTTACGCTTTGGTTGTAGGAACTCTCTGGCGAGAATAATAGGAGACCGGCGATTGCCACGATTAAAGCCCAAGTATTATTGGCGAGCCATCCTACCGTTTTTGATAATATAGATAACAAGAAGGAGAGGAGACCCCCGATCAACCCAGGCAGCGCGGCAGCCAACTTTCCTGCTAATTTAGCCAGAGATTGGCGAGGGCTTTTAGTTGTTTTTTTTATCCATCCATTCTTTTACCCCACCGGATGGTGCTGGTGCTGGAGCTGGTGCTGGTGCAGCACCAGCATTGACAGCTACAAATAGAGACGATATAGATAGAATTAGGGTTGATATAATCATACTGAAAGCCGCGATGACGGTTGTTATCGTGACGCCCTTCTCTCTGAACAGAGTGCGAATACGCACACCGAGTGTAGTGTCCTCGTGCAGGACCCTCGAGATTGTTTCGCGGCTCCGACTTAATTGACCGGAAAGCGTCTCACGGTTAGTCGAGGCAGCCTCCAATCGAGCTTCTCTTTCGTCCCGCAACGACCGCAGGAGTTTGTGATCCGCTCGGTAGAGTTTCTCTATCGCCCCGTGCTTCCTTTATTTTTCTTTCTTCTAGAGCGATATGTTTGTCCGCGCTGAGAGTTTGGAGAGGTTATTGACTAGTTCGCCCGAGTTGTTTGCAGAACCTTATCGAGTCCCCGGAGTTCGCGAAGAGGTAACGGTGGGTCAAACTTCGTGCCGTTTATTTCGTTGACCGTGGTTTCAATCGTGTTAATAACGTCGGTGGCTACGCGAGGGATCTCGCTGAGCTCGATCGTTTCTATAGTGGCGGCCGTCTTCTCCAGCGTTTCGTCGGTAGACTGTAAGGTTTTTAACATTTTTGTAGGCAGCGGCGCATGAATGTCGTCGAGCACTCCGAGAGCTCGACCGAGGAGTGCTCCATATCGCTTCAATGAAGAGGGGCTGAGGAACTTGTTTGGGTGGTTCTTGTACGTCAACAACTTCCAGTTATTGCCCCATTTAACCCACAGGTCTCCTCTTTTAGTGCTGCGAAACTCCAACGTGGCCTTGATGCCGCGTTTAGACACTATACTCTCCCACCGTTTCACCAGAGTATCCGTTTCCTTGGTAGACGCCAGCTCATTCTTGGAGATCCCCTCAGGAATCTTGGCACCGCCCGCCCATGTCGGAGGTTTTGTTTGGATTTGGCCTCCCACGTTTCGAAATGTGTACTCGCCTCGGGTGGGTACTCTATGAAGGACGTTTCGTCCTCATCATCGAAGTAGTCATCAACGTCCAAGTCCTCTCCGCGGCTATATGGATAGGTATCATCAACATAATCATCATCATAATCATCATCATCGAGGTAATCGTCTCGGTCGCCCGTAGTGCGATCGAATTCGTCCATGCCAATATCGAGACCAGCCATCTTTAATAATTATTATTATATTAAAGACAAAACAATACAGGTTTAATAGTTTCAATAAAATTAATTATGTCTTCGAGTTAATACGGTCGCAAACTCAATCCATACCGCAGACTGCGTGAGCCCCTCGGGGCAAAAGGCGTGAGACAGAGTGTCGTTATTACGAACAACCCATCGACGATCAACCAGAACCAGCAGCTCTTAGTCCGCTTCCCCAACCTCGGAACTCACGACGTCATTGTTCCGGGTACTGTTCGCCTCGCTTTCACTATTTCGCTAACGTCGACGGACGCGGACCGAACCGTCGTTCAGAACCTGGGTCGCGCCATAGTCAAGAAGACCATGATAAAGATTTCTGGTAATGAGGTGATGTCGATCGATGACAGCGACATCTACCATTGCTACCAGGACCTGTGGAAGACGGCACCAAGAAAGCGTGTGAAAAAACTGCTGTCTATCAAGGTAATTCGACACCAGCAAAAATAAGAACGTAACCAAACTTAGAATCGGGGCTGCTAACAAGGTAGATAACAACGCTAGTGACAACACGGTCGCAGGCGCTTACGGCAACCGCTTCTACATCCCGCTCGACTTTGAGTTGCTAGAGAGTCACATGCCCTACTATCAGAGTGCTTTGGCTGACCGCCTCGAATACGAACTAACGTTCAACGACTACGGCCGAGTTCTCATAGCCACCGACATGTTATCGACGTATACGATCGATAATGTTTCCCTGGAGTACGACATGGTCACGATGCCGAACTCGCAGCGATTGATCAGAAAACCCAGTACGCGGGCGCGTTGCCAAACTTTACGACCGAGTTTCTTCGCCATCGCAAGATGCCGAAAGAAAACAAAAGCGACACATTGTGGAATATTAATGTCAACGTACCCGCCCGCGTCGATGAAAGGTAATACTGATTGTTGTTCGAGGATGCTCGGTTCGCGTTCGGTGCTAGAAAAAGAAAAAACCGACAATTCTACAAACCCCAAAATCAACGAAGGTAGAGGGTTACCGATCGAAGGGAGTCCCCAATCAATCTCTACAGCGCGGGTCTTCGCGCGCTCCAGCAGTGGGATGAAGTAAGAAAGCAGTTTGCTGCCGGCTCTAAGCGCTCTCCGGAGGTTGCAGCAGTTGCCAAAGACCTGCATCTCTCGGCCGTCTCCCTCGCGGAGTTCCTGAATACCAAATACGCGTTATGGCTAGACATGCGAGCCAGCGACGATGACCAAATACACGGTAGCGGACGCCAAGTTGAGAACGCTAGTGAGGGTGTGACGATCCAGATAACCAAAGAGGCGGACGGAGCCGGGCCATTGAACGTGTACTTATATATAATTACAGACGCACAACTCAACATCGAAGATGGCCGATACGTCTCAGCACTCTACTGATTTAATAAAAAAATCATCTAACGATTTATTAATTAATTTTAAGAAAATTAACAATCAATACCAATTCACGATTGGAGATGCTCACTCTGCCATAATATGTGGGCAGACAGGATGTGGAAAAACGGTTTTCATCCTAGACTTGCTTGAGGGCTCCTACCGCGATGCCTTTCGTCATATTGTGATCCTGTGTCCCACTGTGCGGCACAACGATACTTATCAGCGGCGCCCTTGGATATGATCCGATCCTGAGGTATACGTTATTGACCCCGGTGATAGGCTTCACGATTGGCTGCGTGGTTCATAGTAAAAATTCCAGGGTGAGCCCACCCTATACGTGATTGATGATTGCTCAGCCAAGGCGGCGATGACCAAAAAGAAGGACATGCTCTCCGAGCTCGCATTTTCTGGCCGCCATGCGAGGCAAAGCGTATGGATCTCCACTCAAAAATACAACGCCGTCCTCAAGGATCTGCGCGAGCAAACGAAATGGGTCGCCCTCTTTCACTGAAAGGACCGAGACTCATTCGATGACTGTCTTCGAGAGAATGAAGTTATCCCAACGCGCGAGGAGCGCCTGGAGGTTCGACAGATGCTTTCCGAAACTAAGCACGCCAAGCTTCTGCTAAAGACTGATCAACCAACTGCTTATAAAGTTATCGATTAATTTTATAATTAGCAATTACTTAACGCTCGTTAGTAATTGCCGAGTAAATGCTTAACAATTAATTTAAGAAAATTAGTAATTACTGAACAATGCTGAACAATGCTGAACAATGATGAACAAATGCCAAATGCTGAACAATGGTTAACAATGTTAACAATTTGGTGCTCCGCTGCGAGCTTTGTTGCGAGCATAATGGTGATCATAAGTATCGGGTGGTGCGCTTGGCAATATGTTAAAGTGATGAGACTTGTTAGAATAGTTAAATTAATTTTAAGAAAAATGAACTGCGACGAACTTCTCGATCAGCTAATAGAAGAAACCTCAACTCCGACTGCCAACAATAATGATCCGACAGAGCAATCGGAATCGGGGGTTGGTATTGGGTTGAGTGCAACGACTCCGAATGAAAATAAAAGAAACGGCGCGACGAGAGCGGCTAGCTGCGCTGGTTGCTGGGGGACAATCGGAGCATTATCTCGGTAGGCGTCTCTCAGTTTTTTCAGGTGGATAAGATGTCGGATGCGGAGATCGATAAAATGTATGCTCGATACGAATCCAAATTGGGAGCGGAGATGACAAAAACTCTCGGATCGGCGGCTATTCATTTGTACGCAACCGCCGTTAGTATACTTCTCCCTATACCAAACACCGCGGGATTGATTGACGATCTAGAGACTGACCCTTTTATAGGTCACACTCTTAGAACAGCCTGCTGCTCAATTTATCACAAGTTTGGAATGTACTTAGCTCCGCTGACAACCGCGTTGACCACTGGTAAACACTGTCAATTTGGACATATATGCCCACGAACTATAAGCCCTAATATTATAAATGATGACACAAGACACACCCGCGAGAGTGACGGAACCACACTCAACCCAATCGAAATTGGAGTTGAACCAGAGCACGTTGGATGAACCCTCAACAGCACGACATAAAAACCCGAAAAGACAGGCAGCTGGGCGGGCGGCGGCTGTCACCCGAAAAGTTAAACAAGATAAATTACTCGCCGAGCTTCAAGATGTCAAACTCAAATTGATATTGGAGTTGCAATCGGAGACGACAAAACACCCGGTGGCAGCTGTTTCTCCCCCAATCGCTATTGGATCGAAACCGATTGCTCCAACTCCCAATACTGATTGGATCCCGTGGGTTGTTGTTGGTGGTCTGTCGGTTGTGGGCACCCTGTATGTGCTTTACCGTTGCAACAACAGGTCATCAACGAGGTTGAAATTGAAAAAACAACCCCCGACACTGTTGGATGCGCCCCATTTATACATTGATCGCGACCCCTTTTATATGCAATAATTATAACAATGGCTGAACAAGATGGTAAAATGTTAGTGAATGCGCTTTATCACGCCGTGGTGATATCGGGTTTCAGTATCGGGTATGCTCGACTATCAAAGATGGCCCTAGGAGGAACCGCTCCCAAATTGGACTTTACTGTGAGAGACGTAGGGCTCGCGACCTTAGATGTAGCGGCCGCAGTTTGGTTTGGACCCGAGAATTATCTAGTTAAAGCTGGAATTCTACCAGTTAATATATGGAAATAAATGGCTTCAATCGCAAGTAATAGTAGGTAGGTGCGCTTGTAAACGCATTGGCGTTCAGCGGTAGCAACTTTATATTCTCTAAAATGAAAAGCTCGAACGTGGATGAGGAGCGTAAGCGTCATGATTTAGCTGTAGAACAACTCAATAGCGCAAAGGAAGCCTGGTCGAAAAAACGAACCGCCCATCTGGACTGGGTCAATGAAGAGCTTCGCCGCGAAAATCACGCCGCACAAACTTTTCAGAACGTTGAAGAAGCCAACCGCGAGTACGCGCTGGCATATCCGCACAAAAGTCTCGATCCAATGGATCCCGAGCCCCAACTTTCAGATTTCTATGTACCGTCAGAGGCCCAAAAGGACCGCGAGATCGCGTTCATCGTCGTGGGAATGGGTGTGGTTGGGCTCGTCGGCTACTATATAAAATAATTAATTAAAAAAACATTTTTTTTTATAAATATATATATATATAGAACGATGTTAGTTGACGAACTTTATGACGCTATGATCGATGTAGGCTACACTGCCCAAAAACATCGTTTACCTGGTGCAAAGAGTATGATTCGTCTGGCCCGAGATTGTCTCGAGACGTGGCGCGAGGACGAAAAAGAGGCCACCCTTTTCGCAAAGCGGATGTTAGATTCCTCCGAGTTAGATTCCCCTCTCCTGTTCCAACCCAAACGCGATTGGGGCTGCAGCGAAACTTCCAACAAAGGTTTATTATTAACGACGCAGTTACCGGACGAACTGGCGAGGGCATGTTGGAGATTGTCCAATATATTAGAATACTTCGCATACGATGAACACGCGCAAACTTGATACCAAACTAACGCGCCAGCTGTCGAATACATACTATAGCCCACGCGGCTACTGGAAGGGACTCGCGGCCATCAAGAACCTCGCGGCAGCGACCAAGGTTTCAGAAAACGCAGTCAAGGAATGGCTCAAGAAGCAGGCCATCTGGCAGATCTATTTACCCGCGCCTCACAATATTCCGCGCCCGAAATTCGACTTGCCGGTGCCGAACCAAGTTCACCAAGCGGATCTCCTGTTTCTACCTCACGATCGCGTCGGTCGCAAGACGTACAAGTACGCACTGACAATCGTTGACGTAGCGAGTCGTTATGAGGGGGCTGAGCCGTTGGCCACTAAAGAGTCTAAGGAGGTGGCCGAGGCTCTTTCCTGAATATATAAGAGGATTCCTCTCAAATGGCCGAATCTTCTCCAGGTCGATCCCGGCCGTGAGTTCATGGGCGCGGTCTCTCATCTATTGTCTAAGCATAAAGTTTCTATCAGACGCGGCCGCGTCAACATCCACCGGGACCAGGGGATCGTGGAACGCTTCAATCGAACCCTGGCTGAGAGACTGTTCGGACACCAATACGCTAAAGAACTTGTAGACCCTCATTCGCGATCGACCGAGTGGGTGGCCAGACTGCCCGCCGTGGTCTCCGCACTGAACGGAGAGGTGACCAGATTGATAGGTAAGAAGCCTGTAGATGCTATCAAGTTTAAAAGGGTGACGAGCAAGCCCTCTGCCGTCTCGCGCGGGCGACCTGTTGGTTTAGAGGAGCAGCGGCTTCCATCAGATATTGACGTCCGGTACCTCTATCAACCGGGAGAGCTCGAAGGTGGCAGCCGCCGCGCGACTGATCCCGTGTGGTCTCTCAATGTATATCATCTAGATCGATCTATTACCAAACCTGATGAGCCCGTGCTCTACTATTTGAATGATGGGCCATCTCGAGGGTTTGTTCGCGAAGAACTTCTTATGGTGCCTTCTGACACCCAGCTACCCCCGGATCGTCAGATTCTTTAGAGATGTTCTGTATGTATTCCGTCTGGTAACACGCGTCTTTTATCGTAGTATGCCGAGAGTCCTAATTTTTGTTGACAGTACGTTTTCATAACGCCGTCTTTCATTTTAAATCCTCTATTTTGTGCTACATCTATAATGTGTTTTCCATCTTCTGTAGTTTCACTTAGTACTCGTTTATATCTATCCCAATTTATATTGTTAGTTCTCTTGGACATTCCTTTCGCAGAGTTTTTATTAATTTTAATTTGTTCCAAATTATCTTTAGTGAAAAAATTAATTTTTTCTACGAAATAACACTTACTAGATAACGCTATCGCCCTATCCCCGCTAAATTCCATTTTGAAAAGTCCGGGCTCTCTTTCGCTCCATTTATCCCAAGCCAACCATTTATTTTTTTCTTTTTCAAACTCGTCTAGTAAGTTAGGTCTAATCAATTCCTCTATCGTTTTTCCACTAACTCTTATATACATACTATCAGTATCCATCTGTATTAATTCAAAGTCTTCTCTTTTTACGTATTTGTCTAGAAATTCGTAGTAAAATTCCAACATTCTCAATTTAGCTAGTTGATAAACCGCTATTCCACAATGGAATAATGGTTTATTTACCGCACACTGGGTTTTCTTGAAGATATTTCGTACGCATCTCCTATCTCTTCCAAATCGTCAAAGAATGCAGATCTTAATGCTTTGTCTGTCAACACAGGTTTCGTTTTGTGTATATGTCGTATTTAAATGTCTCTCCGTTGCCTCTATCATTTTTCCACAACACGAGTTTCCTAATAATTTCATTATGTCGGCTACTGGTTTCTTATTTGGTTCTACATCACCTGTTCGTCTTGCGGCTGTAACTTCTTTTGCGAACCATTCGAACGGTTTTCCGCTAATTTAATCTATAACACGATGAACTCCAGTTATTTCTAGGCCGTGTTTTAAATACCATTTCAACAGTGGCGCGTACAGCAATACTTTAGTGGCGGTCATAGATCCCACCAATTTTCTTCCATTTCCTCTAGTTCTTCCAGTATCTTCCAAATATTTTATCATGTGTGTGGGAACTTCATCAACCTCTACTTCTCTGTTTATAAATATTGGGGACATTTCAGAAAACTTATCTTTTAAGTTGTGTGGAACTTCTATATCCACCTCCGCAAACCCAAACCAGTCTCCAGATAAAACTCTTTTACAAAACTTTTTAATAAATTTAGGATTATGTGGGGTATCTATATGGTGTATAGTTTCTCTCCCACACGGCATCTCTTTATTTAACGTAGATAAATATAACGCGTTTGCATCGTACCCCAAAACAGCCTTGCAAGGTTTGTTAATTTCATTTGAGGAATTAGATCTAATATTTGAAACACCAGCTTCTGCATATCGTGTAAATACTATTGATGGACCGCCAACTAGAGCGTCCTTCATCATTTCGTATGTTTCTTCTGTTGGTGCATATAGAGCATCCTCCGGTATAAATGTTTGTTCTTTAATGGTTCCTCTCAATAAATATTGTATAGCTACTCCAGGTAGTGTTACCGCATCTTTGAAAATATCCACACCTCTGTGTTTATAAAATTCACACATTTTTTCCACCGCTTCTAGGAACGGTGCTACATCTAAATCGTTATAATATTTCAACCAATCTCTGAAAGTTTTCATATTATTTTCTTCGAAAATTCTACGACATTTACTTAATTCTGTTTCATCTATTAACATTTTCCCAGATAGTTTGGAATACCAATTCTCTATATCAGGTAGTCCTGGGTAATCCAGTTTGTCTGGAGAATCGAACCACATCGTAAGGAAAGAAAGATTTCTGTCCTTTGCATTCGTAGGCTTTTATCCAACTATCATAACTTACACCAGGTCCTAGATAAAGTATTACATCAAGAAATCTAAACTCTGGAGTAAATAGAAATATTGTTGCGTTTGCCCGTTTTCCGACCATTACTTTCTTTGTTGTTGATGCCAGTTCGCCTACTAGGTATTTCTTTATTAAGTTTATATCGTACTTACTGCTGTTAAAACCTATAACCGGTACTTGCTCTATCCACTGTTCGATCTTGGCGATTTGGTTTTTACGTACATGTTCTGTATTAAACCTATATCTTGACCACACTTCTTCTCTTATAGCTTTTCCCCTGACTTTCAAATCTTCTACGAATTTTTCTATAAGTTTTGCGGGATCTTTATCACAAATATGAGTTACTGTTCCTGAGAAATTATCTCCTATACTAACGCTTACCGGAACGTGCTCGGCTTCGTACTCTAAACTATTACCGTTAGTTTCAACTTCTGGCTGGAGATACGCCTCAAAATCGTATACTATCTGATATGGATAAAGAGTAGTGTCGCAACCGATCTTTATGTCTTTACCCGTTCTTTGAAATTCGCATTCCCACATAACTACTAGGTTGAATTCTTTGCTTCTTCTAATAAATGTATCTCTTCTCATAGTGGATGCGGTTTCTTCTTTTCTATGCTTTGCATGAATCTCACACCCGTGCCAGTAACAGCCGTGATATTGATATACGGTATTGGTTTCCGTACAGTATCCATCTACTGGAGCTCCTAAAATCCATCTTTCACCCCCGTGTCCACACTGTTCGTGATGAATGTGAATTCCCTCCCGCTTTTCCACAGAGTACATCCAATCGATCGCCCCATAACTGTTAGAACTTTTTGGGTAGAACGCTTTCTCGAACGACGAACGCGCGCTCTAAATATTACCATCACATATTACTTTTGTCTCACCTCTCATATATGTTGGTCCGTGTCTCTTCATATTACTCGCTTTCGTGAATTTCTGCTTGCAATTATCGCAGGCGTAAATTTTAGATAGGTTTTTAAGGTTTTTTATCAGAAATGCGTGATTATTAAACAGTCCTATTGTCATTGGTTTATTACCTATTTCATTATAGTGTGCTGGTACCTTTTTCAACCACCATACGTCATATTTGGTCGGTTGATATACTTCAATACCTACCTTAAAAACCTCTTCAACCTTTTTTAGATCTGAAAAAGGAATTGGTGAAACAACATTACTACTGAAATATTGCTTACTAAGTTCTTCCGCTTTTTCTGTACATCTGTCAGGTCCTGATCTTTTATCAAGGTGCATAGCTAGACACCTGAACAGACAAAGATCGTCATTATACTTATCTAAAGAATACATACCTTTTCTATTCCTCAACCGTTCTGGAAGTTCTCCTCCTGCTGCTTCTTTGGATTGTAGTCCCAAATCTCTTCCCCTACTGCCCTGTATTAGCTTTACAAAAACCAAAAAACCTCTACCCATCTTACAAACTTCCACTTTGTATTTGGTCTGTCTATTTTATCGGACATTATTCGTGTTTGCTCCTTATCTGACAGCCATTTTTTAACGGTTTTCATTGATGATAGTGGTTCGCTACCACCGAGATTTTTGTGAAATATTAGAGTTTTAGGTTTTCCATTTTTAGTTTCCTCCATATGTTCTAGCGTGTAAGAATATGAATATCTCAAATAAAAATTTGTTGTTAGATACGGAGCGAGTTTATCGGACATGCGTTCAGACTGGTTGATGTCAATGTTTTCACGAAAGGATAATGTAACTACCCGTCTTCCATTTTCTACCTTTTCCAATGTTTCATCGTGAGCCCCCAATATTTCTTCACCTTTTTCCACTATCGCGCGAACTATAGATCTTTTATTTGGTATTTGGTCACCTGTGTGTCTAATTTGAGACGTGCTTGAAGGTAATTCTTTAGAATTAATTACACTAGCCCTTAGCTCCGCAATACTTTCTTTTTGAATTCTGTTACCAACTTCCTCCGCTAGTGAGAGGTCTTTAAATGCCCCTCTTTTATAGGCGCGGGTAAACCGCTTCATAAACGCCTCATTCTTTGTGGTATTTATCAGCTTTGTCAACCCCCTAACTCTCAACCGTGTACTATAAGTAATCCCTAGAGATTCGGCTTCTCTTCTCAAACTTTCTATTTCTGGCGTTATCATATTTTCTGTAATATACTTTTTGTATAACCTATGAAATTTATCTGTTCAATTGGTCGTGAAAACATTAAGTTTTTTTTTTACGTCCAATTGAATATAAACATATACATATACATATACATATATAATGGAGTGTGAGACTTGTTGTAAAACGTTTACGCGTAAAGACTATCTACGAAGGCATCTAGCGAGACGTAGAAAGTTTCCTTGTACCCCCCCACAATTTCAATGCCCCAGATGCCCTTGTAAATTCGTTAGTGCCCAAACTCTTTGTAGACATAAGCAACTACGCTGTCTGGTGGCTAAAGGTGAACGTGGTAGACTAGAGTGGGTAGAATTAGTTGCTGATCTACGGAATAAATTAACTATAGTGGAACGTGATAGACTAGAGCTGGTAGAATTAGTTGCTGATCTACGGAATCAATTAGCTATATCGGAGGAAAATATGGAGTTGGAATATAAACTATTGTGGGAGGACGCATTTAAATCGGAAACTTATTAGAAGAAATTCATAAAATCCGTGGCAAAATTGAGGAGGTTTTCAACTACCATGTTTCAACTACCCCGCCTATAGTAGTTCCAAATACCATTGCGATAGACACCAATATAATTGGACTACAATTCGACATCGTAGAAATCAATTAGCTATATTGGAGGAGGAAAATTCCGTGTTGAAAAATACATGATGTATTTATGACACCAATATGACGACGAGACAAAAATAAATCCTTTTTATTAGTATAGTTTTATCTGTTCAATTGGACGTGAAATAAACATGATGTATTTATGACACCAATTTTTTATTTTTCGTGGGGTGGTGGGGGACAATTTCCTCATTAACCAATTTTTGATTTTTCGGCGGTGGTGGGGGTAGTATAAAGGGTTATAAATGATACCACCGCAGGTGGTATCATTTTGACTCCCTTTATACTACTTAAACCAATAAAATAATGTCGGCATTAAATAATGTTTTTGTACGAAGTATTTATATAAACATGTTTAGCATATTTAGACAGATGACTTATCAGTGCATAGGGATTACAAAAAAAAATGCCTAGCTCTTATTAGAATAGTCCCCTCTGGTTCTCTCAGCTGAGACTTGAACCCATCCCATCTCTATATGTGGCTGTGACTGGAGAAATGGGACTTATGTGATCAGTGTAGCTCCTCATCAATAGCTCACTCCTGTAGCCTTATATTGATCTATATTGCTTGCTAAAAGCATGACAGGCGTTTCATTGATGGAATGGCGAACAATGCAGATCCTGATCAGACTGTGTAGATACAAAGGCTGATCTGGACACACAGGCTGATCTGGATCTACACTGGTCGTAAAACCCATAATCCCCACTTCTCCAGTCACAGCTACATATGACTAACTGTTGTTGTTATGACATTAAACCCAGTGTTTTATCTACCATTATGAGTTTAGGTTGGTGTGTGAAATTGGTCTCTTCTGAAAGAAAATGGGTGTCAGCCTATGGAAAAATAAAATTTCTGAGTTTTGGTGTGTCAAATCCAAAAATGTGTATATAAATAAATCACTGTTTAAAACCCATTCTCCCTTTATGTTTACAGATGGTAATTGTGAGAAAATGGTGAGCCCAAGGATGGCAGAAACCCGGGCAAGCCAGCTGATATCGGAGGTGGTATCTGGGGACGTAAAGGGGGACACGGAATTCAAGGCTGCGAATCCCCGGACGATGCTGCCGTCAAACACAGTAAGACAACATTTACGTACATGTACCTATAGCCCATTTCACCGAAATTGCAAAGTATACTTATCTTGTTAAGTACACTTTGAGGGAGAAATTTTTCAATTTAAGGATATATTTATTAATTTTTGTCGAGCCCGCTTGCGGAAAGCGAGACATAGTAATCACAATGACGTCCGGGTGTCCGTGCGTCCGTGCGTCCGTGCGTCCGTGCGTCCGTCCCTTCGGAAATCTGTGTTAACGTTAAAGTTTGTAAATACTTTATATCTCTGCAGTCACATTGACTTGAAATTTCATATGCTTATTAGTCATCATATATCCCACTCATGCAGCCCCTGTGCCCAAGGTCAAATGACTTTAATAGAAGTTTGCGTTAAATTTTTGTCAAAATTTGCGTTAAAGTTTTCAGATACATGTACCTACTATCTCTGTAACCGTAAGTCGGATTTGCTTGAAACTTTGCATGCGTATTGGTCATCATCCATATATTCATTTTGTGTCCCACTCATGCGGCCCCCGCGCCCCTAGGTCAAGGTCAAATGACTTAGAAGTTTGTGTTAAAGTTTCTGTCAAAATTTGCGTTAAAGTTTCCACATACCTACTATCTCTGTAACTGTAAGTCAGATTTGCTTGAAACTTTGTATGCTTATTGGTCATTGTCCATATATTCATTCTGTGTCTCACTCATGCGGCCCCTGTGCCCCAAGGTCAAGGCCAAATGACTTAGAAGTTTGCATTATTAGAAAATCTGCGTTAAATTTTTTACATACATGTACCTTATATCTCCACAATTGTTACTCCAATTTACTTCCAATTTCCAATACTTCCTTTTTATCATCCATATTTTCATTCCATAGCCTGCCCATGTGGTCCACATGCCCAAGGTCAAGGTCAAATGACTTTGAAATTTGTGTTAAAGTTTTTACATACCTTATATCTCCACAACACTTACTCCGATTTAGAAGTTTGCGTTATTATAAAATCTGCGTTAAAAGTTTTTACAAACATGTACCTTATACAGTGCGACCCCGTTAGTACACGCTTCACTATAACACGATTTCGGTTAGTACACGGTTGTGCCTTGGCTCCCGAATTTTTTTCCTATTTGTATATCAAAATCATGTTAAATTTGTAACACGACTATTGTCAGAAATCGTGTTAAATTTGCGATTCTTTCCCAAATTAGACCCAAAATGGACAATTTATTTTTTTTATAGACGCCTAGCCTCCTTTTATCTCACCGATGTGAATGTGCAGCTGATCACGTTTGCACATTTCGTAAATTAATCCGAGCAAACTGGGAATAAGATCAGTAAGACCAGTAACAAAGCCGCGATTTCATTTTTCCGGCATGCGCTCGCGCTCACCATTGGCGGAATATTAATTAGGTGTAAAGGCTGACCAATCTGAGATCGCGTATCAATCGCGCAGATTAACTCAACCCAGATTAACTAAATTGTTACAGCACTGCCCACGCCCCCGGCGCATGTACACAAATGTGTACGTGACAACTGGCCTTGTTTCGCTACGTCATAATTGAGCCAGTGCATGAGATAATCAACTTTATTATATAACTGAGATTTTCGCCGAGAATGATTTGACTTTTTTCTGCAAATATATCGGAAAGTTGATAACATTTTCGGAGCAAATGCGTAATAATTACTAATTTAATATTCGTCAACATTCGATATCGTTTACAGAAAATGTACACTATTATCAGATTCATCTTCGTCGAAAATCTCACGTGATAAGCCTGATTACCTCATGAACTGGCGCAATATCATAACACGTCGGGCAAAACATGTCTGTACAGGTCTGTACTCAAACCCACAGGTGGAATAGTCGGACGTGTGACACAAAGAATATGACCATTACAAAAATATCCATTACCCCACCCACTTGATCTCGTTCTGTTATTAACGTCATGTACAGTACGATACCAGGTGGGTGGGATAATGGGATTTTTTTAATAGGCATTTATGTTGGTGTCATAGGTCCGAGTCTTCCACCTGTGCTCACCATATGAGTAAACACAGATTGCAACGCACGAGCTTGTCCGTGACGTTGCAGCTGATGGAACAGGATATCGGTCATTGGGTCATTGCGTCGTCATTACGACACATTTTTCTACACGCGTTTACAATAATGGATTGCACGGACCTGCGTAGATCTACATTCTACATGAACATGATGAATAAATAAAACATGACGTCAACAATTCTTGGATTCAATATATTTATTACATGCGAAGATAGCAGTGAAAACTTATGGCATATTATAGGCATTGGCGACGTCGTTCATTCGCAGTCACAGTGTACAGTGTACATGTATTTTTTGTTGACATTATGATGCGTCTTGGGCGAGAACGGATATAGCACGGTTCGGATAAGCAACACGGAAGGTTGTATGTCGCCGGACTTCCGTGTACTAACGGGGTCGCACTGTATCTCCACAATTGTTACTCCAATTTACTTTCAACTTCCAATACTTATTATTCATCATCCATATTTTCATTCTATAGCCTGCCCATGTGGTCCACATGCCCAAGGTCAAATGAAATTTGTGGTAAAGTTTTTACATTCTTTATATTTCGACAACACTTACTCTGATTTACTTCAAACTTCTAATAAGTCTTTATTATCAACCATATTCTCATTCTATAGCCCACCCATGCGACCCACATGCCAAAGATCAAGGTCAATGACTTTAAAATTTGCGTTAAAGCTTTTACATATGTACCTTATATCTCCACAACCCTTAATTCAAACTTCAAATAAATACACTCTGAGACCATCAAATGCCTCGGCGGGCTCGACATGCGGGCCACGGCCATCTGGTCTATAAAGTACAGTCACACTGGATCTCCCAAAAAGTGTAAAACTGCTGTAAACTTTTGAAATGATTCATTTGCACCACCAAGTTTTGAGGGTCCACAGGATGTAGTACCAATTGCCAGTGTGGGTCCTCGGCCAATAAAATGCATCAGGGACGCAGAAAACGGGGTCGTTTCACTAAACTTCGTACGACTAAAATGTTCGTAAGTGCAAAATTACGATAGTCTGTACATTTCACATTAACAATGTTTTCTTGTAAATAATTATTGGATTTACATTTATTGAGCATAGGCTGCATATGCAGCCTATGCTCAATAAATGTAAATCCATAAATTGACATTTACAGACGATCTTAAATTTGAACTTAGGAACATTGTAGTCGTAAGAATTTTAGTGCAACTGGCCCCTGGGGTCCAGGAAATCCCTGTGTAGCTATGCAATAACTAAAGTCAAATGGTCCATCTAAACCAAATGTTGCCATTACATGTTTGTTTATCATGGTATGAGGAAGAACTTGATTGGTTTTTGAATTTTTGCGATGAGTTGTTCAGCTTTACAAACGATGCTTCGACGGTGTATATACATGTAGTAACCTTCAGCACTCGTGTTTAAACTAGATTTACACTAATTTCAGAGCAAAATAAAAGCCTCCAACCGACCCATTTTATTACACAATCTGGTTGAGTTTCTGCAAATTAGTGTTCTGTTGCCTTACACGGACTGTGTTTGTGTATTTCACAGAGTGTGGACTCTGGGCTGGGAGACCTGGAGGACGGACCCAGTCAATCAAGGTAGCCATGTTCATCTTCTGTTAACCCTTTCACCCCTAAGTAACTAGAATGTAATGTTAATTTTGCAACCAATCCAGCCATCGCAAAATGATTTTCAGACTAGTCCATTTTGGTGTTCCCAAAAATATAAAATTTACTTGCAAAAAGTGCAGATCCTGATGAGACGGCTCGTCACGAGCCGGCTCATCTTAATCTACACTGTTTGCCAATACATAAAACAATGTAAAACTATTTTTTAGAAATGAGCCTCCTTTTTATTTCAAGAACATCTGTCTAGCAGAAAATGTGGCTTGTTGGCACACGAATGTCCCCTGTGGCAGATTGGAGAAACTGTGGCAAAGTTAATTAACTAAAAATGATAAGTATTTATAAGCACAGTTGTAAAGGTCATTATTACGGGCAGCATGGATGTGATGCATTTGTCCACAAGTATGATGTATTGAAATATTAAAATAATAGAACAAGGGATATAGAAGTTATGACATAATTGAGAAACTCCGGCGAACTTCTTATTGTGTGAAAAAGTTCAAAGTTGTCTGTTACCGTAAGTCGGATTGGCTTAAAACTTCACATGCACACGTGTCGTCATCAATATTTTCATTGTATATCAAATGACGTAGAAATTTGCTTTAAAGTTTTGCATTAAAGTTTTTGGTTACCGTAAGTCGAATTGGCTTGAAACTTAATGTGCTTATTAGCGATCATGCAGATGTTCATGATACCCCTTTGAGAAAAGTCAAGGCCAATGCGTTTATGTTGTGCCAAGTTTTTTCGCTTAAATGTTTGTTTTGGCCATGCGTCTATTCGGGTTACATCCATCAGTGTTACTGATTTCTTATTTTACTTGGAATACAGTGTAGGCCCCGATTCGACTGCAATGCTCCACCCCACACATACATTCATCTTTGTATTTTTAGAATCATAATTCCAGCACAAAAATATTTACACAATTCCCTAACATTTGATTGGTCCGTAGCAAGTCTCTGTCCAAAATTTATATCCCAGTAAACTCCCATGCCGAACTACTTTCCATAACCGTCAGGTGCAGTTAAAATAATTCTTAAGAAAACGGAAAATAAACACAGTTTCTTGATGAATTTATTGCTAATGCTGGAATTATAAGGAATGAATGGCCTTTTTGTGGAATTTATCGGGGATATAAACTTGGAAAAGTCGCGGGAATACTGGACGAGGCCTTCCGGCCTTCGTCCAGTATTCCCGCGACTTTTCCAAGTTTATACCCCGATAAATTCCACAAAAAGGCCATTCATTCCTATATTGTACATTCAGGAACTCGTCAGTGAATTCGTATTCGAGACTGCTGTCATCGTGCTCCAATTACTCGTCAACGTCAGATTACTCGCGCCAGTACTCCACGTCGTCTGACTACTCGCGTCAGACATCCAGCACAAGTCAGGATGACATCGTAAGTCACTCATTGTCACCTGCGTGCCATTTTACTACTAAACTTTGTACAACTAAAATGTTTGTAACTGCAAATTTAGGATCGTCTGGAAATTTCAATTGATGGATTTACATTTATTGAGCATAGGCTGCATATGCAGCCTATGCTCAATAAATGTAAATCCAATAATTGTTTACAAAAAAACAATGTTAATGTGAAATTTACAGACTATCATAATTTTGCACTTACAAACATTTTTAGTTGTACAAAGTTTAGTGAAACGGCCCCAGAACCTTGGCTGACTATACATGTAGTATATTTACAAGATTGTTTACAAGAAAACATTGTTAACGTGAAATTTACAGACTCTAATAATTTTGCCCTTACAAACATTTTAATTGTACAAAGTTTAGTGAAACGGCCCCTGTGTTGTATATATTTAACAGTCAGGGTGACAGTCCTAGAATTGGGGCCAATCCCAGAACACAAGCTAAATTTTCCC
Source organism: Conchocele bisecta (assembly GCA_029237695.1). Taxonomy (NCBI): domain Eukaryota; kingdom Metazoa; phylum Mollusca; class Bivalvia; order Lucinida; family Thyasiridae; genus Conchocele; species Conchocele bisecta. Next base: position 40,849,903 of record CM055265.1, on the reverse strand, counting down.
ACAACGGGGTCTATTTATTCCCAGAATGGAGCTAATTATACATGTTCTGAATACTGTAAACCAACTAAATTTCGCGGTTACTAAATTTCGCGATTTTCGAACCTGGCCATATTCACGACGATTATCGTTCGCTGTATGACGACGTGCGCTATTAACTTTCGCGACCAATTTTGGAAATAGTATGTTTTCATGGCTATTTTTGACCCGGAAACTGCTGAATCAATTTCGTCCTTTGATAAACTCGTCCGCAAACCAACTCCAAATAGTGGACGAGTTTGTCGGCGAACGAACCGGTATACACTGTACATTGGGCTGACCTCGCTGTGTCAATCATAATCCCCCATTTGACTTTTAAGTAAATCAACAATAGTTGCGTGTGAGATATGTTCACTCTGTGTATATAAACAGCCTAGTACTGATTCGCATTGTCCGCTGATGTATTAATCAATATTTTATTGAGTGAATTTCGAACATTGTAAACCATGACGATAATTCTCAAATTGGTCTTATAGACTTCCCACTGATGCAATAAGCCGTGATTTATCAGGATAGCGATCCCATTCAGAAAACACAAGCCGTGGTGTATGCGCAAATGACGTCAGCAATCGTGTGTATTAATCTTTGAATGCACTTTACACTTGCTTCAAATTGACACCGAGGCATCTCTTTGAACTTGACAACACAAAAAGCTGACTTGTCACAGGTGTGTCGCTTTAGACCAATCAGAGTCGGTTAAACAATAAAAGATAATGGTGTTGTATATTTATCCCGAAGCTGTTTTGTACGAGTTTTCCAACTGTTCATATATTCTAGAATTATATTACCAGTATGTCTACTGGAATACACGATGCAGAACACGTATCAATGTAGTTCATTCAAAACAACCAGGATTAACTAGTGTCACCAAATGACACCGAGATATATGGGAAAGGTAAATATAATTAAAAAGAGGCCCGACATCTATTGGCAAAATAGTTTTAACAATTTGGTAGGAAATTTGGAAATATTCGCAGAGATTTATATTCGCGATTTTCAATTCCTCGCGAAGAACGCGACGGTATCTCGCGCGAGAATATTAGTTGGTTTACAGTATGCTGTTTCGAGTTCACGATGGAATGACGACCATGTTAGTGACATAATGTCACGCTCTGGCCACTCTCATCCAGATCAAAGATGCGGCGAATATCGAAGATGTTAGGTTTGTCATCGAGGCCAAATGTACTTTACCCATCACAAAGTAATTATTATGCCACTGCAACGATAGTTGTCAGTGGCATATAGTGTTTACCCTGTCCGTCCGTCTGTCAGTAGACAATTTTCCTTGTCTGGCGAACTACTTCTACAGTTTTTGGCTGATTCTCTTCATATTCGGTATGCAGACCTACCATCAAGGAGTGCGCAACGTAAACATTTTCTCTGTTCCACTGATCCATCCGCAGTTATGCCCCTTTTTAGCTTGACTATTCGAAGAATAGTTAGAGCTTATGTAGTCACCCCGGCGTCGGCGTGACCGTCACTCCTTGGTTAAGGTTTTTAGTCAAGCTTGTATATGGAATACTCCTAGCCCTACACCCACCATACTTAGACAACTTCATCTCCTAGTGATGTACATCAATAACCCCTGATCTGTATTTGACCTTGACCTACATTTCCTCTTTAATTACTTACTTAATTCCCCTTGGTTAAGGTTTTTAGTCAACCTTGGTTAATGTTTTTAGCTCGACTATTCGAAGAATAGTTAGAGCTTATGTTGTCACCCCGGCGTCGGCGTCACCATCACGCCTTGGTTAAGGTTTTTAGTCAAGCTTGTATATGGAATACTACTGGCCCTACACCCATCATACTTGCACAACTTCATCTCCTAGTGATGTACATCAATAACCCCTGATCTATATTTGACCTTGACCTACATTTCCTCCTGAATTACTTAGTTAATTCCCCTTGGTTAAGGTTTTTAGTCAACCTTGGTTAAGGTTTTTAGTCAAGCTTGTACATGGAATACTATTGTGCATACAGACACCATACTTGGACAACCTTTTCTCATAACGATGTACATCAATAACCCCTGATCTATATTTGACCTTGACCTACATTTCCTCTTGAATTACTTAGTTCATTCCCCTTGGTTAAGGTTTTTAGTCAAGCTTGTATATGGAATACTACTGGCCCTACACCCACCATACTTGGACAACTTCATCTCCTAGTGATGTACATCAATAACCCCTGATCTATATTTGACCTTGACCTACATTTCCTCTTGAATTACTTAGTTAATTCCCCTTGGTTAAGGTTTTTAGTCAAGCTTGTACATGCAATACTATTGTGCAGACACCATACTTGGACAACCTTTTCACATAGGGATGTACATCAATAACCCCTGATCTATATTTGACCATGACCTACATTTCCTCTTGAATTACTTAGTTAATTCCCCTTGGTTATTAAGGTTTTTAGTCACGCTTGTAGATGGAATACTCCTGGCCCTACACCAACCATACTTGGACAACTTCATCTCCTAGTGATGTACATTAACAACCCTTGACCTATATTTGACCTTGGCCTACATTTAACCCTGAATTACTTACTTAATTCCCATTGGTTAAGGCTTTTAGTCAACCTTGGTTAAGGTTTTTACTCCAGCTTGTACATGGACTACTATTGTGCATACAGACACCATACTTGGACAACCTTTTCTCATAGTGATGTACATCAATAACCCCTGATCTATATTTGACCTTCACCTACATTTAACCTTGAGTTACTTACTTATTTCCCCGTGGTTAAGGTTTGTACTCAAACTTGGTTAATGTTTATAGTCAAGCTTGCATATGGAATACTCCTGGGCCTACAGCAACCATACTTGGGACAACTTCATCTCCTAGTGATGTACATCAATAATCCCTGACCTATATTTAACATTGACCTACTTTTATCCTTGGATTACTTAGTTATTTCCCCTTGGTTAAGGTTTTTAGTTAAGCTTGTATATGGAATACTCCTGGGCCTACAGCAACCATACTTGGAAAACTTCATCTCCTAGTGATGTACATCAATAACCCCTGACCTATATCTGACATTGACCTACATTTAACCTGGAATTACTTACTTAATTTCCCATTGGTTAAGGTTTTTATTCAACCTTGGTTAAGGTTTTTATGCAAGCCGCAGCCACCTTGTTTGTCAAGCTATGTGTACATCGACAACCCTCGTAGTCGAGCTATGCTGTTCTCCTACAGCTCTTTTTATGCAGGCCGCGGCCACCTTGTTTGTCAAGCTATGTGTACATCGACAACCCTCGTAGTCGAGCTATGCTGTTCTCCTACAGCTCTTGTTAATTAATGAACTAATTTCTCGCATCTAACATACACTATTTTACTATCATTTTCTTCTTCATCTAAATTGCTTGGCCCTAAATGATACTCTTTAGTGTTGATTGGCCATTAAGCACCAATTGCATTTGAGTCATTGTTGAGTCCCCATCCATGTCCAATGTCAAGGTTTAATGGCTGAAGTACTTCTTGGAGCCATATAGTCAGTATTTGGACAATGTGTCCGTCTGTGTGTCTGAATAAGAGCCGGAGTTTTTTTAATCTGCCACCAGTGGCATTTGTGTGCCAACAGGCCACATTTTCTTGTTTGTAATTTTTATTACACTAAACTGACTATGCCTTTTTATGCCCCCGCCACCGAATGGTGAGGGGGGCATATAGTGTTACCGGCGTCCGTACGACGTACGTACGTACGTACGACGTACGTCCCGAAACCTTAACGCTGGGTAAATGGCTTATAATTTCTGTTTCCTTGCTCGGATCTGCTTCACATTTCACACACGCATTGCTCCAATGGTCCTCAACCGCCCTGTGACAAATCCACATTCGTCCCGCCCCCGCTAAGCCCAGGGTCAAGGTCACAGACTTGGTGCTTTCGAAACCTTAACGCTGGGTAAATGGCTTATAATTTCTGTTTCCTTGCTCGGATCTGCTTCACATTTCACACACACATTTCTCCAATGGTCCTCTACCGCTCTGTGACAAATCCACATTCGTCCCGCCCCCGCTAAGCCCAGGGTCAAGGTCACAGACTTGGTGCTTTCAAAACCTTAACGCTGGGTAAATGGCTTATAATTTCTGTTTCCTTGCTCGGATCTGCTTCACATTTCACACACGCATTGCTCCAATGGTCCTCTACCGCCCTGTGACAAATCCACATTCGTCCCGCCCCCGCTAAGCCCAGGGTCAAGGTCACAGACTTGGTGCTTTCGAAACCTTAACGCTGGGTAAATGGCTTATAATTTCTGTTTCCTTGCTCGGATCTGCTTCACATTTCACACACGCATTGCTCCAATGGTCCTCTACCGCCCTGTGACAAATCCATGTAACATTCGTCCCACCCCCGCTAAGCCCAGGGTCAAGGTCACAGACTTGGTGCGTTTGAAACCTTAACGCTCGGGTAAATGGCTTATAATCAAATATACCTCGTTTTCTTTGGCTGCCAGCGGGGGCATTCGTGTGCCGACAGGCCACATTTCTAGTTTATTTTGACCTCCCGACTCTCTTGTTATAATGCCAATACATGTATCAAACATACCGTATTTATTCTAATAGTAGCCCCCTCTAGTAGTAGCCACCCTCCCATATTTGCATTCTAAATGTCATTTTCACATACATTTTGTGTGTGAAAATAACATATTTTGATCGTATTTTCCACATTTTTAGCGAGCCTTCCGAAGGAAGCCGTGCTTATGGCATACCCTCGGCGTCGTAGGCGTCCATCCGTCTGTCCGTCTTCAAAAATTATAAGGGCCTATATTTTCCTTGCTTGGATTTGCTTCATGTTTCACACACGCATTGCTCCAAGGGTCCTCTACTGCGCTGTGGCAAATCCACGTCCGTGCCGGCCCTTCTAAGCCCAGGGTCAAGGTCACATACTTTGTGCATCTCGAAACCTTAACGCTGAGTCGCTCGGGTAAATAAATAATGGCCTATATTTTCTGTTTCCTTGCTTGGTTTTGCTTCATATTTCACACACCCATTGCTCCAAGGGTCCTCTACTGCGCTGTGGCGAATCCACGTCCGTGCCGCCCCTTCTAAGCCCAGGGTCAAGGTCACATACTTTGTGCATCTCGAAACCTTAACGCTCGGACGCTCGGGTAAATGGCCTATATTTTCTGTTTCCTTGCTTGGATTTGCTTCATATTTCACACACGCATTGCTCCAAGGGTCCTCTACCTCTGCTAAGCCCAGGGTCAAGGTCACTTACTTTGTACGCTCGAAACCTTAACACGCTCTGGTAAATGGTTCATAAATTTTGTTTCCCTTATACAGCACGTTGTGTTTTCAAATGTGCCCTCATATTTATCAATTAACAAGCTTTGCATCAGCCTAATACATGTACGTACCAACTGATAATATTAATTTTATTGAGAGAAAAAACATTTTCCTATGGAAATTAAACAGGGGGATAAAAATAGAGTTTTTAAAATAATTTTGCGATTTGTGGACCGATTTTCAAAATCTAAATGTTGTTTTCTTAGTTACATCATTTCCAAGCTATCTATCCCGGTTTCAGAGTCATTTCCCAAAATTTCGTAGCTCCTTTTTGCCCTGTTAAATTCCCATAGGAAAATTATTTTTTCGCGATAAAATCAATATTTGATGTAATTTCTTTAAATAAGACAGAATTTGAGAGGGTGACTTTTTATTATTTTTTATTTATTTAAATATTTTTTAGATTTAATGTATTTAATAGCCAAAAGTTTGTCGGCAGAAAAATGTGGAACAAACAGTTGTGTCTTTTGCTATCAAGTTTCACGGACTTGATTCGGAAACAGTAGGAAATTGTCCTACTTGTTTCCTAGCCTGATAAACTTGAGATAAAAAATCACTGTGTAATTCAGTGCTGAGCATGAAATGCTCCCCAAGACATGTATATTCCCGCATATGACCGCTATATTGAACAGACAGAAAACCCCAATCAGTCGGTGTATTGCCGTCTATTTCAGGACTGGAATGATATAGATGAGAATCCCGTTCCATTTGCCCTGGACACAGACCAGCTGAAATGCCTGCCGCACTACGTGAACCAGACCTGTCCGTTCAACTCAGTCAGCATCGGCGATATCTCCACTGATAGAAAACAGTGGAAGCACCGAGGAAACAAGAATCTGCCAACCGATCATGATCAACTTAATCAAAACCAAGCTTCCGACAAGGAGAGTGTTACCTGTGATAATGGTGATACCTCCAACATGGAAATTGGCAACTCTAGAACTGAAACGGCTCCACACAGTGATACACATATACAGAGTAATAGCCGTGTGATGGGCGCAAACTGTGATATATACCAACCTCAGGGTGGGAGCTTATCTTCACGTACGATCTCTCCGGATGCTGATCCGTCATGCGCTGCTGCCATGACCGAGGACAGGATGGGAGCACCAGTGACCGATGGTTGTGAGGCTGAATGTGTGATAACCGACATCAACCATAATGCCATTCCTTGTGACATTACCGGTAGCTACAGGGATAGCGAGTTGGAGAATAACATTTCCATCAACACGAAACCTGCGCGTCAAGCAGAGATTGTCGACAGTGCTGGAAGTAGCAGCCATGATAAATTCAAGGAGAGTTTATACAGTATGATTCCCAAACCAGTCTCCCCTTTTGTACAATCACCATCACCAGGCCATTGTCAGAGTGAGATTATGGACATGTACAACACCAGAGCCGACGTCGAGGCAGATAAAAGTCCTATGTGTCTGCCGTCTCCTCCAGAGTTGAAGAATGACATACGAGAGTCCAGGGAATTGAAGGTGGTTAAGATCCGTGAGCCATTGTGCCCCACCAGCACACTGAAGGACATTTGGGAGGTGGAGGAGACCTTGCCGTGTGGGTTGTACTCCGTTAGTTGGCGCCGTAAAATGTTCCGCAACTACGCTGTCTGCAGACAGGAAGAACAGGTAATTGTTCAAAAAGCCACCACAGTTGCAGCTTTGACCAATTCCATTCGGGTTTATAGAATTTTTTCAATATTTGTATCCCCCGGACGAAAGTTGGGGGATACTATGGATTTGACAACGTGGCGTCTGCCGCAGACACTTCTTGTCCGGAGCAAGTGTGTTGCGCACAAGAATGACAACTCTTGCATAGCTAATTTTTTAGTTATTTCCCTTTTTTGTTTCGTGCACTGATTTCGTGTCCGGAGCATAACTCGAACACCCTTTAGAATATTTTCATGAAACTTCACACATGCATAGACCACGACCCAAAGGTGTGTCACGCGCAAGAATGACAACTCTTGCATCATTAATTTTTTTTATTTATCTCCCTTTGTTGTTTCATGCACTGATTTCGTGTCCGGAGCATAACTCGAACACCCTTTGAAATATTTTTTATTAAACTTCACACATGCAAAGAAGACGACCCAAAGGTGTCGCGCGCAAGAATGACAACTCTTGCGTCGTTAATTTCTTAGTTATCTCCCTTTGTTGTTTCGTGCACTGATTTCGTCTCCGGAGCATAACTCGAACACCCTTTGGAATATTTTCATGACACTTCACACATGCATAGACCACGACCCTAAAGGTGTGTCACGCAAGAATGACAACTCTTGCATCGCTCATTTTTTAGTTATCTCCCTTTGTTGTTCTATGCACTGATTTTGTCTCCGGAGCATAACTCGAACACCCTTTTTAGCTCACCTGAGCGAAGCTCATGTGAGCTATTGTTACCGCAATGTGTCCGTCGTCGTCGTCCGTCGTCGTCCGTGAACATTTTCAAACGTCTTCTCCTCGGTAACCATTGGGCCTATAGTCACCAAACTTCATGGTCATGGTCCTTAGGTAGGGGGATTACAAAATTGTTAAAATGACGTCATTACGTAATCCAAGATGGCCGCCGTCTAAAAATAGCACAAATTCTTCAAAAGTCTTCTTCTCAAGAACCGCCAACCGGATTTCGACAAAACTTGGTAGGAATGATGCTCTTTCAAAGTTGTTAAAATGGTGACCACGGGGTCAAAAACGGGCATGGCCCGTGGGGTCAAATTGGTGTCAAATTTTGTTTTTGACCGAATATGGTCATGTCATATATCAAATCGAAGGTATAAATGAGGCGATCACTCTGGTCCATGGGTGAATCCTTTTCATATTTGTTAAAATGGAGGTCATCGCTAATCCAAGATGGCCGCCATCTAAAAATAGCATAAATTCTTAAAAAATCTTCTTCTCATGAACCACTAGCCGGATTTCGACGAAACTTGGTAGGAATGATCGATGTACAATGTTCTTTCAAAGTTGTTAAAATGGTGACCCCGGGGTCAAAAATGGGCGTGGCCCGTGGGGTCAAATTGGGGTCAAATTTTATGTTTGACCGAATATGGTCATGTTATATATCAAATCGAAGGTATCAATGAGGCGATCACTCTGGTGCATTTATTGTCGAAATCGGATGGTTATGTCATCCAAGATGGCCGCCGAAATGTCAAAAGGTCTTTCTTTTATTAGAGATTTCAAAATTCTTCTTCACATGAACCGCTTGGCCCATGGTAGCCAAACTTAAAAGTTATGGTCCATGGGTGAAGCCTTTTCAGATTTGTTAAAATGGAGGTCATCGCTAATCCAAGATGGCCGCCGTTTAAAAATAGCATAAATTCTTAAAAAATCTTCTCATGAACCGCTAGCCGGATTTCGACTAAACATGGTAGAAATGATCGATTTACAATGCTCTTTCAAAGTTGTGAAAATGGTGACCCCGGGGTAAAAAATGGGCGTGGCCCGTGGGGTCAAATTTTATTTTTGACCTAATATGCTCATGTCATATCAAATTGAAGGTATCGATTAGGCAATTGCTCTGGTGCAAAATTTGTCGGAATCGGATAATTATAACATACATGATGGCCACCAAAAGGTCCATTTATTCGAGATTTTGAACGTCTTTTTCTCCGGAACCACATGGCCGATGCTGGCCAAACTTCATAGGAAGTTAAGATCCTTGGGTGAAGCATTTTCAGATTTGGTAAAATGAGGAGTCATCGCTTAATCCAAGATGACTGCCATCTAAAAATAGCACAATTTTTTTTAAAACACATGAACTCAATGTCACATTCTCCTCTGGTGTTCATGGAGTCAGGTGAGCGAATTAGGGCCATCATGGCCCTCTTGTTTCAAACTACTTGTGTATCTGGGGAGGGGGATACACATGCGCTTGTCGACAAGCGTCCATTTCTAGTTTCTTTTCGATTTTTTTTATTTCTCACTGAAAGTATATGTTGTGACCACTCATTTGAACCGTCTTGATGAGACGGTTCAAATGGTGATCACAATATGTACTTCCAATCAGAAATAAAGAAAATATTTACAATTTTCCACCAGCAAAATGATGTATCCTGAGACTGTACTGGGTTGAACAAATCGGAAACTTCTTTTTTTTGTGCCCGCTTGTGGACAGCGCGATATAGCCAATGTGCCGGGTGTGTCCGGGTTAAAGTTTTTATGCCTTGCCACTATAGTGGAGGGGCATTTAGTGTTACCTTTGTCCGTCCGTCCGTCACCAACCTTTTAACTCGTAAATTTTTTAAACCGTACTAGCTAGAGACCTGAAACTTGGTACATGTATGTAGCTTTCTTATAATGAGTAGATGCGCACAGTTTATTTTGATTTTTGATTTGACGCCCAGGTCATGGATTATCTCCCTTTTTTTTTCGACTTGGAATTTCCCAATTTTGTCTTGTAACTCATAAAACTTTTAAACCGTACTATCTACTAACCTGAAATTTGGTATGTAGCTTCCTTATGATGAGCAGATGCGCAAAGTTTCTTTTGATTTTTTATTCGAGCCCCGGGCCATGGATTATCTCCCCCTTTTCGACTTAGAATTTCCCAATTTTGCCTTGTAACGTGTAAAACTTTTAAACTAATCTAGCTACAGACCTTCAATTTGTTTTGTAGCTTCCTTATGATGAATAGATGCGCAAAGTTTGTTTTGATTTTTTATTCGACCCCCGGGTCATGGATTATCTCCCACTTTTCGACTTAGAATTTCACCATTTTGCCTTGTAACTTGTAAAATTTCTAAACCGTAGTAGCTGGAGGCTTGATGCTTGGTATGTAGCTTGTTTATGGTGTGTAGATGCACAAGGTGAATTTCTATTTTTGCTTTGACCCTTGGCCATTGATTATCTCCCCTTTTAAGACTTGGAATTTTGTCTCGTTGACTTTCAAAGCGATATGTGGGGCATCCGTGTTCTATGAACCATTTTGCCTTGTAACTTTAAAACTTCTAAACTGCAATAGCTAGAGGCTTGCTACTTGGTTATGGTGTGTAGATGCACAAATTGAATTTGACACTGAGCCATGGATTATCACCCCAGTTTGGACTTAGAATTTTGCCTTGTTTGCTATGAAAACGGTATGTGGGGCATCCATGTTCTATGAATTCATTTTCTCGTTGGTTAACGTTTTTCGGTATACCATCAAAGCCTCGGCGGACACAACATGCTCATTGACAAAATATTCGCTGACTGATAAAATTCTGTATCGAATATAATGTGTCTGGAATTGTTTAATACTTCTGTTAGAAACCACTGATCCATATGTGGCTTTGACTGGAGAAGTGGGGCCTATTATTATAGATGAGCTTTCTAGTCTCTCTAGCTTCTGATCATTTAGCACAATTCACGTCCGAGAAGAATTTATACTATTTGTTAGAAGCATTATTAGTGTTTTACAGACTTAATACCAACAGTGTAGAGCTGAAAGCAACATTAGAGACAATTCTCATGAGCCACAAAACATACTTTTGTTAAAGGCACTGTGTGTCGGGTGATGATGTCTCAAGATATTCAAAATGAGGTTTTTGCTTCATGCAAATAATTATAACCTATATGAAACAAATTAATTTTATTTGATCAAATTATAAAATGTTTATGTGATATCGAAGTATCTATTAAATATCACAGGCTTTCAAGCGTTCCTACTTTTTCCTACTTTTTGTTTTTATTCCTACTTTTTCCTACTATTTCATCAAAATTCCCAAAATTCCTACTTTTTCCTACTTTTTCATTTGAAAAGCTAAAAAAATTTAAAAACTATGCTGTTCTGATCTGTTATGAGATTTATTTACAGAAAAAGCTGTGCATGTTATATAGAGTGCTCAAGGGTGTCTTCTTCTTGTGGCCTTGATGTTTGTGATACCTCAGATGCCTGCCAGTTCGGAACAGCATACAGTATTCTCAGGTGAGTGTTGTAATATACTCTTGCTAAGTGATTTTACCCCCAGGTACAGCCTTTTCTTTGAACATTTATGTGCCAGATTAACTGATCCAAACAATTGTGCTGCAGTAGCCCCTGCTTCTCATAAATGATGAGTTAAAGGGGATGGCATTTTCCCTGTGTGCCACAACATCAAGCACCAGATTAGGATAGTGAGAAAGCACCTTCGCACCTGCTCTTGGACTTCTGCCAACCTGCGACGTCACGTGCACACATTCTATACAAATACAGTGACGCATGCCGTCGCAGGCTACTTATAACGCTCGACACTGCCAACTTCAGACAATGGTTATACTATTTTGATACATCTTTAAACTATTTCACTCTTTGACTATTTATGTTTATAGCGAAGAACATTGTACATGTTTAATGTTTAATGCTAATACATAATATTGTATATTGTATTGTATACTTTCTAATTAGGAATTAAAATCTGTGTGTAAAAGGTAAACACTGTGATGTTTATATGAGTGTTGCATTGGGAATTTTGATTCAGTATATTGAGGAACAAATTATATTTCAAATAGACGTGCATGTATTTCAAACTGCTGCTGTTTCAATACTAAATTGATTTGAATTAAACAACCAAGTTAAATGGGCAATAAATTTATTCAATTTAAAATAATTTTTTACATTGAAGTTTTCTGAAGTAGTTTATAATATGCACATGTTTGAACTTGATGTAGGCATTTTGCGTCACTTTTCATATGACATCGCCATTGACATCAATTGAAAATCCATGTTTAGGGACCGGCACATCTCATGAATGGATGAGTCGAACAAGACGAGATAGCTCAAATTATTCAGCAGTTGCAACTACATTTCTGAAGCTGCCTTGCACAGTCCCCTTGGTATAAATTAAAAACAAAATATGAAAATACATGATAGTCTATGGGAAATGTATTTTGTCCTTTAAATATACGGCACATTGATATATTTCTAGTCTTCATAGGCTACACATTAGTATATTAAGTAAATTGGGCCATCAACTGAGAAAATGGACCTTATAACTTTTCCATCCAGCTGAGCATACACATGTGTAGTTTGATCAGACTCAACACTGCTTGCCAGACCCATATATTAGCGCCGTGTAATGGCATGCCAAACAGTGTACACCGAGATCAGACCTCATCACCTCATCACCTCATCAGGCGCGGATACAGGGGGGGGTCCAGGGGGTCTGGACCCCCCCTGCTCCCGGCAAAAAAAAAGAAAAAAAAGAAGAAAATCTACAATACTCAAATAGTTGGATGACTTTTTTCGTGGCCTAGGTGTCAGGAAATTGCATCTGCGGCGATCTGGCATTTAAAAATTTCCTGGGGGAGGACCAGACCTGGGGGAGGACCAGACCCCTCCCCCTCCCCCCCCCCCCCCCCCCCCCCCCCCCCCCCGCGCAGATCAGGTACGCCAAATTTTAATTACAGACCCCCACCCTCTGCAATTATCTCTGTATCCGCGCCTGCTCATACATGCTGATATGCTGGTTGAAAACCATAAAAGGCATGCTCTCAGTTGGTGTCCATATTGCTGTAAAATGTTAGTTCAAAGAATAAAAAAAATAATTTCAGACTGGCAGCATCCGTAATGTTGAAGACACAAGGCCACAACAAGAAGACATCACTGAAACACCATGTTCCGAGTAACCGTGAGTACAAGAAATGTTCAAAGTAAAAGTCAAAGGTAAGAAAATATGAACAAATGTTCCTACTTTTTTATCATAAATTCCTACTTTTTCCTACTTTTTTCCTACTTTTTGCGAAAAAAATTCCTACTTTTATTCCTACTTTTTCGCAAAAGGTCACCAGAGAGCCTGATATCACAAACTGTGATAAACGGGGGAGATCATTTATCTAAATTTGTAAAACATAATGGTTTTTATCAGGTAACCTGTCCAGTAATGAGTTTTATAATCTGTATACTACGTGTAGTTGTAAATATATTTTAAATTTGCAACCGTCAATTACAGATGCACTCGCGTTAACAATGCTAGTTATTTTTTCAGAAAATATATCTTTAAACCAAATCAACATCAGAGCTCCAGATAAGGTGTGTATTTGCTTAAATACCCAATTAAAATTGCCAAAAACCCAATTGATATCAGAAGTAGCGAGTATCAAAAAGCAATACAAAATTTGTGGTAAAAAACAATAAACATGCTGTAAAAAACATGCTGTAAAAAACAATAAACCGACCACACATATAGCATGTTTATTTGCCATGAAAACACATCTTGGTATTTCATTAGAATTGTCTCCAAGGAGACAATTCTAATGAAATGCCAAGACATGTTTTCATTTACAAGCAAACTATTCAATAATTGCGGTCACTACTCAATTACTAATTCCTTATCTGGAGCTCTCAACATTGGTTCACATTTGTTCAGCAATACAATACAAATCTCCAATAAGTTATATTTAATTATTTCCTTCATCACATCTGAGACATAGTGAAATAAAACAAATATGAAAGGACATCAGTATGATAATATTTGAGATAAGCCAAGTGATTTTGTACCTAACAAGATGTGCGATATTTGTATCTCATGAAAAAAAAGTTTTTTTAAATGACCGTATTTTCCGATAATGGCATTTAAAGTTGACGAAATATTCAGAGCAAATGTGGAATACAATTTCGCATTTGCTATGAAAATCTCGTCAACTTTTGACGTAATTTATAGAAAATATCACATTTTCTGTAAATATTTTTTATGAAAATTTGCGTATCTGGAGTACAATATCACATGACTTACATTTGTATCTCATTTGTTTCCTGCGTTTTACTGATAAATGATGACAATCCTGTTGTGCAGAGCCAGAAGAGAAGGCGCGGATCCAGTACACGGCAGATGCGTTGTTGGAGCTGGGTACCAGCCCCTTGTGTCGCCAACTGCCCGACTGCTGGTCCTACCTGGTCACCATCTTCCCCCATGTCTGCCTGCCACAGGTACATCCTACCTGTTCACCATCTTCCCCCCAGGTCTGCCTGCCACATGTTTATACTGCCTGGTCACCACCTTCCCCCGGTCTGCCTGTCACAGCTACGTACTACCTGGTCACCAACTTCCCCCATGTCTGCCTGCCACAGGTACGTACTACCTGGTCACCACCTTCCCCCAGGTCTGCCTGCCACAGGTACGTACTACCTGGTCACCAAACTTCCCCCCAGAATCTGCCTGCCACAGTACGTACTACCTGGTCACCACCTTCCCCCCAGGTTCTGCCTGCCACAGCTACGTACTACCTGTCACCAAACTTCCCCCAGGTGCTGCCACAGCTACGTGTACCTGTCACCAACTTCCCCAGGTCTGCTGCCACTGCTCGTACTACCGTCACAATTACAGGTGTGCGAGCACAGTACGTACTACTGGTCACCAATTTCCCCCAGGTCTGCCTGCCACAGGTATGTACTAACCTGGACACCAACCTTCCCCCTAGGTCTGCCTGCCACAGGTAGGTGCGTTTTATAATTTTTCGTACTAAAACCTGGTCACCAACCGTTCACCCCCCAGGTCTGCCTGCCACAGGTACGTACTAACCTGGTCACCACCTTCCCCCAGGTCTGCCTGCCACAGGTTTACGTACTACCTGGTCACCAACTTACCCCCAGGTCTTGCGTGCCACAGCTACGATACTACCTGGTCACCAACTTCCCCCACCCCCAGGTCTGGCCTGCCACAGGTACGTACTAACCTTCCACCACCTTCCCCCAGGTCCAGCCCTGCCACAGGTACTACTGACCTGGTCACCAACTTCCCCCAGGTTCCATGGCCTGCCACCAGCTACCGTAACCCTTACCTTGGTCACCAACTTCCCCAAGGTCTGCCTGCCACATAACCGTACTACCTGGTTCCACCACCTTCCCCCCAGTCTGCCTGCCACAAGCTACGTAACTACCTGGGAGGTCACCAACTCTTCCCCAGTCTGCCTTACCCACAGGCTACATTACGTACTACCTGGTCACCAACCTTCCCCCCAGGTCTGCCTGCCACAGCTACAACTACCTTGGACCTCAACTTCCCTCTCCCCCAGGTCTGTGGTGCCACCAAGCTTCCGTACCCTTACCTGGTCACCAACTCCCCCAGGTCTGCCTGCACCAGTAACCGTACTACCTGGGTCTCCACCATCACCCCCCAGGTCTGGCCTGCTTACAGGTACGTACCCCTACCTTCAACCAACCTTCCCCCCAGGTCTGCCTGCCACAGCTACATACTACCTGGTCACCAACTTCCCCCAGGTCTGTGTGCCACAGCTACGTACTACCTGGTCACCAACTTCCCCCAGGTCTGCCTGCCACAGGTACGTACTACCTGGTCACCACCTTCCCCCCAGGTCTGCCTGCTACAGGTACGTACTACCTGGTCACCACCTTCCCCCCAGGTCTGCCTGCCACAGGTACGTACTACCTGGTCACGCCTTCCCCCAGGTCTGCCTGCCACAGCTACGTACTACCTGGTCTCCAACTTCCCCCAGGTCTGCCTGCCACAGGTACGTACTACCTGGTCACCACCTTCCCCCCAGGTCTGCCTGCCTCAGGTAAGTACTACCTGGTCACCAACTTCCCCCAGGTCTGCCTGCCACAGCTACGTACTACCTGGTCACCAACTTCCCCCAGGTCTGCCTGCCACAGCTACGTACTACCTGGTCACCAACTTACCCCAGGTCTGCGTGCCACAGCTACGTACTACCTGGTCACCAACTTACCCCAGGTCTGCCTGCCACAGCTACGTACTACCTGGTCACCAACTTCCCCCAGGTCTGCCTGCCACAGCTACGTACTACCTGGTCACCAACTTCCCCCAGGTCTGCCTGCCACAGCTACGTACTACCTGGTCACCACCTTCCCCCAGGTCTGTGTGCCACAGCTACGTACTACCTGGTCACCAACTTCCCTCAGGCCTGTCTGCCACAGGTACGTACTACCTGGTCACGCCTTCCCCCCAGGTCTGCCTGCCACAGGTACGTACTACCTGGTCACGCCTTCCCCCAGGTCTGCCTGCCACAGGTACGTACTACCTGGTCACCACCTTCCCCCCAGGTCTGCCTGCCACAGCTACGTACTACCTGGTCACCAACTTCCCCCAGGTCTGCGTGCCACAGCTACGTATTACCTGGTCACCACCTTCCCCCCAGGTCTGCCTGCCACAGGTACGTACTACCTGGTCACTCCTTCCCCCCAGGTCTACCTGCCACAGGTACGTACTACCTGGTCACCACCTTCCCCCAGGTCTGCCTGCCACAGCTACGTACTACCTGGTCACGCCTTCCCCCCAGGTCTGCCTGCCACAGATACGTACTACCTGGTCACACCTTCCCCCCAGGTCTGCCTGCCACAGGTACGTACTACCTGGTCACCACCTTCCCCCAGGTCTGCCTGCCACAGCTACGTACTACCTGGTCACCAACTTCCCCCAGGTCTGCCTGCCACAGGTACGTACTACCTGGTCACCACCTTCCCCCAGGTCTGCCTGCCACAGCTACGTACTACCTGGTCACGCCTTCCCCCAGGTCTGCCTGCCACAGCTACGTACTACCTGGTCACCAACTTCCCACAGGTCTGCCTGCCACAGGTACGTACTACCTGGTCACGCCTTCCCCCCAGGTCTGCCTACCACAGCTACGTACTACCTGGTCACCAACTTCCCCCAGGTCTGCCTGCCACAGGTACGTACTACCTGGTCACGCCTTCCCCCCCAGGTCTGCCTGCCACAGGTACGTACTACCTGGTCACGCCTTCCCCCCAGGTCTGCCTGCCACAGGTACGTACTACCTGGTCACACCTTCCCCCCAGGTTTGCCTGCCACAGCTACGTACTACCTGGTCACGCCTTCCCCCAGGTCTGCGTGCCACAGCTACGTACTACCTGGTCACCAACTTACCCCAGGTCTGCCTGCCACAGCTACGTACTACCTGGTCACCAACTTCCCCCAGGTCTGCCTGCCACAGCTACGTACTACCTGGTCACCAACTTACCCCAGGTCTACCTGCCACAGGTACGTACTACCTGGTCACCAATTTCCCCCAGGTCTGCCTGCCACAGCTACGTACTACCTGGTCACCACCTTCCCCCAGGTCTGTGTGCCACAGCTACGTACTACCTGGTCACCAACTTCCCCCAGGCCTGTCTGCCACAGGTACGTACTACCTGGTCACGCCTTCCCCCCAGGTCTGCCTGCCACAGGTACGTGCTACCTGGTCACGCCTTCCCCCAGGTCTGCCTGCCACAGGTACGTACTACCTGGTCACCACCTTCCCCCCAGGTCTGCCTGCCACAGCTACGTACTTCCTGGTCACCAACTTCCTCCAGGTCTGCTTGCCAAAGCTACGTATTACCTGGTCACCACCTTCCCCCAGGTCTGCCTGCCACAGGTACGTACTACCTGGTCACGCCTTCCCCCCAGGTCTGCCTGCCACAGGTACGTACTACCTGGTCACCACCTTCCCCCAGGTCTGCCTGCCACAGCTACGTACTACCTGGTCATGCCTTCAACCCAGTTCTGCCTGCCACAGGTACGTACTACCTGGTCACACCTTCCCCCCAGGTCTGCCTGCCACAGGTACGTACTACCTGGTCACCACCTTCCCCCACCCCCCAGGTCTGCCTGCCACAGCTTAATGGTACTACCTGGTCACCCCAACAATTCCCCCAGGTCTGTGCCTGCCACAGGTACGTACTACCTGGTCACGCCTTCCCCCCCATGTCTGCCTGCCACAGCTACGTACTACCTGGTCACCAACTTCCCCCAGGTCTGCCTGCCACAGGTACGTACTACCTGGTCACACCTTCCCCCCCAGGTCCTGCCTGCCACAGCTACGTACTAACATGGTCACGCCTTCCCCCAGTCCTTCCCCCAGGTCCTGCCAACACCCACAGCTACCTACTACCATGGTCACCACCTTCCCCCCAGGTCTTGCCTGCCACAGCTACGTACTACCTGGTCATGCCTTCCCCCAGGTCTGCCTGCCACAGCTACGTACTACCTGGTCACCAACTTCCCCCAGGTCTGCCTGCCACAGGTACGTACTACCTCGTCACGCCTTCCCCCCAGGTCTGCCTACCACAGCTACGTACTACCTGGTCACCAACTTCCCCCAGGTCTGCCTGCCACAGGTACGTACTACCTGTCACGTTCCACCCCCCCCTTCCCCCCCCATGGTCTGCCTGCCACAGGTACGTACTACCTGGTCACGCCTTCCCCCCAGGTCTGCCTGCCACAGGTACGTACTACCTGGTCACACCTTCCCCCCAGGTTTGCCTGCCACAGCTACGTACTACCTGGTCACGCCTTCCCCCAGGTCTGCGTGCCACAGCTACGTACTACCTGGTCACCAACTTCCCCAGGTCTGCCTGCCACAGCTACGTATTACCTGGTCACCAACTTCCCCCAGGTCTGCGTGCCACAGCTACGTACTACCTGGTCACGCCTTCCCCCA
Organism: Conchocele bisecta; assembly: GCA_029237695.1. Taxonomy (NCBI): domain Eukaryota; kingdom Metazoa; phylum Mollusca; class Bivalvia; order Lucinida; family Thyasiridae; genus Conchocele; species Conchocele bisecta. The sequence goes on along the minus strand of CM055265.1, from coordinate 40,831,203 downwards.
GGTCTGCGTGCCACAGCTGCGTACTACCTGATCACCAACTTCCCCCAGGTCTGCCTGCCACAGCTACGTATTACTTGGTCACCAACTTCCCCCAGATCTGCGTGCCACAGCTACGTACTACCTGGTCACGCCTTCCCCCAGGTCTGCCTGCCACAGCTACGTACTACCTGGTCACCAACTTCCCCCAGGTCTGCGTGCGACAGCTACGTACTACCTGGTCACGCCTTCCCCCAGGTCTGCGTGCCACACACACATGTGATGGGAAAAAAATCTCATTACTGACAGTATATATAATTATAGTAAGGGAAATTTGTAAGACAAAAATGTGAATTAAAAAAAATATGTATTTGTTTCATTATCAAGGCTGCCAGTATGACCCACGTTCAACCGCCCTAGGTCAAGGTCACTGAAGACTTGTTTTATTTTTTTATTATTATTATTATTATCAAGGCTGCCAGCGAGGAGATAAGCTTTGTTTAACGATGCCATTTCTTGTTATGGTTATTATGGTATATGGTAACCATCTGCCTCCAGGTCTGCCTGCCTCAGATATGTAGTACTAGGATATTGTGTCTTTTTTTTATGCCCACAGCTTAACCCCGGCCAATGAAACTTCCTGATTTCGAGCATCAGATTGGATTTCATGCTCGGGAAGTTTACAGATTGTAACGTACATTGTAACGGTTCCCGTTTGTAGATGCCGGCGAACAAATGCCTGAACACGGAGTGGTACCGGCAGGAGCGACAGTATGTGGTTGAACAGTACAACGTGATGCCACAGAAGTCCATACAACCACAGTATGTATTTAAGGAATAAAGCAATGGGCTGTTGCGTTTACTGGGGTTAACTATACATTTGGTCTGTTTAAAGTGCGTGGAGTCCAAAGGACTCCTCGCAAACTTTAAACAGACCAAATGTATTGCACACCCCAGTAAGCGCAGCAGCCCATTGTTTTTATATATTTTTCTCTTCCTGTTACATTTGGCGCCCAACGAGGTACCGTGACTGACATATACTCTGAGACTGTCCCACAGATAATCACTGTACCAAAAAAATATGTAATTCAAGGACGAATTTCAATTTGGCGGTGGGAGTATGTCACGGTACGGATCTAGTAACTCTATGTATCTGTGCCCGGTTAGCTCAGTCGGTAGAGCGACCGCCTTGTAAGCGAGAGGTGCCTGGTTCGAGACCCGGGTCGGGTGCATATATTTCTCTTCCTGCTACATTAGGCACCCAACATTTCGCATCTCGAAATTGTCAAAACACAAGTATGCTTAACTGATACATTGCAGATTCAATCTACGAAATATCGGAGACATTCTGTAACAAAACAAGACAATTTGTAACAAAATACTAATTAACATTTAATTCCTCATTTGGTTGCAAACAACGTATAAATAATCACCAAGTATAACTAGGTGAGTGAGTAATCATGATTAACGAATATATTAAACCATAAAAACGAAGAAATAATGCAACAAATTAATGATATCAGTTAAATCCACACGTTATTCTATAAGAAACCTGTATCGACCACTCAGGGAAACTGTACTACTGCTACGTCATAGCGATTATTTTTACAGCAACACCTCGCACCAGTAGTCGCATAAACAAGAGAGATAAGCGATGACTAATTCATTGCCTGGCTCAGCATAAGTGTCCGATAACGTGCGATATGAGAAATGTCAATATCACAAAACATACAAACGAACCGGAAATCGATTATTAGGGTCGCTTTTTTGTTTGTTTTTAGAAGGAAATAAGTGACATTTGAGAATGTGACCTTTAAAATTCCTTGTTTTCCTGTAGGTCGGCAGGAGACCAGACGAAGCGCGTCCGATTCCAGTTCCCGCCACCAGACCACATGTCAACTTCTAACCACACTGGGTTTGGGTCTACCAACAGTGGGGGCTTCGGATCTACCAACAGTGGGGGCTTCGGATCTACCAACAGTGGTGGCTTCGGGTCTACCAACACTGGGTTTGGGTCTACCAACAGTGGGGGCTTCGGATCTACCAACAGTGGCAGCTTCGGATCTTCTAACAGTGGGGGCTTCGGATCTACCAACAGTGGGGGCTTCGGATCTACCAACAGTGGCGGCTTCGGGTCTACCAACACTGGGTTTGGATCCAGCCACGTGCCATCAGGAGCGAAGGCACCAGCCGTGGACCTAGACACGAAATGTGACATCAGTGTGCGGCGGGGAATGAACCTGTTCCCGTCATCCACATTGTCGACTCCCGGCTTCATGCGTCAACACTCCTGCCCGGCGCTCGGGAACCGCGGGGAACCGTGGTCAGCCCAGCTTGAACCCGACTATAAAATCATGGACTTCCGTGAGAGACAACGGCTGGAGCAGAGCAGGGAGACAGACACTTCAACCAATGTGTCTAATAATGCGTCAAACAGCTTCCCAAGCAATATGTCTGACACCTTCTTAAGTAGCTTGTCTAACAGTGTGTCAACGAGCGTGATGGACAATGTGAGTCCGTTGTCCGCCGACAATGACATTATAATGAACAAGGAACTGCCAGAGAAGTGTCCTTGGTGAGAATTCTAATCGGTGTGAGTTTTTATGTTGTCTGTGAAGTTTGAGAAAAACATAGGATTATAATTCCAGCACAAAAACATTTACACAATTCCCTAACATTTGATTGGTCCGTAGCAAGTCTGTCCAAAATTTTGTCCCAGTAAACTCCAACAGCAGTTAAAATAATTCTTAAGAAAACGGAAAATAAACACATTTTCTTGATGAATTTATTTCAAGTGCAGGAATTATAAGGAATGAATGGCCTTTTTGTGGAATTTATCGGGGATATAAACTTGGAAAAGTCGCGGGAATACTGGACGAGGCCTTCCGGCCTTCGTCCAGTATTCCCGCGACTTTTCCAAGTTTATACCCCGATAAATTCCACAAAAAGGCCATTCATTCCTATATTGTAAACGGTGTATATGTGGGTGTGTCTGGAGATTGGTGAGGAGGATTTAATGAGGATCCTCAACTCTTACAATGTGGGAAACGAAATATGTCGTCTGCTGTTGTTTTATATTTTGCCTTCTTTCTGAATATAAACGGCTCTTTAGAATCATTTCCAATGGAAATGATTCTTCAGTGCTGTCAAAGCATGTTGTTGATGAGAAAAATGAAAAATAAAAAATAAGGGTTAAGGGTTAATGATTCTCATTTTGATTGATTTTGCGTAGTAAGGTTTGCCTAGCATTGGATCAGGTTACTATATGTGCCGAAAGTTTCTATTGTAATATTAATACTGAATTTATGGTACCCCCACGCGCCCCCCCCCCCCCCCCCCCCCCCCCCCCCCCCCCCCCCCCCCCCCCCCCCCCCCAAATGACAGGTAGCGGTATTCCTGTTTATGTGCTTACTGTTGAATAATTCCAGCACAAAAATATTTACACAATTCCCTAACATTTGATTGGTCCGTAGCAAGTCTCTGTCCAAAAGTTATATCCCAGTAAACTCCCATGCCGAACTACTTTCCGTAACCGTCAGGCGCAGTTAAAATAATTCTTAAGAAAACGGAAAATAAACACATTTTCTTGATGCATTTATTTCAAATGCTGGAATTATAAGGAATGAATGGCCTTCGTCCAGTATTCCCGCGACTTTTCCAAGTTTATACCCCCGATAAATTCCACAAAAAGGCCATTCATTCCTATAATGGTGATGGCGTGGAGATGTTCTATAGTCGATGGGGAAACTCGATAAAACACAACACCGATTATGTGTTGCTAAAATAAGTATTTATTTGTGGAAGCGTGCTGATAACGTTACTATAACTTTCCCCGTAAAAATGGCGACGTTGCTAACCTAACGATAACTCTGTATCCCCTTGACGTCAGTGACGTCACAGTCCAATTGTTGTTTCGCATGCACCCATAAAACACGCAAAGTCCTTATTTCCATTTTCCCCTCCTCAAAATAGAGAAATATTTTGACATTGCTGTGCATGCATTTGAAACTAAATATATATTGCATCTATGTGTCATGCATGTATCGAGGACATTCCAAAATCCATCAATACATGTATGTGCAATAATCGATTAACAATTTAAAACAAATCAACTAATTAAACACAATATACTCCGTTTCTAATTGTTCAATGCCTTCGACTGACCGGTCGTCTCCGGAATGTCGCACTCCAGTGGACACAGCTTCGATATTGGCCTCACCCATGCGCTCTTCCCGACCTGGACTTTGGCGACTCGAACATGTCCGTCTCGCCCCGGATACACTTCCGTGACACGTCCCAGCGGCCAGTTCCCTCTCGATGTGTCCGGGGAAATCACCAGTACCACCTCGCCGACCTGGATATCACGATGTGACTGGAGCCACTTCTTTCTTGCGGTGAGCCCTGGCAACCATTCTCGTAGCCAACGATGCCAGAAATGACGAACAAGCTCTTGGATTCTTCGCCATCGTCTTCTTGGGCTGAACTCGGTTGAGTCAACAGTCTCTGGGGCAAATTGACCTCCCATTTGTCCATGAAGGAAATGATTTGGAGTCAGCGGCGTATTGTCCAGTGGGTCCGCTGACTGATACGTTAGTGGTCGAGAGTTGAGCAGCGATTCTGCTCCGATCACTGCTGTCCATAATTCTTCGTCGGTAACATCTGCGTTTCCCATGATTGCCTTCATTGCCTTTTTGGCTGCTTTTATCATAGTTTCATGGACACCGCCGAAATGTGGCGTAAGTGGTGGGTTGAAATTCCACTGCACACCCTTGTTTGCCGTCGAATTATTGATTTGATCAGTGTCGAGCTGTGACACCAATGTTTTGAGTTCCTTGTCGGCACTTTTAAAATTTGTCCCATTGTCCGACAACATCTCATCGGGAAGGCCTCTACGACTCGCCATTCTGTAGAATGCATTCATGAACGAATCTGTGTCGAGGCCATGGGCTACTTCTAAGTGCACAGCTCTAGTAGACAGACACGTAAATAAGCATAGGTATCGTTTTTCTCGACGTTTGCCGCGGCCTTGTATTGTGATAAACGGTCCTCCAAAATCAACGGCTGTCTTCGCGAATGCTCGTAGCATAACTTGCAGTCTCGATGTAGGTAATGGTGCCATTACTTGCTTACATGCCTTCGCTTTTCTCCTACGACAGTCTGCGCATTCTTTTTCCCATTCGCGAATCACCTCACGTCCCGAGATGATCCAATAGCGTGCCGATAATGCAGCTAACGTCTGATTCGTTCCTGATGCATGATTCCCTAATTCATGAAAATGTTTCACAATGAGTTTTGTAATCCAGCCTCTTCGTGGCAGTATAACTGGATATCGCACGTCATACGATAAAAACTCGGCGTATTTTAGGCGTCCATTTGATCGCATCAGTCCATCTTCGTCTAATTGTGGCTGTAAGCTCAATATTTTACTGGTTGTTTTCAGCGGCTTACCACGCGATAAATCTGTCCATTCTTCTATAAATTCTGAACGCTGCGTTATTTTTATTATTTGTATTTCAGCTGTCTTTATTTCATCTGCTCTTAACTCGCCACTGATCCTTGAATCTGACTAGTTTACAATTATGTACAAATCGACTGACCCAGGCCTGAATTCTTGTCAACCAAGTCCAACTTGAGTATCGCTCCGGTGTCAGCAGTGGCATCACATCGACCGCAATGAATGTTGCTTCCGTATGAATGTAGCTTTTACCCTTGGTATTATTTGCAGTTTCAGTGGATACTTTTTGTTGCGTTACTGAATTCTTCAGTTCATTGCACCCGTCGATTATATTAGGTAATTTGTTCACAGGCCATAATTCTTCTGACTGTCGCAGAAAGGCAGGTCCTTTCCACCACATATCCGATCCTACGAGATCCAAAGCATTCATTCCTCTACTAAGCAAATCAGCCGGATTAATCTTGGTCGGTACATATCTCCACTGTTCTGGATTTGTGTGGCTTTGTATCTCACCAACCCTGTTCGCGACGAACGGCCTGAACTCTCGACTCCGACCTCTTATCCACCATAGCGTGTTCAGACTATCCGACCAAAATGTTGTGTTAATAATTGGTATTTCAAGCGCCTTCGCGACCGATGCTGCTAATCGAACCCCTATTATTGCGCCCATGAGTTCAAGGCGAGGAATGCTTGTTGCTATACTCGGGCAACTCGTGTCTTCGCCGCTACTAGACTACATGACGTTGTTCCGTCGTCGTAGCTGTATCTCGCGTATACAGCTGCGCCGTATGCAAGTTCCGATGCATCAGCAAACGTGTGTAGTGCTACACTGGTCACGGTCTTCGATATCTCTGGTAGACTCCTCGATACACGTATTTCTGTCAAATCGCGTAACTCATTGAACCATGCACGGGCCGAATGTTCTAGTTGTTCATCCAATTTCTCATCCCAGTCCAATCCCGCTGTCCACATCTCTTGAAGAAGCATCTTTGCTCTAACAGTGTATGGAGCTAATAAACCGATTGGGTCGAACAGTGTGGCAATTTTCTTCAGAAAGTTGCGTTTTGTGTAGATCATGTCATTGGTTGGCGCAGTCTCCTTGAATGTGAATATGTCTTCCTCAGCTACCCACCACACACCTAGTGTCTTTGTATCTGGTAATTGCCCACTATCTAAATCAACTTCAGATTTACGATCCTGAATTGGGATCTCCTTTAATACTTTTGCGGAATTCGAAATCCATTTTCGCGCATGCATCCCAGCTTTTGTCCACAATCGCGACAGTTGTCTGTACAGTTCTAAACAATCTTCTTCATTTTGTACGGAGTCCATTGAATCATCCATATACGTTGATTTTAATACTGTTTCTGCTGCCAATGGAAATTCTTTCTGGTACTGTTTAGCATGATGCTGTGACACGTATTGTGCTTGGAATGGCGATGAGTTTAAACCAAACACGACACGGTTGAACTCGTACACGTCTGGCTGCCGTGTTTGTTCCATTCCCCTCCATAGGAATCGATGATAATACTTATCTTCTGGAGCAATGCCGATTCGTAGGTACATTTCCGCGATGTCGCATACGATTGCTACTGGATATCGTCGGAATCGCAGCAGCACATCAAACAGATCACGCTGTAGCTTAGGTCCTTGGTGTATTGCATCATTCAGTGATACACCATCATACTTCGCAGACGCATCAAACACTATCCTGATTTTCGTGGTATCCTTGTCGGGCTTTACAACTGGAAAGTGTGGCAGATACCACTTCGATTCGTATATTTCACACTTCGGGACTTTTCGTACATATCCCTTTTCAATATATTGGTCAATACATTTTTGGTATGCATCTTTGAAATCTTCTGACTTTTGAAGTTTTCTTTCTGTGTTTTCTAGACGCCGTACCGCCATTTTGTAATTGTCCGGCAACTTTCGTTCTCTTTCCTTCCATGGTATACTGACATGATACATTCCATCTTCATACTTCAACGATTCTGCGACCGTCTTCATCGCGACCTTCTCCTCCATTCGTACGATAGGAACAGTTTTTGATCGCGAAACTTCCTCTATTTCCCAGAACCTTCTCAAATTAACATTCAGCTGCTCGATTTCAGATTGATTCCGTACGAAATACGTGGATGCGAAATTTGTTTGAAGACTGTGGCTGTATCCGGAGTCGGGATTACCAATACACGTCCATCCCAGGGGCGTTAGTCTTGCAATTGGCTCCCCGGGTGCGCCCTCTTATTTCCTTCAGTGACCACTGCAGGTCTGCATAGTCACTGCCGATCAATATGTCAACAATGGGCCGTCGTCCGATTTTCGGAAATTCTATATCTTGTAAATGCTGCCATTTCTGTTTGTATCTATTCCAATCTATGGCATTCATGTTTCCAATCACTCTATTAGCTGTGTATGCAGATACTTTTGTATTTACACTGCCGTCTATGCTTTGCAGTCCGACCTCTATTGGCCTGGTCTCGAATGTCTCTACTTGACCATTTAACACATTCACAGTTACCTTTTCTGTTTTCCCCTGTACCAACCGTTCAGCGGCAATATCTGCATTTACATACGTCTTTGTACTAGCATCGCCCAATAGTGCATTGCACTTCACTGTATGACGACCGTTGCTCAATATCACAGGAACTGTGCGAAGTGCAATGAAATCTACGATGCGATGCGACTGTGACATCATAGTTGTTTGGGTTTTCCTTTGATTCCCCTCAATGATAGAGGTGCTTGTATCCTGATTAGGTCCGTTATATACATCTGAGATCGATGAACCCGCCTTGTGATTCTTCACAATTTGGCTAGTTACTGAACTAGCGATGCCGCGCCTGCCATCCAAATGTGTGCCGGCAATATTATGCAATAATCGGTTGTGCAGATCTCGGCACCCGTCTATGCCACATAGTCTGCTTCTCATACATTTACTTCCCTGATGACCATCGCATAAACAACGGTAACACAACTGGTGTCGTTTGGCGATGTTCCATTTTTCCTGCAGCGGCGCCTGAATGAACTCCCGGCATTTCCAAATTGCATGTTGCAATCCGCAGACTTTGCACTGTCGATTGAAAACAGGTTTATTTTCGGTTTCTTTCATCCCACCATAGAACGAACGTTGATGTCGGTTTCTGTCAAATGGCCTTTTCAATGAAGTATCCACCTTGCCGTTTAGCCCATGCACGGTCTCAGATGCGATTATCTGAAATTCCGACTCTTGTATCACCCATAATCGCAGGGTTGTCACCGATTCTTCTTTACTCGTTTCAAATACCCATCTATGGAATCTCGCTAACATGGATTCTGGCAGTTTTCTTTGGAGTTTTATATATAATGATCCGTCGCCCAACTCGCTATAACGACCTGCTTCTTTTAAATTGATTATTGCAATATCCAGCAAATCGGCAAAACGCTCCAGATCTTTCGGAAACCCATGCCTAACCTGCTGGAAATTGTCTAGTTCCTCTAAATACATGGCGATTTGCCGCCGCATTCCGCCGTACTTCCGCTCTAACCGTTCCTTTGCTGCCTCATAAGCCGTCGCCGAATGTCCAAGATGTTCAATTACTCCTAACGCTTCACCTGAAAGATACTGCCGTAACTGCAATAACTTATACTCAGCAGTTGCGGGGGCATTGTCGATACACGATAAGAATGCAGCCTTCCAACCGGCGTATGTGCGTTTGTCGCCCGTAAATACGGGTATTTGCACCCTTTTCAGCTGCTTCCATAGGTCCTGGCCTATATCATGTCGAACTGAAGCATTGGCGGTATTCCGCATTCCCGTTGCTGACTGCGAAGTTGTATTTCTATGCGACGAACCATATTCATTTTCGGTCCAATGACTGGCCCTAATATTGTTACTGAGGTATCTATTTTCGGGATAGCCCTCTCTGGCGGTTTCATATGGATAGGCTACTGTAGGCGACAATGGGCTATACTGCCGTGTGCTATTCATGTTTTCATGTAAAGGTAACCTTACCTTTGTTCTCGTGGAATGTTGCAGTTCTTCTACACGTCTCTCACCTTTAGTACCATCAAATATGTCGTCTGTGTCCCCCAGGTGCAGTTCGTTTAATAAGTCCACGTGTACCGTGTCTGACGCCACACTAGACTGCTCGTCCTTCCTTGAGTCGATGTATTCTTGGGCCGATTCATGCGCCGCCGAGTATGCATTCTCAATTGTCTCAAGCTCGTCAACGACCTTCGTACACTTATCCGATTGGTGCAGTTCCGTATAAAGCTCCGATAGCTTCGTAATTGCATCCATGGCAACTTCCATATTCATGTCCAACTTGTGACATTCTTCTTTGACTGCTCGTCGGCTGGGCAGGTCTTGTTCTTCAATCAAATGTAACAGCCGATGGCGACAGCGAGTGAAACTTGCCTTTGCTCTTGCCTTCTCTCGTTTGAGCTGCGTTTCTGGAGACTCAACGTCGCTTTCGCGGTTAGCGACGTTGCCGTGTGTCTCTTTTCCGTCGTCGATTGTAGCCATTTTATTTAGTGTTCTTCAACATCTCCCGATTATACGATGTATTGCCGATTATCGAACCATAACCTCGCTCTGCTACCAGATGATGGCGTGGAGATGTTCTATAGTCGATGGGGAAACTCGATAAAACACAACACCGATTATGTGTTGCTAAAATAAGTATTTATTTGTGGAAGCGTGCTGATAACGTTACTATAACTTTCCCCGTAAAAATGGCGACGTTGCTAACCTAACGATAACTCTGTATCCCCTTGACGTCAGTGACGTCACAGTCCAATTGTTGTTTCGCATGCACCCATAAAACACGCAAAGTCCTTATTTCCAAATGGACATAAAGCTCTAGTCTATCTTTGACCGTATAGATGTTGATGTAAAAACATACAATAAGGCCACTGTTCTCGGAGGCTTCTTCGTGTCAAGAGTGCTGTGTGTCATGTAGACACTATGAACTGTTACAGATATTTACGGACAGAGTGAATTTTAAAACTGTTTCGATATTGTATGTATTGCTTGCATGTTATGCGATACGATCAGCGCTCCTGTAGCCTATTTCACCAACATTGCAAAGTATACTTTAGTAGCAAAGTATACTTTGAGGGAGAAATTTTCAATTTTTTTTTTGATTTATTAATTTTTATTATACTGAATTTATTACATTATCACAGCCATTTAATGGCTGTGATAATGTAATAATTTCAGTATAATAATTCTGCATACTTTTAATCATGAAATACATGCATTTGTTAGTTCCATATGAAATAATGCATTTCAGGAAAAATAAATGATTACTCCCTCAAAGTATACTTTGCTAGTAAAGTATACTTTGCAATGTTGATGAAATCGGCTACTGTATAAGGTGCCTGTTGGTGTATCTTACACAGTTATACTGAATAAGCATGGATTTGATTTTCAAAAATGGGAGTGCAAAATATGCACGACAATATGAATATACTTATTTACTTAAATTGTGGAATAAAAATACTCCAATAAAGTTGAAAATTGCTTATTTGAGCTGAAGAAAGCAAACACTGCTTTTTGCAGCACAAATAAGGGAATTAGTTAGTTTGTTTTTGTCCATTTATTCCATATTTTATATCGGAAGAAAACAATGTGATAACTTCAGTAATGCATTTGTAAAAAATACAATATGCATTGAATTCGAAGTTGGGGGTAAAATACCATTTAGACTCGGGCTTATCTGGAGTTTTGTGTGATACTGTTAATTTTGTTAATCCTTAGACCGCTATCTTATATTTTTTTGTCGTCTGCTTTTTATTATATATTTTTATCATCAAAAACATGCTTTGACAGCACTTTAGAATAATTTACAACATGATTTGACAGCACTTCAGAATCATTTCCATTGGAAATGATTCTGAAGTGCTGTCAAACCATGTTTTTATCGAGAAATAAGGCAAGATATAAAAGCAACAGCAGACGACAATTGTTGTGTGTAGCGGTCTAAGGGTTAATAAACTTACATAGGTCTGTTTTTAAAACTTCTAGTCTACAGGCCTCCTCTTGCCAGGTGTCATATTATACCATAATATTTTTCTGCTGCCTAAATGTACTGCCTAATATAATTCATAAATGAATGCTGCCGCATTCACTTTTGAAATTATCATTGTAATACGTAAATATATACATTGATACATGGTTTTTTTACATTCCTCGTACATATATAAATTCATGTGTGCCAATGTGCATTTGAGCTGTAACTAGTCATTGTTATATACTTTGTTTTTAGTTTCTCATTAGCTTCCATTTCACCAAAACCTTCCAAGGGAACTGGGACCTGTTTCACTAAACTTTGTACGACTAAAACGTTTGTAAGTGCACAAATAAAGTTTACAAAGATTAGAACTGACAGCCGATGTTAGCAAATCTTTAGTGGGTTTTATCACATTTAACGAGTTGTATATATGGGTGGAAAATTGAAATCTTTGTAGGGACATTTTTACATGCAAAGTTGAGTGAAACTGGCACTAAACTTCTTACGACTAAAATGTTCGTAAGTGCAAAATTATGATAGTCTGTAAATGTCGCATTAACAATGTTTTCTTGTAAACAATTATTGGATTTACATTTATTGAGCATAGGCTGCATATGCAGCCTATGCTCAATAAATGTAAATCCATCAATTGAAATTTCCAGACGATCCTAAATTTTCACTTACGAACATTTTTGTCGTACGAAGTTTAGTGAAACGGGCCCCAGGTCGGTGTAAATAGGGCTCTGTTGTTGGGCGGCCCTATATTGCTATAGTCTGTTCTAGTTTAACCGCTATGAAACACGCCATGTGATTTTGTACCTTCGGACATCTGTGTAATTTTATAATTAAATACGTTTACCAAATTTAGAATGTTTTTCATAAATGGCATCAAAAGTTGACAAAATGTTCAGAGTACATACATGCGGAATTCTGTCAACTTTTGACGCGGAATTCTGTCAACTTTTGACGCCATTTACAGAAAATATTGTAAATTATGTAAACGTATTTCGTGAAATTACGCAGCTGTCCGAAGATACAAAATCACATGGTGTCTCGTATGTAACCAGCGTAGACTCCCATGGTAGTTTTCAGGTGATCTTGCAAACAAAAAAATCATAAAAATATCCACAATCCATGTAGATCTGTAAAACGTTTTACTATGTACTGTTTACTGAAGGGCATTTAATTTGCAAATTGCAATGTAGATTTAGTTTTCTTAGTTCTAGTATACTTGTGTTTGATCATATGTAAATTGTGATCACTGTATTTTGCCCATGCTATAGTTACTGTACTGTTATATATATACATGTGGCCGAGGCAGATAACAGTAGCCGCTTTCACCAACATTGCAAAGTATACTTTCAGGGAGTAATCCTTTATTTTTCCTGAAATGCATTATTTCATATAGAACTTACGACTGCATAATATATTTCATGATTAAAAGTATGCAGAATTATTATACTGAATTTATTACATTATCACAGCCAAAATGGCTGTGATAATGAAATAAATTCAGTATAATAAAAATTAATACATGTATCCTACAATTGAAAATTTCTCCCTCAAAGTATACTTTGCTAGATAAGTATACTTTGCAATGTTGGTGAAATAGGCTACTGGAACCTTTTTGCAGTATTTGCAACCAGCATAGCAGTGTGATATTTGTCAGGCGAACACGACGGCATAAATTAAGGCATAGATTAACGGTAAGGGTTCTTAATATAGGAATCACGATTTGTCTGGTTTGGCCCTCAGGTACGTTTTTATCTTTGGCTTTTTTGTTACCTGTGAGTTGAATTGGGTTATTGCCCATTATAAAAGTAGTAAGATTATTACTGATCCTACTGCTTTTGGGCAGTGGCCAAGTGATTCTGGTGTGGCGAGGACCTGTCGTCAGATCGGAATTATTCTGATTTCAGGGCTGAATATACAGATTTTTATTGTAAATATTCAGTTCTGATTTTGGGATTTTCCCCCCATTTGTACAGGTAATATGCATGATTTAGTACTAAACCCATTGACCCGGCCTTAAATGACCAAACCTGTTGATAGGCCGTTAAACTCAAACAAACAAACAAACAAACTAACCAGTATAGCAACATATCAGCCTGTGTATCGCCTCAGTTTGATCAGGACCTATGTTGGTCGTAATACAGTCACTCTTGTTTTTCAACTAATATTGAGTGTTCAATTGACAGCAATACATTCCCAGTTGGTCAGTTGTATTCAATTTATCTCATCATGTCTACCGAAGAGTACTGTCGGTGATAATTCCAAATGTTCACAACATTCCACCACTGTACACTCGATTTTGCATTAACCTTTTCACCCCTAAATTAAAAATATCAAACATTGAATTTTCCATGCTATCTTTTGGAATGCATCATTAACCCTTACACCGCTATCTTTTTTTTTGTGTCGTCTGCTGTTTATTTTCTATTTTTCATTTTGATCATCCAAAACATTCAGTTCTGATTTTGGGATTTTCCCCCCATTTGTACATGTACTTGAACATGTACTTGTACAGGTAATATATGGGATTTAGTACTAAACCCATTGACCCGGCCTTAAATGACCGTAGCTGTTGATAGGCCGTTAAACCCCAACAAACAAACAAACAACTATACAGGCATGTGGTGTTGAAAGGGTTAATGGTGAACCTTACTGGGATTCACACTTCGGGTTACATGATCCATTATAGTACGGGTTCCTGGCACCAGATCAGGAGACTGTCTTTCAGTGGTGAAGGTATGGTGCAGTCCAGCCTGTTGAACAGCCATAAAACAGCAAGAAAATGTGGTAGCATTAGAATTTGTGAAATATGCCATGTATACTTACGAGACTCGCCATGTGATTTTGTATCCAAGAACATGTGTGATTTTTAGCCAGGTTTTTTGAAAAAAAATCCAGGCTATTGGATTGGCGAAAGCCGGACGGGCGGCGGGCGGGCGGCGTCCACAATCAATGTTAAGTTTTCGTGTTTGAGTCCATTTCTTTGGTACTGCACCACCTACGACCACCAAACTTTCACAGCTTCATAATCAAGGGGTGCCCACCACATATCACTATCCAACATGTTACTTTTTTTTTAACTTGACCCATTTTTTCCGCGCAGTCGACTTAGCCATTTTCAATGTTAAGTTTTCGCGTTTTCAATGTTTTTTGGTTAAAACTTTTTTGTTATACTATATCTCTGCAACTGCTTCGCCCCTTGAAACTTCACATGGGTGTTTATCATCGTCCATATTTTCATTCTAACCCCCAACCGTGCGGCCCCTGTGCGCAATGTCAAGGTCAAATTACTTTGAATTTATTTGTTAAAGTTGTTTCGTGTACTATATCTCTGCAACTGCTTCACCCATTACCTTCATACTTCACATGGGTGTTTATCATCATTGTTGCACCCGCTTGCGGAAAGCGTGATATCGTCAGCATTTTCGCATACGTCCGTCCGTCCGTGTGTCCGGTTAAAGTTTTTTCGTTAAAGTTTTTCCATCTACTATATCTATTTCTTTAGTGTCCATGCCTCGCCCCAAGGCGCGACATGCAGGCCACGGCCATCTAGTCTACAAAAAGTGGGTATAATTATGTTATCCAAGTGTCCATGCTTGGAAAAAATCTGGCCTTCGTGGCTTTGCCTCGTTTCTTGTTCATGAAATACATTTACAGAAACTGTGATATTTTCTGTAAATGATGATGAAAGATGACACAATTTTCATATCAAATGTGGAATAGAATTCCGCAGTTGATATGAAAACGTCGTCAACGTTCCACGTAATTTATGGAAAATTTTGTAAATATTTCTAATGAGATACCGCACATGTTCTTAGGTACAAAATCTCATAGCGTGTCTCATATTAGTCACTGTAAATACCTCAATATTAACCTTCGTTATTGTCGTGCCTGCTTTGCGCGACTATAGTCGGCGCTTTTTCCATCGGCGTCGTCCGCTTTTTTTTGTAAGGCAAATGCGTTAAAAGTTATTGTTTTTTCACAATATCTCTTTAACCCCTTGCCAGACTTTGATGATATTTCATATCAATGTTTGTCTAGGGATGATGCTTCATTACGCACACCCCCACATCCAAATTCTCAAGGTCATTTATTTACTTGTAATGCTCACGTTCAAATGCCTCGGCAGGCGCGATACCGCTCGATTCTTACCAATAGTAAACACCATGCATTTATAATATACAGGGCCACTAATGTTGAACATACTTGAATTGGTGCTGGTTTGCTACACTAACGCGTTGCTTGTTTGAAAATATCTTACAAACGCTGTAGATCCTGATGAGACGGCATATCCTGATGAGACGGCTTATCTGAATCTACAGTGTTTGCAAATGCTGCTTTTATTGTGCATTGGGTTGAAAGAGTTAATTTTCGTTGAGCCTGCTTGAAGAAAGGGAGAAATAGTTATCTCAATGATATATCTAGGTGTCTGTGAAATATACATTGAAGTTTTAAAGTACTTCTATCTTTGTAAGTGGGTAGTTGGTTCTGCATAAACGATGGCGTAAATTAACAGTAGGGGCTCCTCCTTATAGGAAGCACAATTTGCCTGGCTTGGCCCTCGGGTATGTTTTTATGTTTGGCTCGTTTGTTACCTGGGAGTTGTATTGGGTTATTGCCCATTATAAAAGTAGTAAAATTATTACTGATCATACTGCTTTTGGGAGGGGCCCAAGTGATTCTGGTGTGGCGAGACCTGGCATCAGATCAGGAATATTATGATTTCAGGGCTGAATATATAGGTTTTTTTATTGTAGATATTCAGTTCTGATATTGGGATTTTCCCCTCATTTGTACTGTACAGGTAATATATGGGATTTAGTACTAAACCCATTGATCCGGCCTTAAATGACTGTAGCTGTTGATAGGCCGTTAAACCCCAACAAAAAAAATCAACACCATGCATTTATAGTATACAGGACCACTGATGTTGAACATAATTGAATTGGTGCTTGCATTTCTCCACTTTGTCACATTTGCCAACATGCATGTGCAGAATATTCGTTATCTGCTGTCCCCACAAATGTCGTCATGTTCATATTATTATATTATATAAATATACTACATATATAGTCAGCCAGGGTTCTGGGGGCCGTTTCACTAAACTTTGTACAACTAAAAATGTTTGTAAGTGCAAAATTATGATAGTCTGTAAATTTCACATTAACATTGTTTTTTTGTAAACAATTATTGGATTTACATTTATTGAGCATATGCAGCCTATGCTCAATAAATGTAAATCCATCAATTGAAATTTCCAGACGATCCAAAAGTTACACTTACAAACATTTTAGTCGTACAAAGTTTAGTGAAACGGCCCCCAGGATTGTGAATAATAATACTTGTACTTGTATTGTTCCATAAAACTGCTGGCGTTTACATCCATATAGTTATACATGTATACATGTATACATGTTATAGTTTATTTTATTTCACATCTCGCTTCCACTTGGCCCACCCGACTGGTATTGCACTCCGCCCCGGCGTGAACTGTTTCAAGTCGAAAAATGCACCGGTTTCCTGACGAAATGCTGCACTTAGAGCTATCGCATAAACACATTTTTCGTCTAGTAACCGGCGCAAATTTATTGCGCTGGTTACTAGACAAAAGCGTGTTTGCGGTATCTTCTGCATGTTACTGTAGCTGAATGGGAATTTGTCAAGAATCCGGCGCCTCTTTCGTCAAAAAACATTTTACGTCGGTGCGGAGACTCGGAGTGCAACATCAGTGTACCCGTCATTATTTAAGCTGTGATGAAATGTTCCAAGGTCTTTTTTCTTGATTGGCAACACATTATAGCGTGTATGCCAAGGCTAGGTCAGTTTACGACCCACCATGGGATTATTGACCATACAGGACAAACCGTGATGTAAATGTAACTATTTTACCACATACAGTACACATGTGCATACTGTTAACCCGTAGACCGCTACACACAACAATTGTCGTCTGCTGTTTCTTTTATATCTTGCCTTATTTCTCAATAAAAACATGGTTTGACAGCTCTTCAGAATCATTTCCAATGGAAATGATTCTGAAGTGCTGTCAAATCATGTTGTAAATTATTCTAAACTGCTGTCGGTACATGTTTTTGATGATAAAAATGGAAAATCAACAGCAGACGACTAAAAATTAAGATAGCGGTGTAAGGGTTAACTCCATGTGACAATCACCTATATAACCAATTGTCACATATCTTGTTTGATTGACGAATTTTGCAATTCCATTAGAACCACTAAATCCAACACCCAGGAACAATGGTGCGTTTAATTTTGATGGCTTTCTGATTATGTACGATTTGCCTGGTTTGGCCCTCAGGTACGTTTTTATCTTTGGCTCTTTTGTTACCTGGGAGTTGAATTGGGTTATTGCCCATTATAAAAGTAGTAAGATTATTACTGATCCTATTGCTTTTGGGAGGGGCCAAGTGATTCTGGTGTGGCGAGGACCTGGCATCAGATCAGGATTATTCTGATTTCAGGGCTGAATATATAGTTTTGTTATTGTAAATATTCAGTTCTGATTTTGGGATTTTCCCCCCATTTGTATATGTACTTGAACATGTACATGTACAGGCAATATATGGGATTTAGTACTAAACCCATTGACCCGGCCTTAAATGACCTCAACTGTTGATAGGCCGTTAAACCCCAACAAACAAACAAACAAAACAAACGAAGTTTAGTGAAGCGGGGCCAGCGGACCCCTGTACTGCACGTGTGTTTGTATAACCAGTATTTTATCTAAGATAATATCTAATCAAACTCGGACCTGTGAATGTGAATGTAATGGGCATTTTATTTTTTGTAATGGGCATTTTTGTTGTGTCGTAGGTCCGAGTCTTCCACCTGTGGTAGAAACAATATCTTGTAACCACACACCGCTGTACACTGCATTTATAATTATAGAAAACCAATAGTTTGATTATCTTTTCACCCTAGCTGTTGGTGGGACATTAAACCCATTCACTTTCACTTCGAGTATCTTGTGACCTCCAGTTGACAGTTGCATTTATAACCATCAGCTATATAGATAATTACACTATCAGCAGCTGTTGTTGGATACAGAATATATTTCACTGGACAGCTAGGCCACTTACTTTGGTTGACTAAGAAGTCCACAGGACTAGTTGCTTTACAATTTGCATATAACTCAATAAAAGTATATGTTGTGACCACCCATTTGAACCGTCTCGCCGAGACAGTTCAAACGTTTATGTTTACTTGACGAATTTTGCAATTCCATTAGAACCACTAAATCCAACACCCAGGAACAATAGTGCGTTTTATTTTGATGTCTTTCTGATTATGTACTTATGTGATGCAAAACACACACATTTCTTGTAGCGTCGTCCTTTGATGACCATAGCTGTTGACAGTGCATTTACACCTGAATTATTGTTTGCCCTAGTTTCTCGACCAACGAAAGCAGAACATTTCATCTCAATTAGTCGCATATTGCGACAATTTCGGCAATATCTATTTAATGAATCAATAAATATTGCAATAACTCAGCAGTTAAATTTAGAACCATAGGCCCCGTCTTGACGTAATTTCCTGTGACGCGCACCAGGTGTACGATAAATTCAGTATCACACCGCCAATGTAATAGTATTGTTGCTGAAAACACGTTTATGGGCAGCGCTCCATTCTAATAGACAGGTGCCCGTGATGGGGCGGAGCAACCAGTAAGTTAGTTACATATACATGTAGTTCAAATTGAATTTTTAGCTCGACTATTCGAAGAATAGTTAGAGCTTATGTAGTCACCCCGGCGTCGGCGTCACTGTAATGCCTTGGTTAAGGTTTTTAGTCAAGCTTGTATATGGAATACTCCTGGCCCTACACCCACCATACTTGGAAAACTTCATCTCCTAGTGATGTACATCAACAACCCCTGACCTATATTTGACCTTGACCTACATTTAACCTTGAATTACTTACTTAATTCCCCTTGGTTAAGGTTTTTACTCGACCTTGGTTAAGCTTTTTACTCAAGCTTGTACATGGAATACTATTGTGCATACAGACACCATACTTGGACAACCTTTTCTCATAACGATGTACATCAATAACCCCTGATCTATATTTGACCTTGACCTACATATCCTCTTGAATTACTTAGTTAATTCCCCTTGGTTAAGGTTTTTAGTCAAGCTTGTATATGGAATACTACTGGCCCTACACCCACCATACTTGGACAACTTCATCTCCTAGTGATGTACATCAATAACCCCTAATCTATATTTGACTTTGACCTACATTTCTTCTTGAATTACTTAGTTAATTCCCCTTGGTTTTAAGTCAACCTTGATTAAGGTTTTTAGTCAAGCTTATACATGCAATACTATTGTGCATAGAGACACCATACTTGGACAACCTTTTCTCATAGGGATGTACATCAATAACCCCTGATCTATATTTGACCGTGACCTACATTTCCTCTTGAATTACTTTATAGTTAATTCCCCTTGGTCAAGGTTTTTAGTCAAGCTTGTAGATGGAATACTCCTGGCCCTACACCAACCATACTTGGACAACTTCATCTCCTAGTGATGTACATCAACAACCCTGACCTATATTTGACCTTGAATTACTTACTTAATTCCCCTTGGTTAAGGTTTTTAGTCAACCTTGGTTAAGGTTTTTAGTCAAGCTTGTACATGGAATACTATTGCGCATACAGACACCATACTTGGACAACCGTTTCTCATAGGGATGTACATCAACAACCCCTGACCTATATTTGACCTTGACCTACATTTAACCTTGAATTACTTAGTTAATTCCCCTTGGTTAAGGTTTTTAGTCAACCTTGGTTAAGGTTTTTAGTCAAGCTTGTACATGGAATACTATTGTGCATACAGACACCATACTTGGACAACCTTTTCTTATAGGGATGTACATCAATAACCCCTGATCAATATTTGACCTTGACCTACATTTCCTCTTGAATTACTTAGTTAATTCCCCTTGGTTAAGGTTTTTAGTCAAGCTTGTAGAGGGAATACTCCTGGCCCTACACCAACCATACTTGGATAACTTCATCTAGTGATGTACATCAGCAACCCCTGACCTATAGTTTACCTTGACCTACATTTAACCTTGAATTACTTACTTATTTCCCCTTGGTTAAGGTTTGTACTCAAACTTGGTTAAGGTTTGTACTCAAACTTGGTTAAGGTTTATAGTCAAGCTTGTACATGGAATACTCCTGGGCCTACAGCAACCATACTTGGAAAACTTCATCTCCTAGTGATGTACATCAATAACCCTGACCTATATCTGACATTGACCTACATTTAACCTTGAATTACTTACTTAATTTCCCTTGGTTAAGGTTTTTAGTCAACCTTGGTTAAGGTTTTTATGCAGGCCGCGGCCACCTTGTTTGTCAAGCTATGTGTACATCGACAACCCTCGTAGTCGAGCTATGCTGTTCTCCTACAGCTCTTGTTAATTAATGAACTAATTTCTTGCTCGCTACGAAATTCAATACGTGAACTATAACTATTACTTACAGTGGAATCTCTAGATCAGAGCCTAGGCTCAATAAATGGAAATCCATCAGTTGAAATTTCCAGACGATCCTAAATTTGCACTTACGAACATTTTAGTGGTACAAAGTTTAGTGAAGCGGGGCCAGCGGACCCCTGTACTGCACGTGTGTTTGTATAACCAGTATTTTATCTAAGATAATATCTAATCAGTCTAATATCAATTTGCTTGAACCTTTAATTGTACCTGTAGAAACCACAGGTGGAAGACTCGGACCTGTGAATGTGAATGTAATGGGCATTTTATTTTTTGTAATGGGCATTTTTGTTGTGTCGTAGGTCCGAGTCTTCCACCTGTGGTAGAAACAATATCTTGTAACCACACACCACTGTACACTGCATTTATAATTATAGAAAACCAATAGTTTGATTATCTTCTGACCCTAGCTGTTGTTAAACCCATTCACTTTCACTTCGAGTATCTTGTGACCTCCAGTTGACAGTTGCATTTATAACCATCAGCTATATAGATAATTACACTATCAGCAGCTGTTGTTGGATACAGAATATATTTCACTGGACAGCTAGGCCACTTACTTTGGTTGACTAAGAAGTCCACAGGACTAGTTGGTTTAAAATTTGCGTATAACTCAATAAAAGTATATGTTGCGACCTCCCATTTGAACCGTCTCGGCCAAACGCGTGGTTGCAACATAAACCTTCGGTGAGAAAGTAGAAAATATTCAGGGTTTTCCCTGAAGAAATCCGTCTGAAACGAGGTGAACTACCACCAAAGTGTTGGTCATGGTCAGTCTGCAAGCTGGCCACACGTTCAATCAGCTGATTTTCATTTGAAAACACTATTACCGTACTACGGTAATTCTAAATATTCGGACACCATTTGTTTTGGAAACCCCTGTAAAATAGAGGTTTCCCCAAGCAGTTGTATACATGTATATGTACGTTGTTATTGTGATAAACTGTACAAACATACCAACATTACCGTCTGTTTCACGAAATCTGCCCAAATTGTACGCCATATAAACAATGCACATACAATATTTTTTTCGTTAATATTAAATTTTAGCAAAATTTAAGAATGAGCCTTCTTTTTATTTTGTGAAATTTGGTCCAATATTGATTTTATTACGAAAAAGTGATTTGTCTATGGGAATTTAACATAGGGGGGAAAAGGAGGCGGAGGGGCTGGGGGAGGTGTTAAAAAATAATAATTTGGAAATCGACACCGAAACCTAGCTAGATAGCTTGGAATTGATCTAACTCGGTCCACTATTTCTGAAATTAGAAAATGTTTATGGGGATTGTTTTTTCGTAATAAAATCAATATTGGGACCAAATTTCACAAAATAAAAAGAAGGCTTGTTCTATACTATCAAAAAAAATATTGTTTTTGCATTGTTTATATGGCCGTAAAATTTGGGCAGGTTTCGTGAAACTGTTATGGAAAACCTATTTATGCGTTTCCCAGAATAAATTGTCTGAATATTTAGGGGTAACTCTGATTTCTAGTCCTCGTAATACGTTGCACATTTGTTTAAAGAAATAAAATGGAAGAAACACTAAAATTGTTATTTTCTTTAAATAACACCTTTATGTTTGTCTTTATCGTTCATTCTTAGCATACATGGAACGTGACAAAAATGTGCCACAGGACATTCTGAATTGGCATACTTCTGTGACGGAATAGTGTTGAACAGCCTAGGCCCTTATCTGTAGCAAATTTCAGCAAAATTGCTAAGCATACTTATCTAGCTAAGTATACTTTGAGGGAGTAATCATTTATTTTCCCCCCGAACTGCATTTTTTTCACATACTAACCACTGCATATGATTAAAAGGATCGAGAATTATTACACTGAGGACCTGGCATCAGATCAGGATTATTCTGATTTCATGGATGAATCTATATTGTTTTTGTCGCGCCCGCTTGCGGAAAGCGCGATATAGTCGGCCGTTTGGCCTACGTACGTGTGTCCGGTTAAAGTTTTTGGTTAAGTTGTTTGGTTAAGTTGTTTGGTTAAAGTTTTTGGTTAAAGTTGTTTGGTTAAAGTTGTTTGGTTAAAGTTTTTGGTTAAGTTCTTTGGTTAAAGTTTTTGGTTAAGTTTTTTGGTTAAGTTTTTTGGTTAAGTTTTTCGTTATACTATATCTCTGCAACTGCTTTGCCCATTACCTTGAAACTTCACATGGGTGTTTATCATCATCTATATTTATCTCTGCAACAGCTTTGCCCATTACCTTGAAACTTCATATGGGTGTTTATCATCATCTATATTTTCATTCTACCCCCCTCCCGTGCGGCCCCTGTGCCCAATGTCAAGGTCAAACTACTTTGAAGTTTTTGGTTAAGTTTTTTGTTTAAAGTTTTTTGTTTAAAGTGTTTAAAGTTTTTTGTTTAAAGTTTTTTGTTTAAAGTTTTTTGTTTTTTGTTTAAAGTTTTTTGTTTAAAGTTTTTTGTTTAAAGTTTTTTGTTTAAAGTTTAAAGTTTTTTGTTTAAAGTTTTTTGTTTAAAGTTTTTTGGTTAAGTTTTTTTGGTTAAGTTTTTTGGTTAAACTTTTTCCTTATACTATATCTCTGCAACTGCTTTGCCCATTACCTTGAAACTTCACATGGGTGTTTATCATCATCTATATTTTCATTCTACCCACCTCCCGTGCGGCCCCTGTGCCCAATGTCAAGGTCAAATTACTTTGAAGTTTTTGGTTAAGTTGTTTGGTTAAAGTATTTGGTTAAGTTTTTTGGTTAAATTGTTTGGTTAAAGTTTTTCGTTATACTACATCTCTGCAACTGCTTTGCCCATTACCTTGAAACTTCATATGGGTGTTTATCATCATCTATATTTTCATTCTACCCCCCTCCCGTGCGGCCCCTGTGCCCAATGTCAAGGTCAAATTACTTTGAAGTTTTTGGTTAAGTTTTTTGTTTAAAGTTTTTGATTAAGTTTTTTGGTTAAAGTTTTTGGTTAAGTTTTTTGGTTAAGTTTTTTGGTTAAACTTTTTCATTATACTATATCTTTTTTTTAGTGTCCATGCCTCGCCACAAGGCGCGACATGCAGGCCGCGGCCATCTAGTTATTGTTAATATTCAGTTCTGATTTTGGCCTTACATGACCATAGCTGTTGATAGGCCGTTAAACCCCAACAAAGAAACAAACCCATTGACCCGACCTTACATGACCGTAGCTGTTGATAGGACCCGTTAAACCCCAACAAACAAACACACTGAATTTATTACATTATCACAGCCATTTTGGCTGTGATAATGTAATAAATTCACTATAATACAAATTAATAAATGTATCCTTAAATTCTCCCTCAAAGTGTACTTAGCAAGATAAGTATACTTTGAAACTTTGGTGAAATAGGCTACAGGTCTGGCTACGCTGGTTGCAAACATTGTCAGATAGCTATAGTCAGCCGACGGCCCAAACAGTACATGTATGTAGACGAGAATAATTATCCAGTGGAACCTCTCTAAACCAGACACCCTGAGAGGTCTCCAGGGTGTCCAGTTTAGCGATGTTCCACTGTAAATCAGACATATGACTGCCAAGGTATGCGGCTGTGCTTTGCGAACATGAACAGGCAGTAATATAACGGGGTGCATCCTTACCAGAAACCAGAGACATCCCTGGTTTGGCCCTTAGGTACATTTTTGGTTTTCTTGTCCTCAATAGTTGAATCTGGCTACACCCATTATAATACAAGTAGTAGAGGCTGTGGTAAGATAAGTGTTAATCCTATTACTTTTAGAGGCTGTGACTAAGTGACTGGTGTGGTGAAGACCTGGCACCAGATCAGGTTATTCTAATTTCAGGGTTGAATAGTCACATATGTGGCTGTGGCTGGAGAAACGGGGCTTATGGGATTTGTGACCAGTGGATCTCCAGATCAAATAGCATTCCTGTAGCCTGATAATAACAAACTATACTGCTTTTTATAAGCATGGCGAGCGTTTCATTTATGGAATGGTCATACTGATCAGACTGCTGAAGAAGCATGACATGCGTTTTATTGATGGAATGGCGAACAGTGCAGATCCTGATCACAGGTTGAAGTAATGGACCGAGGTCTATAAATACATTAAATATGCCTAAAGCATCAATAAATGAAGATTTTTTTTTATTGTTTTTACTCTCTCCTTATACTCCATTATAATTCATTTATTTTTAGGTATATTTAATGTGTTTATAGACCTTGGTCCGTTACTTCAACCTGTGATCCTGATCAGACTGTGCAGATGTACAGGCTGATCTGGATCTACACGAATCACAAAACACATAAGCCCCATTGTGAATTGTCCTAATATTCAAACATGTACAACAGCATATATCTACAATGCTCAATGTAATGGTGTAGATATGACATACCCACATGGATGACATATGTACAATCACACTGATACAATATTATACAATTATCGTCTTGTGAGGTCAATAAGTGGTTTTATCGACCCGATAAACATGATATTGGACCTCGGACTGTGTCCAAGGTCAATATCACTTTTATAGGGTCGATAAAACCACGTATTGACCGATATGACAAGGCGATAATTGTATTATTATAAATTGAGAAATTCCCATACGTGTCCTCTTTTTAATAATATAGCATAAATATCCATTTACACTGTGAACATGACAATTAATCTTGCTATAATTCCAGCACAAAAATATTTACACAATTCCCTAACATTTGATTGGTCCGTAGCAAGTCTCTGTCCAAAATTTATATCCCAGTAAACTCTATGCCGATCTACTTTCCGTAACCGTCGGGCGCAGTTAAAATCATTCTTAAGAAAACGGAAAATAAACACATTTTCTTGATGAATTTATTTCAAATGCTGGAATTATAAGGAATGAATGGTCTTTTGTGGAATTTATCGGGGATATAAACTTCGTCCAGTATTCCCGTGACTTTTCCAAGTTTATACCCCGATAAATGCCACAAAAAGGCCATTCATTCCTATATTACGCCATTTTGGCGCAATTCATAATCCTCATGTTCAGCGACGTTGCTAGTGAAGAGCGTGATATGAGCGTGATACTTCATGGATTTTAATGACGTCAAACAGACTTTAGCCAAACCACAACGTTGCTCCGCCTTCAGGTCATTATGACATTTTGAATCAACTTTCTCAGGTCAATTTGCATCTATATCGAAGATCACGTGACCAGCATCTGACCAATCGCAGACACGGATATTTCTCGATTGATAATAATACATTTTATTTTTCACTACCCGCAAAAGCTGTGACCTCACTCACATGTTCCCTGGCAGTTCTGTCTAAAATATCATGAATATCCTTACACCCTTTCACCGCCAAATTCAACACCGCGTTCAAATTGTCTTCGTGCAATCGCGAATTCATTTCCAAGAACACAATCTGTTCGGACTTGGGCAGTGTCGACACAATAAGCTCGGCGCGACCCGACGATTCCTCAAGGTAGTTTATGTCCAATATGGGCGTATCATTGATGAAGCTGGCGGAACACGCACAGACGAAGTCCTTCATTGGGATGCCCGCATCTATCAGGGCCAACGTGGCAGCGTTCACACTCGCGCAGTAGTTGCCACCATCCGACTGTAGCACCTAGAGAATCACAAGGTTTGATATACATCAGCGCTCCAGATAAGGTGCGTATTGGCGTATTTTACGCACTTATTTTAGCAGAATATGCATTGATTATCAAAACTGGGAGTACACAATACTCACAGCAATGTGAAAATACGCATTGATTTTCAAATTGAGTAGTGAAAATACTGTAATAAATTTTAAAATTGCAGCTCAAATAAGTGATTTTTTAAATTTGTTTTATCTCTCATTGTATATACTATAAAAATTATACTGCTATGTGATTGTAGCCTGATAACGATCTATATTGCTTGTTTGGAAACATGGCATGTGTTTCATTGATGGAATGGCGAACAGTGCAGATCCCGATCACTGATTAGACTCCGGCCCGTAGCCAGACCTGTTTGAAGGGGGGGGTCGTTTCGAAGGTCCAAGGGGCCAGAGGTATCTAGGGGGGTCTAAAAAAGTGGACCTCGAGGTTGGACGGGGGGGTCGTCCGACCGCTCAGACCCCCCCTGGCTACGGGCCTGAGACTGCGGATGCACAAGCTGATCTGGATATACACTGGTTGCAAAACCCATAAGCCCCATTTCTCCAGTCGCAGCCATATATATGATAAAGCTTTCCAAGCATGTTCTAATGAACAGAATCAGGAAGTTTGACTACACAGCTGGACCAATCACACTGCCTGATTTCACGCGTGATCACGAGCAAGTCAGTAACTTTGATTGGCCGAGGCCGAGTTGTGCTCAGCGTTAACCAGTCAGGCCGTCCTTAAAAAATTGTTTGTTTCTTGTAACCCGACCCAGAATTTTAGAAGTGGGTCGGTCGGCCGGTAGGCAATTTCTTTTTTTTCTCTGTCACATGACATATTGAATTTAAAAATTATTAATATTAAAATGCAATGCAAGTGTTAAAATATTGTAGCTTTTTAATATTAATAATTTTTAAATTCAATATTGCATAAAAAAAAACAACATTTTTTTAAAACAAATTGTAAAAAAAATAAAATTGTAAACGAAATTGCAATAATAAAAATCGGGTCGCACCGTTTTTAGAGGGTCGGTCGGGTTTCAGGAAACTGGAGATATAATTATGGATGGCCCCAAACTTTCTGCTTCTGCTCTACATCAGCAAATTTGATTGCTGTGGTATCAGCTGTGCTCAGTCTAGGCCAATCACAATGCATGATTTAGATGCAAACTTTGAGAACATTATCAGAAAGTTTCTGAGCAGTTTGATTGGTCAGGGATAACTGTGCTCAGTCCCATCCAATCATACTGCATGATTAAGAGTACAAATTTGGGGAATATGCTTGTAAGTTCCCGTCCTTAAATGACCCTAGCTGTTGATAGGGTGTTAAACACCAATAAGCAAACAAAAACAAACGACTTGTAAGTTATTAAATACACTAAGTCATTAAATATTGGATCATAGCTTTTATCTACACATACATGTACATGCTTGGTACTGTGACTGGAGAAATGGGGCTTCTGGTATGTGTGACCGGCAGCTGTACGTCCTGTAGCCTGATAACGATGTTCCGTCATGATGGGTGTTTCATTGATTTAATGGCGAACAGTGCAGATCGTGATCAGCCTGTGCAGATGCACAGGCTGATCTGGATCTACACTGGTCGCCAATCCCATAAGCCCCATTTCTCCAGTCACAGCCACAATTACAATGTGTACGATTACCTCCACAAATATGTCGATCTGAGACCGTGGGTATAGTGTGGTCATGATGGCAGCATCAAACGTCTGTTGTAGGTGCATGGTCATTTCCGTGGACTTTCGGTCACCCCTCGGTCTGCGTTTCCTCTCGCCTGTGCTGAACGTGGCCATGCTGTACTGGCAGTTCACTAACACTCGGTCATGGAGTGACCGGCCACGCCCTCCCCGGATCTACAATGTCAGTAACAACTATACTGTCTGGTAGCATTCAATTAACTTGTCATATTGAGGATATACCATTTGTTGAAAATTCTATTTTCTTTATATCTGCTCATAAGTTACATGTAGTTGCGAACAGTAACTCTTTTAATCTATTCCTGTACCCTCCATAGCCATAGTTATGATTCCACTCATATGCTTCCTCTGCAGAATAGCAAATCAGATCTGATTCAAAGACAAGGGCATAGCCTAGTACTAGTACTGCAATGAGGACAACGTGCCCGAGAATATCTCCTATATTATTCTGATAAGCCCACGCCAAGCCCATGCCTTGTGGCGTGATATGGAAGCAGTCCTGAAGTGTAAATAGTAGAAAATATATCAACATCCGAACACATGATTATATGATGACTGAAAATAATGATACCGGTGTAAACAAATATTTTCCCCCCTGG
Source organism: Conchocele bisecta (assembly GCA_029237695.1). Classification (NCBI taxonomy): domain Eukaryota; kingdom Metazoa; phylum Mollusca; class Bivalvia; order Lucinida; family Thyasiridae; genus Conchocele; species Conchocele bisecta. The sequence continues at coordinate 40,802,335 of CM055265.1, read as the reverse complement.
GGGCAGAATGTTCGCCAAATATTCTCCCCCCCCCCCCCCAGGCGAAATATCTCTCCCTCATTACGAATATTCCCCCCCCCCCCCCCCCGGGGGGTAGAATGTTCGCTGAATATTTTGCCCTCCACCGGAATATTCTCCCCCCCCCCCCCCCCCCCCCTTTTTCCTGACTTTTATTACTGTTACTGTGCGAGGGATAATATTCGGCGACTAATTTGCCCTCCGCCAAACCCTCGGTGATATGTGTGTGATGTAGAGGAGAGGAGAGGGGAGGAGAGGGGGGGGGGGGGGGGGGATGATAATATTTGGCGAATAATTTGCCCCCCGCCCCCCAGTCAGCCAAAACCCTCTGTGATATACGAGTGTTGTGTAGAGGAGAGGTCGGGGGGATAATATCGGCGGCAAATAATTTGCCCCCCCGCCCCCCGGTCAACCAAACCGTCTGTGTATGAGTGTGGTGTAGAGGAGAGATGGGATAATATTCGGCAATAATTTGCCCCCGCCCCCCAGTCAGCCAAACGCTCTGTGATATGAGTGTTGTGTAGAGGAGAGGTGGGGGGATAATATTCGGCGAATAATTTGCCCCCCGCCCCCCAGTCAGCCAAACCCTCTGTGATAGGAGTGTTGTGTAGAGGAGAGGTGGGGGGGATAATATTCGGCGAATAATTTGCCCCCCGCCCCCCGGTCAACCAAACCGTCTGTGATATGAGTGTGGTGTAGAGGAGAGATGGGGATAATATTCGGCAAATAATTTGCCCCCCGCCTCCCAGTCAGCCAAACCCTCTGTGATATGAGTGTTGTGTAGAGGAGAGGTGGGGGGGATAATATTCGGCGAATAATTTGCCCCCCGCCCTGGTCAGCCAAACCGTCTGTGATATGAGTGTTGTGTAGAGGAGAGGTGGGGGGGGGGATAATATTCGGCGAATAATTTGCCCCCCGCCCCCCAGTCAGCCAAACCCTCTGTGATATGAGTGTGATGTAGAGGAGAGGGTGGGGGGATAATATTCGGCGAATACTTTGCGCCCCCGCCCCCCAATCAGCCAAACCCTCTGTGATATGAGTGTTGTGTATAGGAGAGGTGGGGGGATGGGGGGAATATTCGGCGAAAAATTTGCCCCCCGCCCCTCAGTCAGCCAAACCCTCTGTGATATGAGTGTTGTGTAGAGGAGAGGTAGGGGGGATAATATTCGGCGAATAATTTGCCCCCCGCCCTGGTCAGCCAAACCGTCTGTGATATGAGTGTTGTGTAGAGGAGAGGTGGGGGGGGATAATATTCGGCGAATAATTTCCCCCCACCCCCCGCCCCCGGTCAGCCAAACCGTCTGTGATATGAGTGTGGTTGTAGAGGAGAGGTGGGGGGGGGGGGGATAATATTCGGTGAATAATTTGCCCCCGCCCCCCAGTCAACCAAACCCTCTGTGATATGAGTGTGATGTAGAGGAGGGTGGGGGGGATAATATTAGGCGAATAATTTGCCCCCCGCCCCCCAATCAGCCAAACCAAAATCTGTGATATGAGTGTTGTGTAGAGGAGAGGTGGGGGGTGGGGGATAATATTCGGCGAATAATTTGCCCCCCGCCCCCCGGTCAGCCAAACCGTCAGTGATGAGTGTGGTGTAGAGGAGAGGTGGGGGGGATAATATTCGGCGAATAATTTGCTCAGTCAGCCAAACCCTCTGTGATATGAGTGTTGTGTAGAAGAGAGGTGGGGGGATAATATTTGGCGAATAATTTGCCCCCCGCCCCCCAGTCAGCCAAACCCTCTGTGATATGAGTGTTGTGTAGAGGAGAGGTGGGGGGGATAATATTCGGCGAATATTTTGCCCCCCGCCCCCCAGTCAGCCAAACCCTCTGTGATATGAGTGTTGTGTATAGGAGAGGTGGTGGGGGGGATAATATATTAATTAAATATATTAAATTTCCCTTTTCTACAAATTTAAACCTGCACAATATGTAAGAAATTAAATATTAAATTTCCTTTTCTACAAATTACATATTTGCATGTTTTATTACATATTCGTAGAATATCTGTAGAATAAAACAATCTCATCAGACAATTACCCCATATTTGCATGTTTTATTACATATTCGTAGAATAAAACAATCTGTAACATCAGAAAATTACCACATCAGTTCAGTGTCCTTAATTTATCCTAATAAAAAAACAAAAAAAGCAGCAGTATGTATATTGGCCTATATGATTTTCAAGTTCAAAGTTGAAACGGAACATACGAAAAATGTGACCCGAGGCTATGATAACACTGCACCCTAACAATACCAAAATCCCCTTTCTCCCACTTTGGTTTTTACCTGAATTCATAAAAGTGGGAGAATCGGGATGAATGTATTGCTATTTCATTGCTATCAAAACAAAAGGTCATATTCCAGAAAATTGGTATTCAGGTGACACAAACTGAAACTAAGGATATTCAGCAAGTTCAAATTCAATTTCCTGTGCAAATTAGGGCAGAATAAAAAGAGAAGAATAAATAAGCATAAATGTAAAGTTTCCTACACTACAGTTGTCACTACTATGTCAATTTAACAACATTTACATATTACATTTACGCCAAATAAAAATTCCACACCCCCTCTCTTCTACATCACCCTGGTCGGCGAATTATTTGCCAAATATTACTCTCTACATTGCACTCATATCACAGAGGGTTTGGCTGACTGGGGGACGGGGGCAAATTATATTCGCCAAATATTATCCCCCCCCCCCCCTCTCATCTACATCACACTCATATCACAGAGGGTTTGGCTGACTGGGAGACGGGTGGCAAATTATTCGACGAATATTATCCTACCCCCCCCCCCCCCCTCTCATCTACATAGCACTCATATCACAGACAGTTTGGCTGACCGACGGGGGGGGGGGGGGGGGGGGGGGGGGGGAGCAAAATATTTACCGAATATTATCCCCCCCCAACTTTCATCTACATCACACTCATATCTCAGAGGTTTTGGCTGGTTGGGCGACGGAGGGCAAAATATTCGCCGAATATTATCCCCCCCCCCCCCTCTCCTCTACACCACACTTATATCACAGAGGGTTTGGCTGACTGGGGGGCGGGGGGCAAATTATTCGCCGAATATTATCCCCCCACCCTCTCCTCTACATCACACTCATATCACAGACGGTTTGGCTGACCGGGGGGCGGGGGGAAAAATATTCGCCAAATTTTATCCCCCCCCCACCTCTCATCTACATCACACTCATATCACAGAGGGTTTGGCTGACTGGGCGACGGGGGGCAAAATATTCGCCAAATATTATCCCCCCCCCTCTCCTCTACAGCACACTCATATCACAGAGGGTCTGGCTGACTGGGGCGCAAATTATTCGCCAAATATTATCCCCCCCCACCTGGAACCTCTCCTCTACATCACACTCATATCACAGAGGGTTTGGCTGACTGAGCAACGGGCGGGGGGCAAAATATTCGCCGAATATTATCCCCCCCCTCTCCTCTACACAACACTCATATCACAGAGGGTTTGGCTGACTGGGGGGCGGGGGCAAATTATTCGCCGAATATTATCCCCCCCACCTCTCCTCTACGAATATTATCCCCCCCCACCCGATTTTACAATGAATGGAGGTGTGGTGGGGGGGGGAGAATATTTGTGTGGAGGGGGGGGGGGGGAGAATATTCTGTGACACCGGTACTACCCATACCTTAAAGGTACCGCCGGTACATGTCCACTCAGTAGGCACAAAATGTTCTTTATATCAGAGACATAATCTGAGAAATTTTCTGGCAAAATAAACATTCATTCACCATTACCCCACATATTGATTGGCATTATTATACAGTTTACATCTGACGTCAATTTTCACACTGATATCAGGGGCGATAACCGTGTTTCATTAAAATACTAACGGACATTACTATTTATTATCCGTATTTATTTGTTGATGTGCAATGATCATACTTGATAATCTGTCGAAAATATTATTTTTTAGGCGAAACATTTAATTACGGTCTGTTCCACGAAATGCTGCCCAAGATTTATTGCTATAAAAACACTGCTAATTTTTTTATATAAAACAATGTAAAACTATTTTTTAGAAATGAGCCTACTTTTTATCTAAAGAAAATCCATCTAATAACAAAGTTATTTCTAATAAACAGTCATGGATGGGCTTTTGCCTTATAAATTAATTTCACCGAATGTTAGTTGTTGACAATAAAACGAGAAACTACTAGGTATTGCAATAATCACTTACGGTAGACAACAACAACAATAACAACAACTAGTATTGTGAACTGAACACAAATTCTTAAGAAATTTGTATATTAACATCATTTTCTGGCATATAACTTAAACAATTTGCATTAAAATATATCAATTAATCATTTAATCTTCATATATTTAGCAAATATCATTCATCCATAAGGTTCCAAGTCGATCTGATACTACTGCTAATACGTCCTAATGTATTGTAAATTGCAACATAAACCTTTAAAGAGGAAATTTACTTATATACATTGACAAGGATCAGGACTCCCAGATAAGGAATTAGTAATTGAGTATTGTCACTCCATTATTTCTGAAGCAATTGGGAATTTCAAAATTTTAACTGGGTAAAATAAAATCACACTACCGTTTACACATCAGCAGACCGCAATTATTGAATAGTTTGCTTCTAAATGAAAACATGTCTTGGTATTTCATTAGAATTGTCTTCTAATGAAATACCAAGATGTGTTTTCATGGAAAAATAAGAAAAATATGCTATATTTGTGGTCGGTTTATTTTTTTCTGTAGCATGATAAAGATACCACAAATTTTTCATTGCCTTTTGATACTCACTACTTCTGATTTCAATTGGGTTTTTGGCAATTTTAATTGGGTATTTACGCAAATACACACCTTATCTGGAGCTCTGAGGATAGTTTCTTAACACTGTATAGCGAGTGAGATCACACTGAGACTATGGTAATTTGATATATTACCCTACTACAAAGACCAAATAGCCGCGGCTTGCATGTCGAGCCCGCCGAGGTATCTGGTGATCTCAGTAAGACATACATATATAATGTATACTGACCTTGACCTTGGGGCACAGGGGCCGCATGAGTGGGAAACAGAATGAATATTTGGATGATGACCAATAAGCATATGAAGTTTCAAGCAAATATGACTTACGGTTACAGAGATAGTAGGTATGTGAAAAGTTTAACACAAATTTGGACAAATATTTAACACAAACTTCTAAGTCATTTGACCGTGACTTTGGGCACAGGGGCCGCATGAGTGGGATACAGTATGAATATATGGACGATGATTAACTAGATTGGTCAGTAAGCGAGGCTTATGGAATACCCCCCGCGTGGGCCCAGGTACCCCTAAATATGTAAGAAAATTCTAAGTGTGTGGGCTTGTGACCTTGACTCTGGGCTGACTGGGGGCGGCACGAACGTGAATTTGTCACAATGTGGTAGAGGTCAATTGGAGCAATGCGTGTGTGAAATGTGAAGCAGATCCGAGCAAGGAAATAGAAGTTATAACCGATTTCTCTGATGTTAAGTTTTGTAAAAAGACTAAGTATGTGACCTTGACCTCGAGATCAGTGGGGATTTGTCAGAGCATGATAGTAGAGCCTTAGAGGAATGCATGCATGAAATATTAAGAATTTTCTATGAAAGAAATAGAAGTTTTAACATAATTCTCTGATGTTAAGTTTTGTAAAGAGACTAAGTATGTCACCTTGACCTTGGGATCAGCGGGGGTTGGACGGTCGTAGATTTGTCACAGCATGATAGTACAACCTTAGAGGAATGCACGAGTGAAATATTAAGAATTTTCAATGAAGGAAATACAAGTTATAACATATTTCTCTGATGTCAAGTTTTGTAAAGAGACTAAGTATTTGACCTTGAGCTTGGGATCAGCGGGGGTTGGACGGTCGTGGATTTGACACAGCATGGTAGTAGAGCCTTAAAGGAATGCATGTGTGAAATATGAAGCATTTTAGATGAAGTAAATAGAAGTTATAACACTATTTCTCCGATGTTAAGTTTTGTAAAGAGACCAAGTATTTGACCTTGCTTGACCTGGGGGGGGGGGGGGGGGGGGTGGAGGGGGGGGGGGTTTTTGGACGGTCATGGATTTGGCACAGCATGGTAGTAGAGCCCCTTACAGGAAGGCATGTGTGAAATATTAAGCATTTTAGATGAAGGAAAGAGAAGTCAACATTATTTCTCTAATGTTAAGTTTTGTATTAAGGAGACTAAGTATTTGACCTTCACCTTGGGATCAGCGGGGGTTGGACAGCCGTGGATTTGGCACAGCATGGTAGTAGAGCCTTACAGGAATGCATGTGTCAAATATTAAGCATTTTAGATTAAGGAAATAGAAGTTATAACAATATTTCTCTGATGTTAAGTTTACGGACGGACGGACAACCTGACTCCAGTACACCCCCCACAACTCGTTGCGGGGTATAATAAGCATATGAAGTTTCAAGTCAATATGACTTAGGATTGCAGAGATATAAGGTATTTAAAAACTTTAAGGAAGTTTTCGGACAGACGGACAGACACCCGGACATCATTGTGATCACTATGTCTCGCTTTCCGCAAGCGGGCTCGACAAAAAATAAGCAACTAGAAAAAGCACAGCATTGGGCTACTTACTTAAGGCGCCAATGATTTTTTCCGGGCCCGCGTCCTATTTTTGGTTTGACCATGTGTAAGTCATCTATAGGGTTATAGTAAGTTTTGAAAAAATAAACGTACTATTTTTTTATTTTCCTGCAGGAGTAATAATCCAAAGCATGAAAATTATGAAGATAATGAAACTTTCTACACTTACTTATATCGAAATAAATAAATTATATTCAAAATGGCCGCTGAAAATAGACAATAGAAAGATATGTATAGGTGATACTTGTGTACACACGCTTTATACGGATTGGATATGACAATTCAATGAATAGAAGACAATTTTATTTCTCTTCCTCATATCAAAAACGATGTGTATCAATATATACGAGAACCAAGATGGCCGCCAATTTTGGTGAAACCTACAAATACCTAACAAGTAACAGTTATATATGCATGAAACATGTGTTTGGTCTAACGAGATTCAACAATGTCACTTTAAACGTCACGATATGATAGTTAAATGTCCACCGACCGTTCAGTGCACATTTTGTTTCATCATTCAAAATGGCCACCACATACTGGCTGTATTTATCATCTTAACCATGTTCGTTACACAATATACTGATTATGGGCACGTGTCTTGAATGTTGGCGTCGTTTTCAATATAGTAGGTCTTCAATCAAATAATATAATACTGATGTAGAATCTAGTAGTTCAATCAATGTCCTAATCTGACTGTGTCCTGAATACGATGGCACTTTCCTTGTTTTCCGATGCATCTGCAACCGATGTAACAGCGAACTCCTCTTCGCGAGCAAGAGCATATTTTACTTGTACAACCAGTCTTAAAATTGCATGACAGACTGTGACATTAATTGAGGCCAATGATTGGAGGTTGAATATACAGGGCCGGATGATTTTCCAGCTTCGTCGTCACACCAGCCGAAGTTGTTGAAGGCTGGCAAAGTCGGTTTTGCCATGAGGGCACGTTTGTCAATCATAGTGGCAAGTGCAGACCGTTTTACATACTGGCTGAATGCATCATTCGTCGGTGGGAGTAACTTGAGAAGGAAAGCTGATTTCTGATTAAGGAACTTGTGTGCTCGTAAACTTGCAATATCAGTAAAGTCATCGTCCTTCTTGTTGTATACCTTGATCAACAACTGTATTGCCTCTTTTGGTGATCTCTGACCCGATATCGTTGTCATGTTCGCTGAATAGCTCCATGGCAGGTATCTCAACCGTCAACATTGCATCAAACCATGCCCTCATCCCAGTGAAATATGAGTAGCTGGTTATATCTCTGCCACTGAGACTGTGGACAAATGGTACAGGTTTATATCTGTCGTGTTAGTGGCATTGCTGACCAATTATCACTCAAAGTAATTGAGAAATGCAACTTTGCGAAGAAGTCACTGGCGTCAGGGTCGAGATAGTGCTTGCATACCTCGTATGCCTTGGCTTTATGTGTATATCACTTTCGTTTCTGACGCGTTGCTAATTTGAGACTGACTGATCGATACCTGTCACAACAAAAGTGGATACTTTTGGTCCGAGTTGGTGCGTCATTTGTTGTTTGACCATTTGTTGACAGAATGCATGGCATCAACAATGACGGTTGTGTCCATCAACACATCATGTACCTATGGAACAACAGAAGTCAGCTCCTTTTTTTCTGTAATATATAGCGGCAAAGACTGCAGAGCGTACTTGTGGTGACCAGCAGCGGCCATGTATGGTAACATGTATGCCGTTAGCTTCAGGCTTCCCAACCAAATTCTTTCGCGCTGGTAGTACAGAAATTCCAGGAAGGTCAACCAGAACAAAGCTCATCAATTGCGTTACTATACGTTAACAACGCTGACATTAAAATTCGACGATACACGCGTTGTATGGAAATGTGGAGCGAAATATCAATAAACGCGCGCAGTGCCACCTGATATTATAAGCATGTGCATGCTAAACAGCAGGGAAACTGCTCAACATAGACACGATTGATGTGTAAAACTATGACTATTTAAATCAAATAAGCAACTATTTGTGTAACTCTTCAGAAATTTAGAGACAGTTCACTTTGTTCCGGAACGATGCAAGACAGGTTGAATGCTGTGGGATGGGGCGGTTGTGTGTGTGGGGTGTTTGTGTGTGGAAAAGACAATGAATGAGGTGCATGTAGTTTAAAGAGAACATATGCGTTAATTATTAAGGACGTTATGTACTAGACGACAAATGCACGTGTTACCATGTGTGTCTGTGATAGAAAATTGCTATCATTAAACATTACACGAGTTGCATGTGTGATTTTTTTCTTCTTTGAGGAACCCAGAGTATCCTATAAAATCGAAATTTCATATGAATAGTTTCTATTTCATGTCATATGAATCAAATAAGTATGGCTAAGCCACAATCTATGGATGTTTATGACATTTCAAATAATTCCTGCGGCACTAATGGTATTTCACTCAAAATGTGGGCGGCCATTTTGGATTTCCGTTCCTGAGCATTGAGCAAAAATTTGGAGGGTCTATACAGTTGAAATGTATTACCAGGGTCCCAAAGAAGGTATTAGCAGTGTCCAACAAAAAATAAAAAAAAAAATAGCATTGCAGGGCCGGGGCCCAGAAAAACTTATATTTTGGGGCTGGGCGCTCGAGGTAACTAGACTAGTTCCAGAACTACAAGTAAGGACATATGAGGAGCACCTTCCTGCACTTAGTCTTCCGTCATTGTATTATCGGCGACGGTGTTTTGACATCAAATTTTACAAAATAATTCACCATATTGATGACCTTGATGCAAGTGTGTTTTTTACATTATCAGAAAATAGATTAAAGGTACATGCCCACTCAGTAGGCACAACATGTTATTTATAGGAATTAAATAAGTGCATAATTGTGTCACTATTCCACCAATTCTAAAAATCACGAGTGCCCGCAATACATATATATCGATAATCATTTTGTAACGTCGAACATATTATTTTTTCAGGTGACACATTTAATTAGTATAAATAATTAAAAATATCATACCTCATTTGCATGTGAAAATAGCCCGATACCACTGCGCGTCACTATCAGTAAAATAAGTATTACTAAATGATTATATCTGCATAGCGGGCACTCGTAATTGTTAGAACTGGTGGAATAGTGACACAATTATACACTTATTTAATTCCTATAAAGAACAGTTTGTGCCTACCGAGTGGGCATGTACCTTTAATAAATCAAATGAACAAATTAAGTTGACAGATGCAATTGATCTGCAGAACTTCAAAACAGCAAGGTTCTGGGGCCCGTTTCACTAAACTTCTTACGACTAAAATGTTCGTAAGTTAAAATTTAAGATCGTCTGTAAATTTCAATTTATGGATTTACATTTATTGAGCATAGGCTGCATATGCAGCCTATGCTCAATAAATGTAAATCCAATAATTATTTACAAGAAAACAATGTTAATGTGAAATTTACAGACTCATAAATTTGCACTTACGAACATTTTAGTCTTAAGAAGTTTAGTGAAACGGGCCCCAGATGCATAAAAGTTTAACAAATACTTACTGGATTTTCACACTCAACCATTGAATGGTGAATCCATACTCTGGGATTCACACCGGGGCCAAGGACTAATAAGGTTATAAAACTCAGACTCAAGCATACTGATTGGTTGATTATTATACTGAGCATATGCTCAGGATCAGCCAATCAGCTTACTGGAGTCGGAGTCCGAGATTGAAAAAAGTTGTATAACCTCAGCCCCAAGTGGTTTGGTGTGGTGAGGGTACCTAGCACAAGATCAGGATGTTGCAATTTCAGTGCTGGAAGCAGTCTTGATGTGAATCCAATATATTTTTGGATTTTCCCTCCATATAGGTACATTCCAATATGTATGACCATGTTGTTAAATAGATGTAAAACCCCATTCAATCAATTTATTTAGTGTAATTTTGTACAAAACGGGGCACGAAAATTTGTTAAAATTACAATGTAGTAAACAACATATTTTACTACATGTATAATATAAATGCAATAAAGCATCATTGCTACATGTAAAGGGGGTGATAATTTTATGAATAATACCACAAAGACAGAGCAGTGTTCTTCACTGTTGTTATAATTATATCTGCAAATTTCTTCCGGCGGTCTGTGTAGATAATTCTTGACAAGATTTTTTTTTAATTACCTCCCTTGACTGTCGAACCTGCCAGGGCCGAGATGGTGAGGGCTAAATATGTGCCAAATAAAAGTAGAGCTGAGTCGGGTATTGCCGAACAGGTGGCTATTTCCGAACATGACCTTCAACTATCACTACATCGTCATTCCATGTACATACACTCGAAATGATATCATAAATTCATAATTATTACGTCACATCCTCTTGCGACCGCCACGAGGCTAAGCAGCAGCCAGCATGCCAGGTTGTCCGGTTGTTCAGTGTTTTTGTGAAAAGAGAGCCCTAGAGGTATGTATTTTAGCGGTTTGCTAATATTATCGACATATTTTCTAAGAATATACAAAGTTCGTTTTCAGCCAGGTTTTTTGAGAAAAAAATCCAGGCTATTGGATTGGCGAAAGCCGGGCGGGCGGCGTCCACAATCAATGTTAAGTTTTCGTGTTTGAGTCCATTTCTTTGTTACTGTACCACCTAGGACCACCAAACTTTCACAGCTTCATAATCAAGGGGTGCCCACCACATATCACTATCCAACATGTTACCTTTTTTTTTAACTTGACCCATTTTTTCCGCGCAGTCGACTTAGCCATTTTCAATGTTAAGTTTTCGCGTTTACAATGTTAAGTTTTCGTGTTTAAGTCCATTTCTTTGGTATTGTACCACCTAGGACCACCAAACTTTCACAGCTTCATAATCAAGGGGTGCCAACCACATATCACTATCCAACATGTTACTTTTTTTTTAACTTGACCCATTTTTTCCGCGCAGTCGACTTAGCCATTTTCAATGTTAAGTTTTCGCGTTTACAATGTTAAGTTTTCGTGTTTAAGTCCATTTCTTTGGTACTGTACCACCTAGGACCACCAAACTTTCACAGCTTCATAATCAAGGGGTGCCCACCACATATTGCGAAAACTGCTTCGCCCATTACTTTGAAACTTCACATGGGTGTTTATCATCATCAATATTTTCATTCTAACCCCCAACAGTGCAGCCCCTGTGCCCTATGTCAAGGTCAAATTACTTTGAATTTTTTTCTTAAAGTTTTTTCCTGTACTATATCTCTGCAACTACTTCACCCATTACCTTGATACTTCACATGGGTGTTTATCATCATTGTCGCACCCGCTTGCGGAAAGCGCGATATCGTCGGCATTTTGGCATACGTCCGTCCTTCCGTGTGTCCGGTTAAAGTTTTTTCGTTAAAGTTTTTCCATCTACTATATCTATTTTTTTAGTGTCCATGCCTCGCCCCAAGGCGCGACATGCAGGCCACGGCCATCTAGTCTACAAAAAGTGGGTATAATTATGTTATCCAAGTGTCTATGCTTGGAAAAATACCTGGCCTTCGTGGCTTTGCCTCGTTTCTTGTTTATATATGATGTGATGTCATAATGAAAATACGTTCTAAATACCATGTCTGCAGGGTAGATAATTATTTTTATATATACAATCAGTGTTGATAAGAGTTATCACGGTGTTCGGTAACCGACGCACATCCACTGTTATAAGAGGGTAATTCCAAACATTGCACGAGAACACCTTCACATCACCATACAATTACTCATTTGTGTTCTTGTTCGCAAAAGTGTCCCGGGCATATGGTAGTGATTGGTGTAAACCCTATTAAATCAACATGCATATTAGAGAAATGCATTCACATTCTAATCCCGCTGCCTTGTCCACCTTTGCATACTTTGGTATCAATATAATGCATAATACGACTATAATAACTATGATAAACTTGAATGTGTATACGTGTATATCTACTGTCATGTCTACCTCGCAACAAGAAACATGGGACTTATTGAGTGTTTGATCATTGTAGCTCCTAATCAGCTGTAACGCCTACCCACATGCTACAGGTAAAGGCAATAGCTTCTACACAGGATGATCTGGGAATATGCTTGTGACAAATTTCATAAGCTTGGGCTGCCATATTTGTCATGCTCAGACACTACGCATACATATTGTATGTATGCAGTAAGGTAGATATATATCAGTTTCGTCTTTTACGTCCACTCATCCGCACACGGTACGATCCCAACATACTGCATCATGTTGCAGAATTAGTTACGAAAGAGACGATAAGCCTGAGCAGAGCAGCAAAAGAATATGGAATACCAAAAAGCACCCTGCATGACACTCTTCGTTCAAAGTACCAAAGTAACAAAATTGGCCCTAAGACAGTCCAATGAAGAGAATAAATAGACTGGCTGAGTGGGCAGTACGCATGTCGAAAATTGGGTACGACAGGACGCGAAGAGTTATTAGGCACAGTAAAGAAAATAATGGAAGAGGACGGACGTGAAAACCCATTCAGTAATAATCGGCCAGGTAGACTGGCTAAAAGCATTTCTCATAAGGCACCCGTAGCTTACTTTGAGAAGTAGCATACAGCTGGGTAAGGAGAGGGGCGATACTATCGGCAGAGAAAATAGAGAGGTGGTTTGACGATCTAAAGGAATATGTCCAAAATGACCGGAGTGATGCAGATATACTGACAGACCCATCACGACTGTACAACGCAGACGAAAGTGGATTTTCCTTACATGTATGTGTCAAAGGAAGCAAGGTCATAGGGTGCAAAGGCGCGCCTGTTGTTTACAGCTATGGTAATAGTGATAAAACTCAACTGACTGTAACGTGCCTATGATAATATTTCCGGGACAAAGATTCTCCTATAACCCGTTGGAGGGATTCGAAGAAGCCGCACTTGGCCGATCAGATACTGGGTGGATGGACTCAGAGGTATTATGTAACTGGCTTTTAAGTGTATTTATTCCAGCTGTAGAAGAAAAAAAGTGAACATAGTACATAGTACACACATAACCATGGATGCATCCAATATCTGCATTGCAAATGGTATTGAATTATACTGCCTGCTCGAACATTCCTCTCACGAAATGCAGCCACTCGACCTTCGACTGTTTGGTTCACTGAAACAAACATGGAAACAAGCCGTTAGAGACTGGCAGAGTGAAAACAAAACAAACATTTTCCAGGGTTTTCAAACAGGCATGGTTAAAAAATGCTACTGTAGATGCGGCCGTTAATAGCTTCCTCGAAGCAGGGTTATTCCCAATGAATCCTGCAGTAGTTACAAAGTCGGAGAATAGTTTGTTAGGCTAGCAAACTATTCTCTGACACACCTTCACCCAGTACTGGTGCCAGAGCAGATGACAAGGCGACAGACAGAACGACCAACACTCCAGTTCCATTTTCTGTGCCACCACCGTCTCAGGGAGATGTTAGCCCCTCGCATGATGTTTGTGATCGGCTACACAAATTACTGCCTGCACCAGCGACCTCTGCAAATGAAATCATCAATTCATCCACAGTAACTGCGTCTCTGAATGAAATAACTTCTTCAGGTGATTCTCACGGTAATGTGCAGGAGAAAAACGAACCATCAATTACACCGACTACTAAAACAATGGATTCTAACTCCCCCCCCATCTCCATTCAGCAAATTCCTCGCGATTCCGTGTGCATCTACGTCAACTTCCAAAGGAAAGACAAAGAAATTTGCCTTACCAAAAGCAATCACAGGTTCAGCTTATAGACAAGTATTAGAGCAGAAAAGGGTGCAGAAAGAACAAGAGTCGAGAAAGAAGCAGAGACGCAAAGAAGAACGTTTACTGAAAAGAAAAGACAGGGAAGATGAAAGGCGAATGAAAAAACAGATGCATCAGTTAAAGCGACAAAGAAAGGAAGACGAAAGAGAAAAGAAGAGAATACTAAGAGAAAAGCTGTTGAATGACTCAGACGACGCACAACCTGTTTCCGTCAGCAAATGTTACAAATGTGAAAATATGTATGAAGATTACAAGGAGTGTATACATTGTTTCAGGCGGTTTCATTTTCAATGTGTCAATGATGAATTAATGGACACAGTTGATGACTTACCATTTGAATGTAAATACTGTTGAGAAGCAGTTGCGAGCAAATGACAGTTTTTGAGCCAAATACATTGAACATGAGTTATTAATTGACAAGCATATTATTTTATTGCTCCATCATGGAGATGGTGGTGTAACATATTTTTTTGATCAATTAATATTTTATATGATCAGTTGATGTCTATTTATTACCAATTCTTTTATATAATAAAATAACCATCAACAAATATATTTAAACAAGAGGGCCATGATGGCCCTAATTCTCTCACCTGACTCCATGAACACCAGAGGAGAATGTGACATTGAGTTCATGTGTTTTAAAAAAATTGTGCTATTTTTAGATGGCGGTCATCTTGGATTAAGCGAAGACTCTCATTTTACCAAATCTAAAATGCTTCACCCAAGGATCTTAACTTCCCATAAAGTTTGGCCAGCATCGGTCATGTGGTTCCTGAGAAAAAGACGTTCAAAATCTTGAATAAATGGACCTTTTGGTGGCCATCATGGATGACATAATCATCCAATTCCGACAAATATTGCACCAGAGCAATCGCCTCATCGATACCTTCAATTTGATATATGTCATGACCATATTCGGTCAAAAATAAAATTTGACACCAATTTGACCACACGGGCCACGCCCATTTTTAACAACTTTGAAAGAGCATTGCACATCGATCATTCCTACCAAGTTTCGTCGAAATCCGGCTAGCGGTTCATGAGAAGATTTTTTAAGAATTTATGCTATTTTTAGACGGCGGCCATCTTGGATTAGCGATGACCTCCATTTTAACAAATCTGAAAAGGCTTCACCCATGGACCATAACTTAAGTTTGGCTACCATGTGCCAAGCGGTTCATGTGAAGAAGAATTTTGAAATCTCTAATAAATTTAAAAGAACGACCTTTTGACATTTCGGCGGCCATCTTGGATGACATAACAATCCAATTTCGACAAAAAATGTACCAGAGTGATCGCCTCATTGATACCTTCAATTTGACATGACCATATTCGGTCAAAAATAAAATTTGACCCCAATTTGACCCCACGGGCCACGCCCATTTTTGACTCGGGGGGGTCACCATTTTAACAAATTCGAAAGAGCATTGTACATCGATCATTCCTACCAAGTTTTGTCGAAATCCGGTTGGCGGTTCTTGAGAAGAAGATTTTTGAAGAATTTGTGCTATTTTTAGACGGCGGCCATCTTGGATTACGTAATGACGTCATTTTAACAATTTTGTAATCCCCCTACCTAAGGACCATGACCATGAAGTTTGGTGACTATAGGCCCAATGGTTACCGAGGAGAAGACGTTTGAAAATGTTAACGGACGACGACGGACACATTGCGGTAACAATTTCGCTCAGGTGAGCTAAAAAGACCAAAGAACTATGTGTCCATTCGCCCTCCACAAGCCATCATCCATGATTGAACAGTACAGTAATATATTTTCCAATAGAATGCCATTCTAGTTTTGTTCCAATAAAGTTGTACATTAATTAATTGTTCTTGTTGCCACGGGGTTTGTATTTTTTTTAAAAATCAATGTGTTCGGAAATAGACACACCTCTGTTCGGAATTAAACACATCGTTCAGAAATGCCCACTCTACAGTACCATGTTGCATACGTTCTCGTAACGTTACCTACGTGTTTAAATGTTCGGGACCACACTCACATTGTAGCAGAAAGCCATTACTACAACTCGGGATGTTGGATCCGTCAACATGTGTGGGTATTGCCGAATTGTAGCAATTTATGCTTACATGTAAGTGTTCGGTAATTGCCGACCCCGCTCTATTTAAATTATATGTGGCTGAAACATGTTCCATTTAATAAATAAAAGGTTAAATTTATTTAAATTAGCCCAGTACTCAGCGTATGTTAGCGTATATGACACGATTTTGCGTTATTAATGTTTTACTTTCGATTTTATTAAGAAAGAAACTCTTTGGAGATGCATACGTCATTACAGACAAATATAGACATTTCCCAGACCATAATTGCAAAAAAATTTATCGGAATCCTACTGATATTAATTACTGTACTATTATACAACATAGAAATAGGCACCGAAAAACCCGGGTGGCACGATTTACCCAAATCTACCCAAATCTTCATGTAATTACTATATGTGTTAATAAATACAGCTATATACATCATAATAACGATGTTTGTAGTGTACATACATAATATCTGTCATTAATTTGCTCGTACCATGGCCCATTTTAATTTTTTGGTGCAAACTTGAAATATTTCGAAACAAAGGGAGATTATCGTAATTTCCTTTTACTAAGAAGCCAAGGAAGATAATCCACTTTAAAATGGCTAAATTGGAAGGATTATTTTCTATTTAAATAAAATTAAACAAAAATTAAGCAGAACCTCTCTAATGTTGACATCCTTGGCGACAGTGTGTGTTTTTATAATAATATGTGTGTACAGAATTTCCATCGAATTTTGTATCAGGGAAAACAGTTGCATTATTCGGTTATTCAACATGCATATTTGAAGCTGTGACGGGAGAAATGGAGTTTATGTGATTCGTGACCAGTGTACATGTAGATCCAGATGAAATAGCACACTCCTGTACGAGTTAATTTCCAATAGTTAAGATGGCCGCCGCCGGTAACCTTGAGATAATTACCGACCGATAAAAACACGACCTGCTCAGTCCAAGGTCTCTTCGAAAAAAAAAAAAAAAGGGAAAAAAAAAGCTAAAAGATTATAGTGCTCTAACTGCTTATTTATACAGATTTCTCAAAGTTCTCAATCTACTCATACTTTTCACACATATCACGAATTTGTAAATAATTATATAATTATTAGGACAATATTAATCCGTAGTTGGTATTTAGTAGTATAAATTAAAATTAAATTAGCAATTTCAATTATTCATACAATAAATGGGACATTATCGTTCTCTCTTAAATATATGATATGTTAGGAACATTGTTTGTTCAATAGCTTTAATTTGGAGTTTTGTGATCAAATAGCAAACTCCTATTTGATCGAAATTAAACTGTACGGATGCACAGCCTGGATCCGCACTGATATAAACATACTATTTGCAAGCCAAGCCTCATCTACACTGGTCACAAAGCACATAAACTCCATTTCTTCAATCACAGTTGATAAGCAATGATGATACATTGAAAGTTAGACAACTGAGACATAATTAATGAGGCACGATCACGGTAGTCTCCCTTTCTAATAATACTATATCGGTCGCTTTACTGCGGAAATATGTGCTTTCTTCTTCTTTTTTTCATCTAAAAACTTCATATCATATGACATACTAACGATATATGGTAGAAATGGTATATAATATAATAATAAAAGTTGTTTTTAATGAAGATTTGGGTAAGATTTGGGTAGATTTGGGTAAATCGTGCTGCCGAAAAACCAGCGTCAGCTTTAGTCATAAATCGTCGATTGCGCAATCCTGCGCAAATATGATGCGTGCTGGTTCCTATTTAATGTCAGACTGAAGCGGTGAAAAGTAATTATTTTACGAAGAAGCATTTGAAGGTGATAACAAGCTGCAAGAGCGTATTCAGTTCCTACAGTCAACAAAGTATGTGTTTATGTCGAAGCCCGAGTTTTGTAAGGGCCGAGTCGTCGTAGTACCTCATGTGGACCGTAGACAGCGGCTAACACTTTAGTGTTTCCTTGTTCTATGTATGCTGAACCGTCGGCTTGACTAAAAACACCCATACGAGACTGTATCCTCCTTAATTCAGTAGATTTTCTCCCATCAATACGAAATCCTTGCTCAGAGAGCAATTCCAGTCCCGCCATGGTTTGTTGTATTCAAATAAATGCAACCGCTCCCTATTTGTAACCGTTCCTTGCTCTAGGTTTGTTGTTGTTGTAGTTATTGACATTCCCGCTTATTTTCCGTGGCACTTTTAAAGGTACATACCCACTCAGCAGGCACAAAATGTTCTTTTAAATTATAGCAATTAAACAAGTGTATAATTGTGTCACTATTCCACCAGGTACAAGTGTCCGTTATACAAATATAATAATTTAAAAGTCTCTTCCACGTTTTGCTGCCGACGAACTTTTGGACATTAAACACATTAAATCAAAACAAATATTTAAATGTAAGTACTTTTTCATCAATAACAAAAAAGTCAACCTCCCAAAAAAAATGTTGATGAAATTCCGTAAAATATTGATTTTATTGCGAGAAAACGATTTTCCTATGGGAATTTAACATGGGGGCTAAAAATATTAATTTTTTTTTATTTGTGGACCGATTTTCAAAATCGTTTTCTAGCTACATCATTTCCAATTTCCAAATGTTTTCGTTTTTTGACTCCCCCTCTCCCCCCCCCCCCCCTCCCCCCCCCCCCCCACCCCCTCCCCCCCCCCCCCCCCCCCCCCCCCCCCCCCCAATACACCCCACCCACATAAAGTGGAAATCTCTTTGAAACTATTGATACTCCTTCATAGTTTGAACTTTCAAATCATCGTCTTCATCGCAAGATATCGTTTTTATCACGTGAACAATATAAAACAGCATAAAATAATTTCAAGTTAAAAACAAGAAACGAGGCAAAGCCACGAAGGCCAGGTTTTTTACAAGCATAGACACATGGATAACATAATTATACCCACTTGTTGTAGACTAGATGGCCGTGGCCTGCATGTCGCGCCTTGGGGCGAGGCATGGACACTAAAAAAAGAGATATAGTAGATGGAAAAAGTTTAACCAAAAACTTTAACCGGACACACGGACGTACGGACGGAGATATAGTACACGAAAAAACATTAACAAAAGAAATTCAAAGTAATTTGACCTTGACATTGGGCACAGGGGCCACACGGTTGGGGGGTAGAATGAAAATATGGATGATGATAAGCACCCATGTGAAGTTTCAAGGTAATGGGCGAAGCAGATACAGACGTAAAACTTTAGCCAGCCGACTGAAAAAAAATGGGTTAAGTTCATAAAAAGGTAACATGTTGAATAGTGATATGTGGTGGGCACGTTTTTTGCTTCCTGGTTACGGCACTGGCCAAGGCCTAATCAGATAACTTGTAGAACCAATTCTGTAACAGGGAGGTGACTGTCACTCCAATCTGTATCATCCCTTCTTCCGCAATCGCCATTTCACGCAATCTAACACACTAGTATTTGACCACCCTTCCTTATGTGTGTTACTACATCATTAATCCAAGTAGAGGAATACCACCTGAAATACACATCGCATGAGAGGTTCCCTCGGACCACTCCAGCATACTCCATCGCTCCGCTCAGTCGATTGTTTTGCCTCCTCGTTGTTTTGTTTGCTTCCTGGTTACGGCACTGGCCAAGGCCTAATCAAATAGCTTATAGAACCAATTCTATAACAGGGGGTGACTGTCACTCCAATCTGTATCATCCCTTCTTCCGCAATCGCCATTTCACGCAATCTAACACACTAGTATTTGACCACGCTTCCTTGTGTTTGTTACTACAGCCTTATTCTGGTTACGGCACTGGCCAAGGCCTAATCAGATAGCTTGTAGAACCAATTCTATAACAGGGGGTGACTGTCACTCCAATCTGTATCATCCCTTCTTCCGCAATCGCCATTTCACGCAATCTAACACACTAGTATTTGACCACCCTTCCTTATGTTTGTTACTACATCATTAATCCAAGTAGAGGAATACCACCTGAAATACACATCGCAGGAGAGGTTCCCTCGGACCACCCTAGCGTACTCCATCGCTCTGCTCAGTCGATTGTTTTGCCTCCTCGTTGCTTGCTTCCTGTTTACGGCACTGGTCAAGGCCTAATCAAATAGCTTGTAGAACCAATTCTATAACAGGGGGTGACTGTCACTCCAATCTGTATCATCCCTTCTTCCGCAATCGCCATTTCACGCAATCTAACACACTAGTATTTGACCACACTTCCTTATGTTTGTTACTACAGCATTAATCTGGTTACGGCACTGGCCAAGGCCTAATCAGATAGCTTAATTGTAGAACCAATTCTATAACAGGGGGTGACTGTCACTCCAATCTGTATCATCCCTTCTTCCGCAATCGCCATTTCACGCAATCTAACACACTAGTATTTGACCACCCTTCCTAAGCTTATGTTTGTTACTACATCATTAATCCAAGTAGAGGAATACCACCTGAAATACACATCGCAGGAGAGGTTCCCTCGGACCACCCTAGCGTACTCCATCGCTCCGCTCAGTCGATTGTTTTGCCTCCTCGTTTTTTGCTTCCTGGTTACGGCACTGGCCAAGGCCTAATCAAATAGCTTGTAGAACCAATTTTATAACAGGGGGTGACTGTCACTCCAATCTGTATCATCCCTTCTTCCGCAATCGCCATTTCATGCAATCTAACACACTAGTATTTGACCACCATTCCTTATGTTTGTTACTACAGCATTAATCAAAGTAGAGGAATACCACCTGAAATACACATCGCAACTTAGATTCGTTTGAGACACCAAGTCTATACAATGAGCTAAATGAAACTCCACATGAGGAGAGCGCACCCCTGCTCACCTCAACAACCATAACAAAAACAAAATCTGCAAGCACTAAAATTAAAATACAAACACCCATGATCCAAAGGTCTCTAAAGGTAATAATCATAAATTGCCGATCGATAATGGACAAAATGAAGAGTACGAAGCCATGATTGACTCTGTTAAACCAGATATAGGCATGGGAACTGAGTCGTGGCTGAAACCAAAGCACCATTACAGTGAGGTCTTTGATCACAGCCTCGGATATATCCCATATAAACAGAAGGGACAGGCTTGGGCAAACAGGAGGGGGTGTGTTCATAGCAGTTAAATATATGTTATCGTTCAAAACATAACGAAACTTCAAACGGACTGTGAACACTTATTGATAAAACTAGATCTCAAAGGTTGTAAACCTCTGTTAATATGTGCATGTATACTACAAACCCCATGAACATGATCACCTCAGTCTCCTAGAATTTAGGAAGTCTTTGGAACTCGCACAACAACACAACGCAAATATCTGGATAGGGGAGACTTCAATTTACCGAAAATGGACTGGGGCGATATGGCACCAACAGCAGACTGTAGACACCCAACATACTACAGAGACTTTGCAGAGGTTATCAACGACCTCAACTTGCACCAAGCATTAACAGCATCAACAAGCTTAAGGGACAAACATATCATTGATCTGTTCCTCACAAACAATCCCACCCTGATCAAACGGGTCAACATACTGCCAGGCATCAGTGACCACGACATTGTCCAAATTGGTGTGAACATGTCTACAAAACTCAAAACACAACCACAAAGATATATCTCTCAGACATGACCAACTCAGGCCGATACAACAGTCTCGATGTAGAAGAGCTATGGGAGAGCTTCACAACTGAGCTTCATAAAGCAACTAAGACACATATACTCATAAAACAAGTCAACACCAGAAATAAACTCCCATGGGTTAACCAGGACCTAAAGCGTCTCGCCAGAAAACGAGACAGACTGTACAGAAAACAGATGTCAATGGCCTGCCTGATGACCGAAAACATTTCCTAAACACAAAGCACTTCTTTCGACAAAAAACTAAACAAGCTTATCGGAATTATTTGGAAATCATCTTGAATATAGCACGAAATCCGTACGCGAAGCCAACCTATTTTATTTTACGTTGAAGATTTATCAGTCATACATTAGCGGCTAAATTTTCCAACTTCCCCGTGTAAGAAATTCGCCAAATATGTTCATGTCATGTTGCATGCATTTCTTAAAGGAGTGCGTCTCTTTAAAATAGGTAGCACACGGACCTGATTTTGTAGATGCAGATTTATTCGAATCCGTGGGTATACCCAGAGGCGGATCCAGCATTTGGGGAACGGGTGGGTGTCTAGTTGCGAAGGTAATTCTTGCAATCTACTCCCGTACCGTCCGTATAGCTAGTTTGTCACAAAATACAGGAAATATTACATATTTCCGTATTATATATAGTAATACATTTGAAATTAGACTCACAAAAAAGCGGTTCCTAAATCACCCGAAACGACATCATTCCGAGTCAGACAGGGTCCGAATCGGTCTGTATCCATGCAGTGTACCCAATCAAGTTCGTCATATGTGACGGATAGCGGGAAAATGTGAGTGGTGTAAAATTCTCACCTATTTTCTGAATATTTATCGTAATCTAGAGTGTTGCACAACGCATATTGGCAACAAAGGTTATGTGAACTTTCGTTAGTGAGAGTGGTTAAGGCTTTGATGGATACTCGTAATGCCAAGAAGATTTCTGTATCACAGGTGGAATACTCGGACCTGTGACACAAAAGAAAATGACCATTACAATAAAATCCATTACCCCACCCACTTGGTCTCATACAGTACTATCTTCTATTTAAGAAAGGTGGTAAACAATATGGCTATTATTGAAAGAGCCCTCTCGTTTCCGACTCGCACAAACACAATAAACATCGATTAAATGTATGACTTCTGTCTCTTGCAATCGAAAAAGGTCTTTGGGTGTGTGAATATACTCACTTCAAATCGCTGTTTCCAGCATTCATTCAGTTATTCGCATTTTGCATACCCCATCCAAAGCGAAATTTGCGTGTACGAAAGAATCTCGCACAGAACCGGAGGCCGTCGGGCGTATTTTATCGGTCGTATTTGGCCGATAGCTGATCGCCAGCTCAAACTAATGTCGTGCACCATTACCATATACATTAGAAACTCCAACCATAGAAAGTTCGTCCAATTGTGATCGTTCACCGATCTAAAAAACACTTTTTTTCAAATTCCATTGCCTTTTGCCCCGTGCAGGCACCGGGGCGGGATCAACTGATCCTGAGAATAGTGCTGCAGTAGCCATTGCTTGTCGTAAAAGGCGACTAAACTGGCTTAACGATTGGGTTCATACTTTCCGGAACCCACTATACCGGATTTGGCCCTCATGTACATTTTTGGCTTTCTTGTATGTGAGAGTTGAGTCGGGCTATGCCCCATATATAAAAGTAAGATTAGCGCTAATCCTATTACTTTTAGGGGATGGGATAAATGATGCTGGTGTGGCGAGGGCCTGGCACCAGATCAGGTTGTTCTAATTTCAGGACTGAATATATATTTTGATTGTAAATATTGAGTTCTGAAGTTGGGATTTACCCCCCTTGGACAGGTGGATATGGGACTCGACCCCGTTGACCCGTCTGCGTGTAGACTCCCTGAGGCTTGTACCTCTATGTCAGAAAAGCGGACGTTAAACCCTATTCACTCACTCACTCACTCACTCCATTGCCTTTCATGATTCTCATACTATCAGATTATGTCTTCCGGAATCCTGACATACATGTAGGTTGAATGACATCATCAGTTTAGATTTAGCCAATCAGAGATGTTCTTACATAGACGCTTCGTTGCTTGTATTATGGAAGATGGTGCATTGACCCGGTTCCAGATAAAGAACGAAATGAGACAAAAAAGTGTTTTTTAGATCGGTGAACGATCACGATTGGACAAACTTTGTATGGTTGGAGTTTCTAATGTATATGGTCATGGTGCAGGGCTTGAAACTAACGCTCACCCGCTCGCCTGTGGCTAGAAGATTTTAGTAAGGGCTGGTTATTTTTTACGCCTGACCAGCCCGCGTGGCGAGTAAAAAAATCCAGCTGATATGCCTTTACTAGTTTAGAACATGAAGTGAAAGTCATCGAGCTGTGTTTGTTTACAAAAATGTGTCGGTGAAAATGGTTGTAAGCTGCTTCCCTATTGGTGAATAGCAATCCTAAATTCAAATATCATTGGTCTGCATGCCAATATCCAATCAAATATCGCATTTTTAAGCTACACGTGTCCGAATCTTGAATCAATAATTTTCGTTTGTTTCCGTAATGACCGCCCCTCAATATAATGTGTGGCAGTTTTCCCACGCTAGCGACACCTGTCGAGACTTTCATTGGACACTTCAGACATTTATAATTAATTTATTCACAAAGGTTACTACACTTTCCTCATAAGGGAATTTATTAAGTTTATTTCTAAGAATAGAACCACATGTGATTTCGCGGAAACGAATATGCGTACGTTTTTTAAATTCAACTTCCAAGTTATAGTTTTGCATATTTAGCGTCAAAACCGATCCAAACTGGCAAGAAACACTGAATATGTGTAAAAAAAAACAACATTTATTTACGATCGAAAATAAGTTTTAAGCTGAAAGAATACCGTATTTACCGTATATATTGGGACAGTAAAAAATAATTTAAAAAATTAGTGTCCCAAAATATAATATAATTTTTTTTTTTTTTCTGTCCCAATATTTATGGTAAATTCGGGAATATTTGTTCATTTCATGTTTGCATTGTCATTATTAAAATTTGAATTAAAGTTTGTGTTTGTGTTAAATAATCCCTAATTATCGATTCTCACTGTGACTGAATGAACGACGTCGCCAATGCCTATAATATGCCATAAGTTTTCACTGTTATCTTCGCATGTAATACATATATTGAATCCAAGAATTGTTAACGTCATGTTTTATGTATTCATCATGTTCATGTAGAATGTGATCTACGCAGGTCCGTGCAATCCATTATTGTAAACGCGTGTAGAAAAAAGTGTTAGTAATGATGACGCAATGACCCAATGACCGATATCCTGTTCCATCAGCTGCAACGCCACGGACAAGCTCGTGCGTTGCAATCTGTGTTTACTCTTATGGTGAGCACAGGTGGAAGACTCGGGACATATGACACCAAAATAAATGCCTATTAAAAAAATCCCATTATCCCACCCACCTGGTATCGTACTGTACATGACGTTAATAATAGAACGAGATCAAGTGGGTGGGGTAATGGATATTTTTGAAATGGTCATTTTCTTTGTGTCACACGTCCGACTATTCCACCTGTGGGTTTGAGTACAGACCTGTATAGACATGTTTTGCCCGGCGTGTTATAATATTGCGCCAGTTCATGAGGTAATCAGGCTTATCACGTGAGATTTCCGACGAAGATAAATCTGATAATAGTGATAATAGTGTACGTTTTCTGTAAACGATATCGAATGTTGACGAATATTAAATTAGTAATTATTACGCATTTGCTCTGAAAATGTTATCAACTTTCCGATATATTTGCAGAAAAAAATCAAATCATTCTCGGCGAAAATCTCAGTTATATAATAAAGTTGATTATCTCATGCACTGGCTCAATTATGACGTAGCGAAACAAGGCCAGTTGTCACGTACACATTTGTGTACATGCGCCGGGGGCGTGGGCAGTGCTGTAACAATTTAGTTAATCTGGGTCGAGTTAATCGGCGCGACTGATACGCGATCTCCGATTGGTCAGCCTTTACACCTAATTAATATTCCACCAATGGTGAGCGTGAACGCCATGCCGGAAAAAATGAAATCGAGCACATAAAAAAACAATTAGCACTGCTTTGTTACTGGGACCAATAATTGATCTTATTCCCAGTTTGCTCGGATTAATTTACGAAATGTGCAAACGTGATCAGCTGCACGTTCACATCGGTGAGATAAAAGGAGGCTATGCGTCCATAAAAAAAAAAAATTAATTCGTCCATTTTGGGTCCAATTTGATGGAATATTTTTTATATTTATTCACCAAAAATGGCAAGTTGGGAGTGCTTTAGAATCGTAAGACGATTCTAAAGCACTAACCCAACTTGCCATTTTTGGTGAATATATATCAAAATTTCCATCAGTTAAGGTGATTAATTTGAGGGAAATTTTAACTGGAAACTTGATTATCTCATGCACTGAATTGTGACGTAGCGAAACAATGGCACTTGTCACGTACACCATTTTGGGAAGGATTGAACAACGTGTTTGTGGGATTTAAGAATGCAGAATATCAAAAATGCATGTTCTTCCAAATATGTGTACACACTCCAAATGGATTCACACAATGATGAAAAAGGGTTGTCCCAAAACTTAATACGAAACAATTATGGAATTTTACGCTGATTTGAGGTATGTCCCAAATCTTAATCTCCCAAAAATAATTATTTTCGTAAAAAATAGAGGTGTCCCAATACTTCCCGCGTGTCCCAATACTTCCGGTGTCCCAATACATACGGTAAATACGGTAATGGTCTGATCGATTGACACCCGAGCAAGTCGCCCCCACACAGTTTCGGACCTAAAAATGAATTTGTGAGAAATGATAATTTCACTGTTTTATATCATTTTAAATATATAAATTAGTGCTTACTGTCAAGATAGTAATATAAAAAGTATGACATAATTGTTATTTATATTTGAAATGGAACACTTCACCGAAAACCCAGGGCCCAACAGTCCAGACAGATTTGATGTAACAACAGCAACACCACTGGATTATTGTTGGCTTTTATACAAGGCAGAGATCATATGTTTACTGCCATGGCGAGACATATAAACAACTACGCTATGAGTTATTTTCATCTACAGCGAGCAATGTAAATTGGTCCAGAGACATAATTAATATTACAATTAAATAGGTATTATTTGCACAACTGAATTGCTACTTATGGTTCAGCATAGAAGTAAAACATTTGACCAGATTGACAGTGATCCAGCTATTTTTTTTTCAGATGAAGACAGCGCGACGTAAGGGCTAGTAGAAACTTGTAAGGGCTGGTAAATTTCAAATCTTACTAGCCCGGCTGCATGCTAGTTCATATTTTGGCTTAGTTTCAAGCCCTGATGGTGCACGAAATTAGTTTGAGCTGGCGATGAACTATCAGCCAAATATGACTGATAATCCACGCCGGACGGCCTCCGATTCTGTGTGAGATTCATTTGTACACGCAAATTTCGCTTTGGATGGGATATACAAAATGCGAATAACTCGATAATGGCTGGAAACAGCGATTTGAAGTGAGTATATTCACGCACCTAAGACCTTTTTCGATTGCCAGAGACACAAGTCATAAAACTAATCAATGTTTATTGGGTTTATGCGAGTCAGAAACAAGGGTGCTTTTTCCATATTAACCGTACTAACATATTAACCTTCTATTAACTTCATGTACAGTGCGATAGTGGGTGCGGTAATGGGATTTTTATGCCACCGGGTTTCGAAGAAACGGGTGGCTTATATTGTTTGGACTGTCTGTCTGTCCGTCCGTCCGTCCGTCCGTCCGTCCGGGCCAACATCGGGGGTTTAGGAGCTTAGGGTAAGGGTTAGTACCTTTGATCTCTTTGATATTGTCGGTGCCTCATAAATTTAGGAGCTAACTCTTTGATATTTAGGAGCTAACCCTTTGATCTTTTATATAGCGGTGCCTCATAACTCCCAAATGTTTGAACGTCCGTCCGTCCGTCCGTCCGTCCGTCCGTCCGTCCGTCCGTCCGTCGGTACGTCCGTCCGTCCGGGCACACATTAGGGTACTTATGTGGCTAGCCCCACAGGGTTATGGACTTGTTAAAGGATAGGGTTGGTTACAATTAGCCATGGCTAAAAATCGTTTTATATGGCTAATATTTAACATGTGATAAGCCACATAAGTACCCTAATGTAAGAACGTCCGCCCTGACGGTACTATACTTATGTGGCTAGCCCCACAGGGTTATGGACTTAGTAACGGTTAGGGTTGGTTACAATTAGCCACCTAAAAATTCCTTTTATGTGCCTAAAAATCCTTTTATGTGGCTAATATTTAACATGTGATAAGCCACATAAGTATAGTACCGTAAGAACCGTCCGTCCGTCCGTCCGTCCGTCCGGGCACACATTAGGGTACTTATGTGGCTAGCCCCACAGGGTTATGGACTTAGTAAAGGATAGGGTTGGTTACAATTAGCCACCTAAAAAATCCTCTTATGTGGCTAAAAATCGTTTTATGTGGCTAATATTTAACATGTGATAAGCCACATAAGTATCCATTTGTAAGAACGTCCGTCCGTCCGTCCATCCGTCCGTCCGTCCGTCCGTCCGGGCCAACATCGGGGGTTTAGGAGCTTAGGGTAAGGGTTAGTACCTTTGATCTCTTTGATATTGTCGGTGCCTCATAAATTTAGGAGCTAACTCTTTGATATTTAGGAGCTAACCCTTTGATCTTTTATATAGCGGTGCCTCATAACTCCCAAATGTTTGAACGTCCGTCCGTCCGTCCGTCCGTCCGTCCGTCCGGGCAGACATTCAGGTACTTATGTGGCTAGCCCCACAGGGTTATGGACTTGTTAAAGGATAGGGTTGGTTACAATTAGCCACCTAAGATATCGTTTTATGTGGCTAAAAGTGGTTTTATGTGGCTAATATTTAACATGCGATAAGCACATAGTTACCTGAAAGTAAGAACGTCCGTCCGTCCGTCCGTCCGTCCGTCCGTCCGTCCGTCCGTCCGTCCGTCCGTCCGTCCGTCCGTCCCGTCCGTCCGTCCATCCGGGCAGACATTAGGGTACTTATGTGGCTAGCCCCACAGGGTTATGGACTTGGTAAAGGATAGGGTTGGTTACAATTAGCTAAAAATCGTTTTATGTGGCTAATATTTAACATGTGATAAGCCACATAGTTACCTGAAAGTAAACACGTCCGTCCGTCCGTCCGTCCGTCACACTTTTCGGTTAACCACTTTGTCACAGTTTCTCAAATATGCTGCAGGTGGCATCCGCGTTCGACAGACGCATTTCTTGTTTCAATAGGTATTTGTTTTGGTGTCATAAGTCCGAGTCTTCCACCTGTGTTCGGTATTATGGATTTTGAGTCTTGCTATGAATTTAGAAATAATTTGGCAGGCAGGTCTTCTTAAGTTAAAGGTACATGTCATGCCCACTCAGTAGGCACAAACTGTTCTTTATAGGAATTAAATAAGTGTATAATTGTCTCACTATTCCACCAGTTCTAAAAAATTATGAGTGCCCACTATACACGTATTGGCATTGTTATACATTTTATATCAGACGTAAATTTCCACACTGATATCAGGGGCAATAACCGTGTTTCCTTAAAATGTTAACGGACATTACTATTATTCTCTGTATTTATTTTTTTATGTGAAATGACCATACTTTATAATCTATGGAAAATATTATTTGTTCAGGTGACGCATTTAATTAGTATAAATAATTAAAAAATATCATATGCCATTTTGCATATGAAAATAGCCTGATACCGCCGCGAGTACTGTCAGTAAAATAAATATTACTAAATGATTACTGTCATTCCAGCTAATTTTGCACATCGGCTAATGCGCAATTCACATCAAATTTAGCCTTGCGTACGTCGTAATAAAAATATGTGGATTTCGGAATAAACAATTGCTACACTGTAGCACAATTTTATCCCATTCCGATAGTTTGGTAAAAAGTTATTCCGAATATAGTCAAAATGTGTAAAATCCTCAGACCCTGCTGATGGAATAGCTGTCTTATTTAATAAATTAACTGTTCCAACTAAGAAACTAACCTGTCATGATGTCACTGGATAGTTCTGCTTCAAGTTTAATACTAATTTTGCTATGCTGATTCAGTATGCTGTTCACCATTTTGTTGATACTACCAGATGCGCAGCATTAGCAGAAACAAATTTGACGTTGCTAATGCGCATGTGATGTCGTCGCTTACTGACGTCAGAACGTTATGACATTTTACCTGACATATTTGAAATGAGTTCAAGATCTGGTTTTAATAGATTGAATATGTTGGATGCGTTTGCTTGCAAATTTCAAGGCTGCTCTCAATCCATTTTCTTGAGGCTGTACATGTACAAGTCGTTAGTCCTACCAAAG